>CM046851.1:21032106-21632106 GCA_025618425.1 Heliocidaris tuberculata | reverse complement strand
GCCGAATCGATCCTAGAGGGAGAGAGGGAGAGAGGAGGAGAGACAGATAGACTGGCAGACGAGAATAGAAAGGGCGGAGAGAGAGAGAAAGAGAGAGAGAGAGAGTAATACAAATAACATGTTTGAATCGATGATTATACCTAATAATACACTGGTGATTATTTCCCCGCCGTCAATTTCTACCACTAAAAACCTGGGGAGCGTTTCATGAAAGGATTTTTTCCGACAAGTGTTATAAGCTACTGAAATCCTTGCATCTGATTGGCTGAGAGCAAATTTGTCAGTAAAAATCACTGACAAAATGCTTGATGAAACGCTCCCCTGACTGCAATTCTGAACCCAGCAACATTCTAAACCTAACATAACCTAACCGTGTAACTTTGACGAAATAACATGAATAAAGACCTGGGGAGCGTTTCATGAAAGGAAGTTGTCGGATATTTTATCAGACAACTGTTATAAGCTACTGAAATCCTTGCATCTGATGGGCTGAGAGCAAATTTGTCGGATAAAATATCTGACAAGTCCTTTCATGAAACGCCCCCCTGGGGAGCGTTTCATCAAGCGTCTTGTCAGTGATTTTTACTGACAAATTTGCTCTTAGCCAATCAGATGCAAGGATGTCAGTAGCTTACAACAGTTGTCGGTAAAAATCACTGACAAAACGCTTGATGAAACGCTCCCCTGAGAAAATCTTGAATCCCTGCACAGATAGATGGATGGATGGATGGATAGATTTCAAATTCAGATTCAAGCCTTTTTTATTTCTCATGTGTCCAAAATACAAAACATTACAATGTAACATAAAATTAGTATACAACAACTGAAATAAGTTGGCAATAAATATCAAGTACATGTACGAAACCTGACATTATTAGAAAAGAGATAGGAAGAAAACTTGAGAAATGAGGAACTAAAAGAAGCAGAGCTTCTAAAACATATAAGTACATTTTGAAAATCATATAATCAGAATGAATTTGTACATCCGAAATATGGAGTATTGCACATTGCCTTGAAAAATATATAGAAATAAAAATATCAAATAAAAGAAAGAAAACAAAGCTACTAAAAAAAAAATTAAGAAAATGCGAAAAATCGGAGAGAAGGAGAGAGCATAAGGGAAAAGAGAAGGAAGAAAGGAGAATACAAAAGCATTGATATGGATAGAGGGTTCCATAGATAGATAGATAGATGCAAGATTAATGAACCTCTGAAAGAGTAAAATGAGGACAAATTCGGGATGATAATATAAAAGAATAATTGCATTACCCTGAGTTTATTTAAACCTTGAAATTGGAGTTTGTAGTTACAGAAGGAGGCTGTATTGACGACCAACACGATCTTTCCTTTGTATTTGTTCATGGATACAATCTCCGTCAGTCCGACATCAGAAATAGATTCGGCGCCGTGATTGCAGACAAGTGTAGAGCTTGGCTTCGGAAAGACGGTAACATGCGATGAGAGCGCAGACGGCAAAAAAGAGTTCTCTGTATGTCGCCATTTTGAAAATTTGAAGTTTTTCTAAATCTAACACTTTCATATAAATCCTTGCTGTTTTAGTGGTGAATGACTGTAAAACTTTGTTGAATAGGATATCCTTCACTGTATAGTGAATATGTATTTCTCATAGAAAAGGTGATTCCACTAAACATAATAGTAAATCGCTGTTTATTACGATGGTTTATGGAAGATTTTTTTTTTAATGACTACCATCTGCACATTATAATATACCCACTTCTCCCGTCTGTTTCATTCATGTAAAGTTCTTTATCCCTCATCTGATATATTATACAGTATTTTCATAACAGAAGAGTAGGCCTTTATTGGTTAAAGTGGGCTCGTCGCTCTGTGCCATACCATGCATACGGTACGAAAGATTAATTGAGTGATCCTTTCATTCATTCTCTAAAACAAACGGCAAAAGCAGAATTTGCTACGTGGTTGGATTATGATAGGGCCACGTAGCCACTAGCGTAGCTGAGGGGGGCAGGGGGCAGAGTGCGCCCCTGACAACTTTTCCTCGATTTTTTTTCCCCCTCGATTTTTTTTGTTGTTGTTTTGTTTTGAGGGCTGGTGAAAAAAAATTGTCCCCCCCCCCCCCCCCCAATGAGCGAGTTTTGGAGGGCTGGCGAGAAGAAAAAAATACGGGTCTCTCTTCAAGCAGAATTTGCCCCACTCGTAAAAAAATCCCAGCTACGCCACTGCACGTAGAAGTAAAAAAATGAAAGAGATTAATATAAACAGAAATATTGAAAGAAAAGTCACATACATGAAATAACAAAATTCGGATGACACAAGGCATAAACACCAATATGAAATTCATAAATTCATTCGATCACAATTGGTGTTTCAGGTGTAACAAAATATTTCCAGTGCAAGTTTCTTATCATTGTCATTTCCTTTCAATACTTATGTACACTTGGAGAGTTTTGATTGTAATTTACAGTAACTCTTACATGGATTACACAAAGATATGACTACCAAACATGCAATGCATAATTATGAAATTATGGTAGTAAAATAATTACACATTTTGTTCATTTTACAAGATCTTAAGAGGACATAATTCATGCGTGTAAGATTCATTACTAAATTCTGCCTTTCAGTCAGTACGATATTGCAGACTGCAATTATAATGCTCGGCAGAGACACTCAACTATGTAATTTCATGATCCATACTGTACAATCATCACTGGGTACCTCCAAAATATTGCGCGTGTGGTATTGTTTCGTCATCACGGTATTACTGCCGGCATCAAATAATCTGATTGGCTAATGGCTCCGCACATACGTGCAAATATATGAATATTCATGAACTTCGCCATTTCCTAGTGCGCGATTGGCCAAGAGTTTACGTCATGGTTACCACGCATGCGCATAGACTAGCTAGCCAACTTCATATCAACAACGCTGATTCTTGTCATTTCTCTTCGATTGAAAGCAAGTTTATTGCAAATTTGGAGAATTTACGAAGATCTCAAGCAATTTCAACGTCTGCAACTGACTAAGAAATCGATTCTAACAGCATATCTGTCTGCCAGAAGTTGTCTCCTGTTTGTTCAGGTTAGTGACAAGTACAACTATTACAATTTCTATAAAGTAATCATTTTGAATTTGAATGCATTTTACAAAATTAATAATATCAGATTAGTAGTCTTTTATATTCCGTGCACAAAAAATCGTTGAAATTATCATTTCATTGAAATATTTGAATGATTATCAGCTGGGCAGTGATCTATATATGAATTATATTGTCAAGAAACATTCACTAGTAGCTGTTTTGTTTAAGGTTGCTATTGCTTCTAGAAACATGATCAATTTTCTTTTTAATTAGCTTATTCTCTAAAAGTCTAAGACGACTTTTACAGGGTTCAGAGTTTGAACTTTGCAAATTTCGTATCTTTGGATCAGTTCTTTACTTTACAATTTCAAATATTCTAATATTTTTGTCCTATTGTACGTGTATGTCCTTAGAATTTCCATATTCATAAGAAAAATCACACTCTTATCATTGTTTTTCTTTTTTGATTTGAAGAGTTTGGCACTTCAGTTACCACTCGGACGACATAGAAACGAAGGCTGAAGCGAAACCTTCTCATATACGAGATTCAGATACTCAGACTGAGAATCAATCAGTACACACAGAGACTCACATTCTTGAGCTTGTGCATGTACATGAAAGATCAACTATGGATGAGTTAGTTAATCTTACTCAAAAGATCCAGACTGAGCCCCGTTCTCAAGATGGAGACTGGCATTCTCAGACGGAACTCAGCATAGAGACTCTCACTCATGAGCCTGTGGAAATACAGATTCAGTCAGATATATTAGATGATGCAGCATTGGCTAGCACTCAAGTGGAGACTGAGACCCCAATTCAAAGTGGAGTTTGCCATACCCAGACTGAGAAACAGTCTGGACTCAACACAGAGACTCTCACTCATGAGCCTGTGGAAATACAGATTCACTCAGATATATTACATGATGCAGCATTGGCTAGCACTCAAGTGGAGATTGAGACCCCAATTCAAAGTGGAGACTGCCATACCCAGACTGAGAAACAGTCTGGACTCAACACAGAGACTCTCACTCATGAGCATGTGAAAGAACAGACTCAGTCTAAAATCAACGCAGCGGTGACCTCGACTCAGAAGACCGAGACTGAGACCCTGACTCCACTTGGAGATGTAAAAACTCCAACCCTATCAGGAGATGCTCCGACTGAAGATCACATGGACATGCAAAAGGTATGTTGCTTTTCAAATCTGTATCTTCCGATGCGGATTGCAGAGGGAGAGGGAGAGACAGAGAGAGACAGAGAGAGAGAGAGGGAGAGGCGAAGATGTTACAGCCAATGAATTAGGCGAAGACAGACAGAGACAGAGAAACAGACAGACAAATAGAGAGTGAGGTGGTAATGATGAAATATATCTTAAGACTAATATTATATTTGCCTTTGGGGCTTTATAATAAAGATGACGAAAACAAAATTTAATCGCCATTTTTGCAACAATAGACACTCTCTTAAAAAGTGTGCTTTATAATGCTCCGCAGATAATGATAGGGGAATATTCGGAAATATTTTTGTAAGCTATTTTAGCAACTACAGTGATGTTTCGTTACCATTACAGCATGCCGATGCACTGCGGCAAGTAGTCAGTGCAATCAGTGGAGTGTCGGCTGACAGTTCCCCTAAAGTCCTGGCTAAGATTCTTCAGGAACTCTGGCAGGAGAAGGTGGCAGAGACCCAGTGCCTGAGAGAAGAAGTCAAAAGGACGGCTGAGGAGAGGACTACTGCCCAGATCCATGTCAAGGTATTCTTATTAATGAAATTGGCTTCTGAGCAATCAGCGATCAATTAATAATATTTCTTCAAATCTTTTAGAAATTTTCTCTCTTATATTGTGGAGCGCCAGGAGTGTCAAGTTTGACAGACATGTGAGCTATACAAGAACCCACTATTATTATTATTATTATTATTATTATTATAGAGAGAGAATTTTAAACACATTAGTCTCTACAGATCTGTGTGTTTATATGAGGGGGGGGGTTTACTCGCTTCATTTTTTAATAATGTGTAGGGGAATTCCTTAATAATGACTTACACTCACACTATGACAGTTCAAACAATATTCTTTTTAAAAAAAATGATTTGACCAAGCTAAAACCAAGTATGAGGGCCGAAACCATCGAAAGTTCTTTTTCAACCCATATTCCAATTGTAACCTCCAAATATACGTTTCAATATGATAAAATAGCAGGACCTTGTTACTTTTTAAAATCTGAATACCTTTGGGGAAAATTGTTTTCTTTTCAGAGCTTGGTTACAGCGGCTAGTTCCATCTTCGAGGCCTTGGAGGAATCTAAGCCTGAAGATGTGGCTAAGAAGCTCTTTGAGGCCAGTAAGATTTTCGACGTTTGGCGCTCCGATACTACTGCAACTTGGAGGGAGAGATTTAGGACCATGAAGAACAAAATGGACCTTCAGATCAAGGTAATAGTCTTTTATTTTACTCATGTATGTACAGTTATTTCTTTTAAATGAAATATTATTGAATTTAATTGGAATTTATAAGGCTCATAAGGAGGCCATTTCCTGTTCTTGTTCATTCTATCATAAGAAGAAAAAAAAAGATTTTGAAAAGTTTTTGTCTCATATTTTCGCGATGCAAGACATGAATGACGCCTGTACAAGACTATACTGACAATTTTCTTCAAAGTTTGACACATTTCCTTTTCTCTCCTTTTACTTTTGGCCTTTCAGTTTGTTTTTGTTTTTTCGTAAATCCTCTATCATTTATCTTTACTGTAGCCCCCTCCCTTTCATTACGTTGTCTCTGTTCAGACAAAGCACATCCAAATCATAAAATCACCGTCATTTTCATTTTTCGAAGTCATTTCTTTTTAGTTATATCCCTCTTTCTCTGTGGCCCACCTTTCATCTATTTCATCTCATTTCGTCCATTTACTTTTAACGACTCCCATCATGTTCTCCTTCAATTATTCTTCTACTGCCCTTTTCTGTTTGGGCTCTCTCCCATCTCCATCGCCTTCATTATTCTTCCATATCAATTCCCTTTTCCCCTCCTTCATCTCCTCCTCTTCCTCCTCCTCTTCCTCCTCCTCTTCCTCCTCCTCCTCCTCCTCCTCCTCCTCCTCCTCTTCCTCCTCCTCCTCCTCTTCCTCCTCCTCTTCCTCCTCTTCCTCCTCCTCTTCCTCCTCTCCTCCTCTTCCTCCTCCTCTTCCTCCTCTTCCTCCTCCTCTTCCTCCTCCTCTTCCTCCTCCTCCTCCTCTTCCTCCTCCTCCTCCTCTTCCTCCTCCTCTTCCTCCTCCTCTTCCTCCTCCTCTTCCTCCTCTTCCTCCTCCTCTTCCTCCTCCTCTTCCTCCTCCTCTTCCTCCTCCTCTTCCTCCTCCTCCTCCTCCTCCTCCTCCTCCTCCTCTTCCTCCTCCTCCTCCTCCTCCTCTTCCTCCTCCTCCTCCTCTTCCTCCTCCTCCTCCTCCTCCTCTTCCTCCTCCTCTTCCTCCTCCTCTTCCTCCTCCTCCTCCTCCTCCTCTTCCTCCCCTCCTCTTCCTCCTCCTCTTCCTCCTCCTCCTCCTCCTCCTCTTCCTCCTCCTCTTCCTCCTCCTCTTCCTCCTCTTCCTCCTCCTCTTCCTCCTCCTCTTCCTCCTCCTCCTCCTCCTCCTCCTCCTCCTCCTCCTCCTCCTCCTCCTCTTCCTCCTCCTCCTCCTCCTCCTCCTCGATCCTCCTCTTCCTCCTCCTCCTCCTCCTCCTCTTCCTCCTCCTCTTCCTCCTCCTCTTCCTCCTCCTCCTCCTCCTCCTCTTCCTCCTCCTCTTCCTCCTCCTCTTCCTCCTCCTCCTCCTCCTCCTCTTCCTCCTCCTCTTCCTCCTCCTCTTCCTCCTCTTCCTCCTCCTCTTCCTCCTCCTCTTCCTCCTCCTCCTCCTCCTCCTCCTCCTCCTCTTCCTCCTCCTCCTCCTCTTCCTCCTCCTCCTCCTCCTCCTCCTCGATCCTCCTCTTCCTCCTCCTCCTCCTCTTCCTCCTCTTGTAGACCTTAGGCGATCCTATCAGGCTGATAACAGGTATCACGGATACTACCCAGAGCCCACAGGTCCTGGCCCAGACCCTGAGACAAACCTGGGATAGGGTCCAGTCTCAGAATGACCACCTAGAGCTGGACCTGAAGGTAAGACTTTCACCACGACATAACTTTTTTGGTAAAATTATGAGATATTTAAATTTTCTATATAGGTAAATTTAAAAATATACTTATCTTCGTAAGTATAACTTTTTGTTTGTTTGTTTGTTTGTTTGTTTGTCCCAGAGTTCTGGAGTGAAAAGGCACCCGAAAATTGCGATGGTATTTTGGGGGTCTTTTTTTTTCTCTTGCTTCCTTGCTTGCTTATCAAAGATTTTGTTGACGTCTATATGTGAGCATAACTTTCTATTCCTTTTTACTCTCCCCATCCCCATTGATAGATTGGCTTTCATGTTCTTGCCCCCCCCCCCTCCTCTGTCAATTCAAAACCATTCAGCGTTGCCCCTATAATAATTTTTTTTTCTTTCTATTTATCCTCTTTCGAGGAACTTTATTATTTAAAGTGACAATTATTTACAATAATATAAAATTCATAGAGTCATAACATAATACATGGCGACTGGTGTGAAGACTAAAATGACATAAACCATGAACTAAATAACTGACAATACTTTTTGATCTTCGTTTGTGTGGAATTTCTTATTATTACATTTTATACTAAGATATGATCGAATTTCTACCTTTAATTCTTTAAATAGATATAAGGCATGCATCGTGTGATTTTTAATACCAAAACTGTCTCTGATATAATAGTAAATTGAGCAAAATTCAACATAAGATTTATCTAGATTCATTTCTTTTTTCTCTATTTCATAACCTATTAACAAAATTTGTTCATTCAAAACAATTCTTACATTAAATAAACTATCGATTAATTTAAATAAAATCTGCCAATATAACGAAACTGTTTTTCAATTAAGAAGAAGGTGGTTGCTTGTTTCTGGGATCTTACAAATATTACATAAATTGTCATTTTGAATCATCCATTTTCATAAGTTGTCTTTGCAGGGTAATATCCTTTGGATAAATTTGAAATTATACTGCTTAATTTTGTTGTCATTTATAAAGTGAAATTTAAAATAAAGTACTGCCTTCCAGTTAAAGTCATTTGGTAAATCAAAATAAGCGTTCCAAAAAAAGATACACGGCAGTTCTTGTTTATTCCTTTCTAGCATCATATCATAATAGTGTTTAGCTCTCATGCCCGCGACCTCAATGCCCCTATAATAATATAAACATGCTTTTTTTTAATTATTATTTTAGACTGCCACTGACAGGGTTAAACAACTTGAGAAGGATTTGGAAGCCCAAGCGCAGGAAATCAAGGTAAGTTAACTATTCAAATAGTTTGATATTATGCTTCAATGAAAGATACTGATATTCAGTTTTATTTGCTTTAAGAAGACAATTAAGGCAGTGCTTGAACAGGTTAATTTTCATAAAAGCTGATGAAATGGGTAATGGAGATATATATGTATAATAAAATAAATAATTACTCAAAAAACACAAAAAGGAATTTTTTTTAACAGTGAATTTAGTCGTAATTAAATGAATTATTTAAACAACTAGATCAATCTTTGAAAAGAAGAAAAAAAAAACCGACATCATTCTTCATTAATTTTGTTTGGTCCTCAGTGCCTGGCTACCGATGTCGATATCTGCCTCACATCCGGTATCAACCATTCCGATGTCGTATTCGAGATCAGACGGTCTTTCGATGACCTCCAGAAGGATTTACAAGACCGTGAGCGACAACGGCTTGAGTCACGTGATACGATTACTGCCCAGAACGAGCAGATCAAGGTAATATAATCACGCTAAATATGATGTCTTCATGCATATGGAATGTTCATCGATCTTATATCTTAACCCATTCAGGACAGGAATTATTTCAGGGCTAAATTGATCACATTTTGATCTTCAAATTGGCAACAATAATATTTTTCTTTTAGTGCTACATTGTTCTAATATGGTGTAATGTCTTTGAAAATAATACACATGGTTAGGAATTTTGTTGAAAAGTTGAAAAAATTGCCAATTTGGATAAAAAATAAGGATTTTGAATCTCTCAATGTGTTGCCAATTTAAGAATTTTAAAACTTATTCTCCTATTCAAAATTCCTGGCATCACACGCAATATGGTAATGCAACAAAAATGGACATATTGTGTGAAGAAATTTTTGCTCTTTCTTCTCATGTATCTGGTATATTTTTTAGAGCTCTGAATAAAAAGTTATTGAGCCAAACCACAAAATGTGGTCAATTGTCTCGAAAGGGTTAACAAATTAACGTGTTTTTTTTTTGTTGTTGTTGTTTTGTTTTGTTTTGTTTGTTTTTTTTTTTGCTGAAGATGCTGATTATTAAGATTAAGGCGTTTAAATAATATTGTTATAAATATCGATTCAGGCATAAATAAAAATAGGGCCTAATGAAAGTGAAAGGAAAAAAGGAGAAGAGGTCAGCAGAATGAGAAAGTGGAGGAAAATAAAAGCAGAAAGAGGAAGATAAACATGACAAAGGGAGAAGACTGAAGCCGAGAAAGAGGAAGAATATGAAGAGAGGGAGAAAGAATGAGATATAGGGAGGAAGAATGAATAGTGCAAAACGAGGGATCAGTGAAGGTGAAGTGGAAGATAAAGAGAAGGAAAAATGGAAGATAGAGAGAAGGAGAAAGATGAATGCGAGGAGTTAAATTAGAGGGAGGACGAGTAGTAAATGATTAGAATGAATTACAAGTTTATAATTAGAATAGGTTAACGACGATTATTCTGTAACATTTAGCATTCTAACCTGATTTCATCACAATGACTTGATCAACATGGGAAATTAAATGAATAAATTAAATTTCCAGTCCTCTGAAATAATACGATTTAATGATTATATGTCAGTTTCATGAATATGGAATGTAGATTAGCAAAGATTATTCTGAATCAACCCGAGTTAGCCAGTATAACTCTAATAAACACAAAATAGTAAATAAACAAAGTTATTACTATTTTATACTGATTGTCTTAAACCTCAGGATCTTAAGATCAAGATGAAGGCTCTGACATTTTCCCTTGAGGACCTCCAACTCCTCCTTTCTGCCGAGACCAAGAAGAAAGGGAAGAAGAGGAGCAAGAAACTTCGTCTGAAATTTTGGAAGAGGGCACCTGAACAACAAGAGGTATGTGGTGTCAATGCCCCCCCCCCCCCCCCCGATAACAGTATGAAACGACAATAATGACAAACTGGAGGGAAATAATGGAACATAATGGAACTGAATATCATAATATGAAAGCTAAAAGCTATTTTTATTTTAATACTTAATTCTGGGGATTAATGAATATGATACCTTAAAAAGGGAAGCAAATAAAATAGTCAAATAACTAAATTAGAATTATGAATTTCGTTACAAATGAACACTAGTTACAAATATTATGAAAGAACAACAAAATGTTGTTTTTTTTTATAACCCAGTAAAATATCGTTTTTAATTGAGAGTTCCATATATAACGTGCATGCATGTAGTTATTTTTTTCTCTTTATATCCACACTGAAACATAATCAAATAGCTCTTAATCTTGCATCATGTGTTGGAATAATTGGTTAAAACTGAATTAAATCAAAGTGAACAGAATTTTGTAAAAAATTGGGTGAACTTTGATGATTGTTTGATTGTGATCGGCTACTTTCTTATCACGTGACAGGAGCCGAATAGTGATCTTGAGGAGCTGAAGGAAGATCTTATCAAGAAGGAAGCCACCATCAGGTGAGTTTACGACTTGCATTGTCTAAAGTGTCACAAGTTCAAATTGAAATTCTCTTTAATCTCTTTAGTCCTCTCTTAATCTCTGTCCTTCTTTCTTTTTCAACTCTTCTTATTCATTTGCGGTCCTTACACTTATCTATGTTGCTAGTTTATATCCCTTGTCTCTTCTCCTCTTTCCATCTCCCTTCAACAAACCCGTTCATGTCTTTATCACATTTCACCTTATACCTTCTCCCCCCCATCCCCCCCCTCTCTCTCTCTCTCTCTCCCTATCCCCCTCCCCCTCTCTCTCTCTCTCTCCCTATCCCCCCCTCTCTCTCCCTCCCTATCTCCCCTCTCTCTCTCTCTCTCTCTTTCTTTCTCTTTCATCTCTCTCTCCTTCTTTCATCCCTCTCTATTCATCTCCCGTTCTTCCACTCATCTACATGTACATCCCCTCTCTCTCTGTACGTCTTTCATGTCTTTGAAATCAGCCACCCATCTCCCTTCCATCTCTTTATCACATTTTCATCTCACCTCTTCCACAGTCTTCTGGAAACCAAGATGACTATCCTGGCAGATGAGCTGAAGGAGGAGAAAGAATGTCTGGAGAGACAGAAGGCTGAAAGGACTGAGCTCCAAAACGACATCAAACTCCTGCAATTTGACAACCGCAGGAAAGAGACCCTTATTCAAAGTCTCAGGGATCTCGTTAAAACGTAAGGGCTTTCATTGTTGTATTTTGATGAGGTCTATTCATTTCAATGCCCTGTAAAGTTCCAGTTGAATGTTTGATTTCATTGAATGTATTTTAATCATTTTTATTTGAAAATTAAAATTTGACATAATAATTGTATAAGTCAATACAATAAAACGAATTTTTTCTTAAAGTAGAATAGTGTTTAAGTTTGCTATCACATTCATAAGAATATCGATAGCTGATTTTCATGCCATCATCATGGTCATAGCAGAAATCGACAATAGTTTTTGAAAAGTCATTTCAAATAGATGAATGTTTATTTTCATTCTTAAAAATACCGTTTCATTCTTATTTTTCACGTGCAATACAGCCTGAAGGAGAACGGTTTAAAGAAGAACAGAGGTGCAGCTGCCCGGTACCAAGTGAGGAATACGGCTGATCACATGACCGTTGCCTCAATACCGGCCATCAAATGCCAGCGCCTTGACGTAGATGACATCCTACCCTTCTCTGGATGCCGGAAACCTGGTGATCTCGGCAACATGCGTGTCCTTGGCAAAGGCACCTACGGTAAAGTGTACCTTGCTCGCTGTGGTGATGACCTTAGACCCATCGCCATCAAGCAACCTGTATTGCATTCAAGCTACCGCCGAGACATGCTGCAGGAAGAGAAGCTGCTGATGAAGGAAAGAACCATGAAAGAGGCCATGATGCAGCAATTGCTGTCAGGGTCACCTTACTTCCCCAGGCTGCTTGGGATGGTCACCATCGGTGAAGACCTCTGCATGGTGATGGATTTCATTGGCAACAGGAAGACTGGCAAGACGTTCCCTCTCTACCGAGCCCTGACACGCTTCATGTCCAACCCAAAGCTCGACATGATCAACATGCTCCAGGTCTGTGAGGACATCATCAAAGGTATCATGGAGCTCCATCAGAAGGGATACCTTCATAATGACCTAAAATCAAACAATGTCTTGCTGGAAAAGAGAAGCCAACGCTGGCACGCCGTCATCATCGATCTCGGGTTGGTAAGCTCAATGGCTTACTCCAATCAGAAGAGATTCTCTGACAAGAGCAGGGCCGAGTACAGAGCCGGGGGAGGTTATCACTTCCTGGCTCCTGAGGTTGTATTGTACGGTAAGCGCTACTCAGTAGCCTCAGACATCTTCTCTTTTGGAGTGCTCCTCGAGTCCATCGCGAGGAAGATCCAGGTCAGTGAGGTAGCGGAGCTGGCGGAGAGCTGCACCAAGCAAGATCCTCTCAAGAGGCCACACAGCATGGAGGAAATCCTCCACAGGATGGAAGCAATCAGCGCTTCTTACTACTGAAGAGTCGACGGCCGGGGATGGGAGCAGGAATAGTGGGAACAGGCATCACTCATTCGCGAAGATGCTTGCATGACACCATCGAAGAACTGGTGACGAAAGGAAAGCCATCAAACGCTGGAAACAAAGTATATGGTTCAGGGCCCTGTTTCATAAAACTTGTCATCAATTACAAGTTGCAATATCTGTTATAAGCTACTGAAATCCTAGCATCTGATTGGCTGAGAGCAAATTTGTCGGTAAAAATCACCGTCAAGACACTTGATGAAAAGCCCCCCTGGATGAATCATGAATGGAGCAAACACCAAAGCTGCATTCGAAGAGTTGTCTTATTGCAAATACCATGGCAGTTAGATGCTCTCCCATCCCCAAAACCCCTATTTCATCGGCCACCCATTGGCCACAATTGAGACGAGAACCTCCATCATCCACAGTCTCATGCGATCAAGTATAGGCCTGCAGAAGCTACTTTTAAAAACATGCAGAAAAAGAAGCTGCTAAAGATCGCTCGAACCATCGTCACACCAATAAAAAAGAATAAAAGAATCCACTCGATCAAGAGCGTGAAATTTGGGGAAAGCAGTTGGTTTGGTATCGCTGTGGATAGAGAAGCACCGCCAACCTCCACCATTCACAGTCTCATAGAAAGAACTAAGGCAACAGATTGTCAGGTGCAAAAGCCGTACCTCTAAAGACACAAAGAGAACTATCGTCACACAGTGATGGAAGAACATGAAAGATTAACCTCGGTCAAGAGCGTTACGTTCTGGAAAAGCGGATGGTTCTGAAGAAGAAAAGCACTGCGCATCGCTTGGGAAGTGGACTCCGCAGTGGATCTTTCATGAATGATTAAGTCGAAGGAAACAAAGATCTGAAGAAGAGACTGCAGCATGTGTGGCCCATTGTAATATCAGAAATGGATTAAAATCTTTTATGATGAACAGAATTGATGAAGTATAAAGCCATTATTATTGGACTCCCAAAGCGGTGGATGTCTCAACAACAACAACAACAACAACAAAAACAGTATAAAAAACTGGTGGTGCAAAGAATCGCAAAGGCAACAACTTTATTATCATGTTTGGCAAATTAAATCCCCAAAAACATAGATCTAAGGACTTAAAAGCACAGAGAACAATCCAACCATCTCGTAGGCCAACCAAAAATGTGACATCATCAGCTTTCATGACGAATCAAAAAGATTTGGTGATTTTGGATTTGAACTTGTTGCAACGTCGCATCCCCAGTGACCTGGAGGGAATCAAAAAAAGTAGAAATGTCCAGAATTATTGCAAAAAATTAACAAGGAAACCAATTACCATCTTAGGAGAAGAAATCCGACCTGCAGGTCATTAAGACACAAGAAACCGATGAATGAATTATTTACTCGAGCCTGCCCAACTCAACAGAATGATGTGTCATTCAGTGCTCTACAGATCCCAGTGTCTGGTACGGTAACAAGGTTGGAATATTCAGATGGAAAGCAATATCTCAAATCATATTTTGACGGTTACAAAAAGTGAGAAAAAATACGAACCCTTGTGTCACTTCATTGTTTTTTGTTTTTTTTTAAATGCTTTTTTGCCTTTATTCAGATATTCAGACGAGAAAATTGTACAGAGATACATTATTTTTTCATACATTGTAAACACAATACATAATTCAATCCGAAACAAATAATACAATGCAAAATCTGCAATCTGAATAAAGATTTTAAAAGATAGATAAGAAAAAAGGTGAAGGTGCTGCTTTATAACCCATAGTATACATGATAATTTTTTTTTTTTTTTAATGCTTTTTTGCCTTTATTCAGATATTCAGACGAGAAAATTGTACAGAGATACATTATTTTTTCATACATTGTAAACACAATACATAATTCAATCCGAAACAAATAATACAATGCAAAATCTGCAATCTGAATAAAGATTTTAAAAGATAGATAAGAAAAAAGGTGAAGGTGCTGCTTTATAACCCATAGTATACATGATAAGTCAAACTGTCATCTTTACATATATAGGATAAACTACATGCAGTGCATTTTCAATTCTTCGATTTTATTTAACATTATTTATTATATAGTATTTCTTATATCAGTGGAGTTCTGTAACCATACTGTTGCAATAATAAAAACACAATACTAACAATTAAGTGGTTGGATCAATGAGAAAGTGAGGGAGTGAGGAGGAGAAGAAGACATAAATGAAGACATTTATCATTATTATTACTATTATTATTAATAATAATAACAAAAACAACAACAATAATAGTAATAATAATAATTCCAATAATTATTTTTTTTAAATATAGAAATAATCATATAAGTAGATATATAGATATTAAATTAAATAAACATATACATACATATACACATATACACATACACATACATATATATACATATATATATATATATATATATATATACATATACATATACACATATACACATACATATACATACACACATACACAAACATGCATATGTCTGATATAATACCCCTCACTCCTTTTAAGGAGTGAAATTTTCCCATTTTTTAAAATGTAGTGTTAATTTGTCCTTTATTCTTGCCTTTTCATATTCAATTTTTTCGGAGTTCTTTACAGCCTTACATATATCTTTACTAGTAGGAACCCTTCCATTTTTACGACTATTGTAAATCATATATTTGACCATAATCAGTACATGATTAAGTAATATATTGTCTTTCATATCAACTCTAAAGCCCAGTAACACATCAATCCATTGTAGATTAAGTAGCTGAAACATTTTTAATTCATTTCCCACCTCCTTCCATATACTTGACACTTCTTTACATTTAAAGAAGACATGGCAATATGTTTCTATATCTTTTTTACAAAATGAGCATAAATTTGATTGAGTTAGTCCAAATGCGTATAGTTTATCATTACAAAATACAACGCTATGTAAAAGCTTGTACTGAAATTCCCTTAACTTCCAATCTAGAGTACAAAATCTGGGAATTGAAAAACATGTTGCTACAGCTGACTTATCCAGATTTAAAGCTAATACCTCTGGATGTTTAAAAACAAAGGAATCCTGTAATGTACCAATAAAAATGTTGTAGAGCATTTTGGAAGACAGAGACTCAAAGGAGTAGACTCTTTTGTTAATATTAAAATAAATGTTGGAAAAGTCAAGAGTGTCATTCAAAGTATCATCTTTTCTTCTTTTCACCTTCCAAGAAACTGGTAACTTAGTATATACATCATTAAGGAAAAATATATCGTCTACATTTAGACCTTTCCTTATAAAATAATCCCCTGATCTGATATTACCTTCTGCGTCAATCAGATGTTTCACTTGAAAAATGTTAGCATCAAATATTTTTTCATTAAAATGAAAAATCCTACCTTTAATAAGAGTATTGTTAAAGATAATTTGATTTTCATCATGTGTTTCTTTGACAATAAATTGTTTCTCTTGTAAATAATTCCAGATATTCAAAAATTCCAAGTAGAGATCGGGTACTTTAATATTAATGGAATTGCAATTGTAATTGCAGAGAAATATCAACCTTCCCCCTACCTTTTTAAATGTATAATCAAAAAACTGTTTCCATTTCATGTTATTATTGCCATAAAGAAGTCTCTTAATCCACATTACACGTTGAGCGCAAACCATATACTTAAAGTTCAACATTTTTAAACCCCCGGTGTCATAGTTCATATATAAAATATTCCTTTTTATTTTATCGTGGCCATTCCATATAAAATTAAAACAGATTACCTCCATTTCCTTAAAAACCCATGATGGTACTGTCATTATAGAAGACACATATAATAATTTAGAAATTGCAAAAACTTTTACTAATTGAATTTTCCCAAAAAGTGTTAGATCTCTTTGCTTCCACCACCCTAACAATCTTTTTATTTTGCTCAGTATTTCTTTATAATTCATTTCTTCTTTAACATTAATATCTAAGGAAAAGTATACCCCCAGTACTTTAACAAATGAAACCATCTTACCCAACGTAATACTGGAAAAATCATCATTACTTTGACCAGAAGAACCCAACTTCATAATATGTGTTTTGTCCTTATTAATTTTCAAACCAGATACTTGGGAGAAGGAATCCATTATTTTTTCTAAGATTTTCATATCTTCTGTATCTTTCAAAAAAATGGAGCAATCGTCTGCATACATTACTAACTTCATTTCTATATTGCCTATTGTAATACCCTTCAAGTTTTGTTCATTCCTAATAACCGATGCTAATGTTTCTATGATTAACAAAAATAAATATGGAGACAAAGGATCTCCTTGTCTTACACCCCTACCTATTTCAAAATAACCTGTGGAAAAACCCCCATTCATGACACAGCTAACTACATTATTATACAATATTTCTATCCATCTACAAAAATATGAACCAAGACCATATTTTTTAATTAATACTTTCATATATGAGTGTGAAACGGTGTCGAAAGCTTTCTCAAAATCAATTGTTACAAAAAACCCTTGTACATTGTATATCTTTGTGTAAAATATAACATCATCAATAATTCTTACAGCTTCTCCAATATTCCTACCAGGCAGAAAACCCACCTGATCTACATGTATCACCTCTTCTATGACCTTCTTTATTCTCTCAGCCAAAACTTTAGACAATAGTTTATAGTCAACATTTAGAAGGGTAATTGGTCTGTAATTACGAATATATAAAGGGTTTTTATCTTCTTTTTTAATTATAGTTATAACACCCTGTTTCTGTGTGGTAGACAGTTCACCTTTCTCAAAAGAGGTATTAAATGAATCTAAAACAAGGTTCCCTATATCAGGCCAGAAGGTGCGATAAAATTCCACTGACAGACCGTCATTTCCAGGAGATTTGTTTAAAGACATTTTTTTTAATATTGAAGTACATTCACCAATCGTAATTTTATCATCACATAATTTCTTACTAGCTTCACTAATTTTCAAAGGGGAGATGTCACAAAAATAACCATCCGTCCTACCCGTTCCATCATGCTCTGAGTATAAGTTATGGTAAAAATGTCTAATTTCTGTTAAAATTTCTTTCGGATCAGTTATTTCCTCATTTCTGCCTTCTAATTTCAGTTTGTCTATAAATGTTTTTCTCTGATTTGATGCCAACAGCTGTTTAAAGTAATTTTCATTGATTTCACTTTCTTCAAACCATTTTGCACGCGATCTAACTTTTAACCCGACTACTGTCTGATTATATATCTTTTTTAAATCATTTCTCTTTAACTCTAAATTCTGTAAAATATCATCATTTGGAGAAATAACCAGTAAATCTTCCAGCTTCTGAATATCTATCTGTAATTTTCTTAATTTTTCCTTCGTTTCCTGTGCCTTAGCTTTGGAATATTTCTTGGTTTTTTCACGAATATTCATTTTAACGAAATCCCACAGGACTCTTGAATCTGTAATGTCTTTCTTCCCCTGATCTACAAAAGATTTAATTTCTGCTTTCATATATTGAACATATTCTACATCTAGACACAGACTATTATTAAACTTCCAGTAAGATGGACCTATTTTTCGAAAAACTTTATCACCCCAAAACAGACTTAGAAGAATAGCAGAGTGATCAGGAGCTATAGAGGGTATAATATTGCACTCAGAAATTTGTTTATCTAGTTCATTTGAAATAATCCAATAGTCTAACCTACTTTGAATTAAAGGGTTATTTTGCCTGTAGGTAAACTGAATCTTGTCTGGGTTTCTCTTCCTCCAAATATCCGTTATATCAAACCTTCCAAGGAAATCCTCAAATTCTAAATTGAAAGTATGACCTTTAATACTCCCCTTACTTGAGATATCTAAGTCAAAATTCCGAATCATATTAAAATCCCCACCAACTATCAAAAGAGATTTGTTTACATTGAAGTCATTAAGGCGGACACTTAAATGATTTAGAAAATCAATCTGTTCCTGCTGTTTATCTCGAACTGGAAAATATACATTACAAAGAATATATCTTATTTTTTGTACGTTCACTTCTAAAATTATGTACCTCCCTTCTGAATCACATTCACTTCTCAATACATTCAACTTCAAGTTATGTGAAATCAGAATACAAACTCCTCGACTGTGGTTGCTTCCGTGACTAAAAAAGCACTCCCCACTCCATTCCCTCTCCCATTGATCCTCCACATCGTTTGTACTAAACGTTTCCTGAAAGAAAAGTATATCTCCTCTTTGTTTACTCCACTTAACTATAGCGTTCCTTTTGGTAACGTCTCTGAGACCTTTAACATTTAAAGAGATTATATTCAACAAATTATTCTTACTGTCCATCATACATAATTACAACACTATTACAGAAGATCAGTGCACCGTAATTCATTATAGTCGTATATTGGGTTTCTGATTGTAGTTTTGAGATCAATAAGTGTACCAATAGTAGCAAATTTGCACCTTTCACCTTAACATACAACGACGTAACACAAACACAAAAACGAGACAATACAAGACATACACACACAAAACAGAACGACGAAGATGACAGGACCACCATGAGAGTGTACAAAGGTGTTAACTGCTCTAGTGGTCATGCACCGCCTTAGTAATATAGTACTTTAAAATACTGTCGGCATATTAAAGAAAACCAAGAAAACCCTATACGGGAAACACAATTCCATCGACCCCCCCCCCCCCCCCCAGGGTCCTGGTTTCCACAATACAAAAGAATAGGGATGAGCAATCATTGTGTTCGGAGTGAGGGAAAATACAAAAAAATGAAGTACACTGACACTCTCTAGTGTATTTCACGGGTTCGCCCGTCCTCGCATCAGTGAGCAGAGCCCCTTCTTTTCTGGTTCCAAAAAGAAAATACCGTTCTTTTCTTAGAAAATCAATATTTTATTTAAGCATCGGAGCTGGAGATAACTACCGTAAACGGTAGATGAACCCGTGAAATCACTCTTATATACACACACTTTTTTTCTTAAATCAGCAGAACAAAATGTATACCGGTGATTCAATACCTAAGTTCACTTCTCTATTTAACACTACACTGCAAAAAACCCGTTCAGCCTCCAAACACCCCCCCCCCCCCCCCCCCCCCCCCCGACAGATTCAAAACACCGCGACGCGCCCACACATTGCACGGGTCCAAGAGCCAAGTCCAGAGCCAAACACACGCCGCGCCCACCCCCACCACGCCCTAGGCGCCCACTAGACACACATAAAGGCAAACACGCACATCCAAACACGCACCCAAGGCGCGACGAAAACAAGCACAGCACGCGTTCAACTCCCAACCCAGCTCCCAAATCCGCACAACACAACGCGCCGCAGTGCTCCAAATCTGCCACAGAAAGTGCCCAGAAACCAAACAAATCCCTTACAGTGTATAAAATGTTCTATAAAGAGATTTTTTCGATCTGCTGTACGTGTAAACATCACAAAATTATCTCCATTGAAATATTAAAATGAGAGGGTACTACAAAAATTGGAGGTCAGGAGTTCAGCTCTTTTCTCTGGCTTTTACAATAAATAAAGCCGACTTCCTGCAGACCATTAACGTTAGGAGAACAAAGATTACCTCCAGTTACATAATACTATATTGTGGTGACACGCTCTTAAACCTGCCGTTGACTAATTGAAATGGTAGAATATATTCTGCACTTCATATTGATCATGTATTATCCAAAACATGAAAACAAAAGAAAGGGTAGAAAATTGCGCTTATATAAAGGTAGGCATGCATCACTGGACCTGTTTACCAAGCCATTCAATTCCATGGATACTTCCATGTAGAGAGATAAAACAGGTTGTACTTCAACCATTCAATGAAGAGCGTCCTCTGTAGACGAAACGACAGGCTCTTCTTTGTGGCGTGCGCCTGTAATCCAGCTAACAGTGGAAGTTATAAACTGATTCAGCGGACCCAGGTTCGAGACTGAGACACGTCTTTCGGATGGTGACGTTAAAGGTCGGTCCCAGACGTAAATAATCATATCTGATTGATACACGTCTGTAAAAACCCAATTACACACACACACACACACACACACACAATTTAAAAAATGATAAAGAGGGAAATCAAGATCTATACTAAAATGAACGTGATAATGCACAACATAATAAATATGTGTGAAAATAAACAAAATTCCTATTATAATGATCTCATCGTGTTGTCTTTTCCACATGCAAAGAGAAAGCAAAGAAAGGGGAAGAGTATGAATGATGAGAAAGATGTGTAAGATAGATAGAAGAGTCTGGAAAGTAAAAAGTCAGCTAAAGAGAGAGGGAGAGAGAGAGTGTGAGACGGTAGAGAGAGAGAGAAAGAGAAAGGAAGAGGAGGAAGAGGAGAGAGAAAGAGAGAGAGAAAGTGAGAAAATAAGAGAAGGGGAGAAGGGAGAGAGAGAAAAAAAAAATTGAAGAGAGGGACAAGAATATGAAGTCAGAGAATCCGAAAAGAAGAGAAGATCGAAGAATAAGAAGATAACGGGGGAGGGGTGGAAATGTGAATAGAAAAAAAGAACAAGAGGAGAGGAAAAATAATTTCACTCTAGCGGAAGAAGAATATGGCAATGATAACAATGACTGAACTTTCGACACGATTTCTTAATCGGCCTTCTGGTTTTGTCAGAATCCTGTTATAGTGACAACATTTGATAGAGCTTCACAAATTTGCAAAGTTAATTTTGAGGGGGCGCTGTTAACGATTATGGAACAGAGCCATCTACACACAGAGTTTGGCCAACTCGGCTCCAATAGGGAACATATCACAGAACTCCTAAAGACGTCTTTAGGAGTTCTGTGGAACATATATGGCGGGTGTGGACTTAATTTGTAAGGCAATCATCTAACAAAAGAATATGCGCCATACTCTATCCAACTAAAACCGAGTTTGCCACTATAGATGGCTCTGTTGTGGTTCTTGTTGGATGAAATGCGATAACAAGGCCATGGGAGGGTTTGCGATATAGATCATATGTTCTTTACACGTTAACTTTCCCTCTCCTTTCTCATGTTCCTTTCTTTCCCTGCTTCCCCCTCCTTTTAATCACCATTCGATGGGAGCTTGCGTCCCCCCCCCCCCCCCTCCCCCTGTCAAACGGATATAAAGAGTTTTGAGACCGTTTATTCGTTTGGGATCAAATCATTGGTCTTTAGATTAATGGTAAGATTACGTTTTAATTCTTTCCAGAAATATTCCAGTCCTCTCACGTCCTCAGTCCAATGTAGGTAGGGTCTGCCGTCACTGAGGAACAGCCTCGCCAAGAAGGGTAGTTCCTCATCGGGGATGTCTTCGAGAAAGACCACGACCACGAATCATAACAAGTAGTGGAAGGAATAACCATTTGGGTGATCTTTTTTTCCCTTCTAATTTCAGCTTTTAATTCACCCATTTCAGCTTTGTTTGTATGTTCTTCCTCAAATGAGCCTTTTGCCGATACCTAACTCCTCCCACCCAAATCCAAACCGAGATCCTAATAAGTTGCCCATATAGCACAATATGAATCGCTGCTCTAAGTTCAATGTTTTACCCCTCCTGAGGGTAAAGTCATGATATACCACTGCTAAACACTACCAATAAATGTAATATAGATTAGAAACAAAATGTGATACCATTAGTCACCTTTTCATTTATTCGTTAGATTTATAAATTTCTTGAACTTTCAGAAGCTTTTACAATTCCTTCCTTCTTCCTGTTTTCTCTCACTATAAGAGTCCTATTTATTTACTGCTTACAAGTTATTGAAGGGGTTAGTAACATTTGTATACAGTTGTAAAGAATATTGCTTACCATCAAAAAGATTATTTTGATTGCAAGACTCACATGGCATATCTGGACCCTGGCGTCGGGGCGGGGCAAAACATCCGAGATGATGGTGATCCATGTATATTATTTAAGCGATCAAGAGAGAGAGAAAGAAAGAAAGAGAGAGAGAGAGAGAGAGAGAAAGGCGACGATGGCGAATGAAGAGAGGGACAAGAATATGAAGTTAGAGAATCAGAAGATCAACCACAAGCTGAGCAAAAGAAGATAAGATCAGAGAATAAGAAGGTAAAAACGGGGGGGGGGGAGGGATATGAATAGGAAAATGAAGAAGAGGAGAGGAAAAAATCATTTCAAACCAGCGAAAGAACAAGATGATGACAATGATAACAATGACTGAACTTTCGTCACGATTTCTTAATCGGGCTTCTGGCTATGTCAGAATCCTTTAATATTGACAAAATTTGATAGAGCTTCACAAGTTTGCAAAGTTCACTTCGAGGGGCGCTGTTAACGATTGTGGAACAGAGCCATTTATACACAAAGGTTTGCCAACTCGGCTCCAGTAGGTATCAACATGGCGCAAGTTGCTGTGTTAGAATGTACGCCATACATGGTGTCCAACTGAAACCAAGTTTGCCAATACAGATGGCTCTGTTATGGAATACATGAATCATACAATATATCTTGAGTAGATGACTGTTGGAGTAAAAGTGACTTGTTCAAATAATGGTACTGGCGGATGGGGGGGGGGGGGGGGGGGGGGGGCTACAACGGGCTCGTGCCTGCCCCCTTTTTTAAAAACCTAATAAAATGTGCCTATCCCCTTTTCAATTTTTTTGTCCAAAGGCATCTGAAAAATGAAATAACTTTTTTTTTTATTTTCAGAGTTTTTTTTTTTAATTGAATTTGCACCCTAAAAATGTGATACCCCCCCCCCCCTCTCTTTCATTTTTCTTCTACCTGTCAACAATTTTCCTGAATTATGTCCCCCCCCCCCCCCCCCTTTACAAAATCCTGGATTCTTCGATACATATCTCTTTGCAGCAATATCACAAAGTTTATTAAGCTATACTATTACTATTCCTATTTATTCGCATCAATATCGTGTTATGCACCTATGATCTTGTTTAACATTTTTTCTTTTTGAAATGATTTATAGAACAGCCTCTAACCGAGGTTATATTTTGCTTCTATATACTTCTGCAATACGGTTACGTTAACTACGAAAATATACGAACAAATAGATTTAACAAAATAATGCTATTATTAATAGCCTATTAACATGATTAATACTAATTTTACTGCGTGGTTTCAGTTTGTTTTGCTTTATTGTGTTTTTTAATTGTATTGAATATATCTATTAATTACTGATGATATAGTTACTACTTTAATTATAATTATTACCCCATGACTATCAATATATTTTGCTTATACGTTATACATTTTGTTAATACTGTAAGTTTTAAACCCTTGACTCATGGTTGCAAAAATGTTTCTATCAATTATCAGTGGCATAGTGTTGGTCCAGCCATTGCGGTGGCAATGGATTCAATGTGTGTGTGTGTGGGGGGGGGGGGGGTCGTTATTTCTTGTTGGATGAAGTGAGAGAGAACAAGGCCATGGGAGGGTTTGGGATAGGTCGTATCATGTTCTTCACACGTTAACTTTCCCTCCCTTTTTTTTCTTTCCTTCCCTGCTTCCCGCTCTTTTTTATTCGATGGGAGGTTGGGCACGCTCCTGTGCGCCCCCCCCCCCCCCCCCATGTTGCTACACCACTGGCAATCATAAAACGGATATCAAGTTTTGACACCGTTTATTCGTTTGGGATTAAATCATTGGTCTTCAGATTAATGGTCAGATTATGCACTAATTCTTTCCAGAAATACTCCTGTCCTCTCAAGTCCTCAGTCCAGTGTAAGTAGGGTCTGCCGTCACTGAGAAACAGCCTCGCCAAGAAGGGTAGTTCCTCATCGGGGATGTCTTCGAGAAAGACCACGACTACGAATTCGGTCCCAGTATCACTCACGTGGTCCATGGCCGTTCGGACCTTCAGCATGAACCAGCGATCGCGCACGGCGACTCTGCTGAGCACTATGATGGTCTTGTAACTCCTGCTTATAACGTAATCAACAGCTTCCAAGTAATACATGCCAGGGATGAGGTCTTTGTCACCCAAGACATTCCTCTGAAACTGAGGAAGCCCTTCCTCAAGAGTCGGTCTGAGATGTTCGCGAATCCATTCTTCATCATCGTCGTAGAAGATGATATTTAGGTCGAACTCGTAGTCATTGTGGTCACGAGCGTCTCGCATCTCCCTATACCCAGCGACTGCCAGTTTCAAGAGAAAGAGTTTGTATCTCAGCTGCCATCGGTAGTGATGTACGACCCAAACGCTGACAAAGAAGCAAATCACGACAACTGGAATCAAAGAGAAGATAGCTTTGTTCAGCCGACAAAGTTTAGATGGATCAAAATCAAGTAAAGGTTTTCCCCGAAGAGGAACCATCGATGCTGATGCACAGAAAGTCTGATTCTCGTTGATGAGGTTGATTGTTCCATTCAGCCACTTGAGAAGCCACTCTAGACCACATGTACATACAATTGAGTTCTTGGAAAGATCAAGCCACGAGAGAGACGAAACGATCGGTTTAAACGTGCTTTGGTTAAATCCTGTTAGTTTGTTGTTTGCCAAGGAAAGATTTTTAAGGTTTGGATTGTTCGAAAATATGACTTCATCAAGGTAGGCTAAAATGTTTCCGTCAAGTTTAATGCTTGTTATTTGCCCTAACTCTGTCAATAAATTAAAATGAAGTTGCTGCAGATTGTTACCTGATAAGTTCAGCTTCTGCAGTGATTCCAAACCTCTGAAGACATGTTGGTGAAGGATTGAAATTCCACAGTAGTCTAAACCAAGCTCTTGTAAACGTGAGAGGTTCTTGAAAGTCCCAGGGAAAAGGTGTGTTGGGAAATGATAAGTATTCGTGCTCATATCCAAAATCGTAAGGTTAAACAATCCATCAAAGAGAGAGACGTTTGCAGTTGAGTCCCAAAGACTTCCGAACGAAATAAACGACTCTGTCATATCCAAATACATAAGATTTCGTGCGTTTCGGAAGGCTATTCCTGGTTCTGAAGCTTCGTAAGAGACACCGATTCTTTTCAGAAAGAGTGATTTTAATGCCGGGGTGTACAATTGCAAGTGCCTGATAATTTTATTGCAATATGACAGATCGATAGTTTGAATGTTATCAAGACCTGAAAAGGAGGTAAACTCCAGGACAGCAAGGTTCCTATTATTGCTCAAGTCTAAACGGGTTAAATTACCCAAACCCAGAAATGAAAAATCCGAAATTTCTGTCAATCCATTCCAAGTTAAGTCTAACTCGAGTAGGTCTACTTTCCAAGTAAGACGATGAGGATTTATGTACTTCACTTCGTTATTATGTAAGTCCAGCACCTTTAACATCTGCATGCCTTCAAAGAAGTTTGGTTCAATTGTAACTATCTCGTTATTATGGATATCAAGGTGATGGAGTTTTGTCAAATTCGAGAAGATGTAAGGATAGAGGACCTTCATGCCTAGCGCAATTTGAAGAATTTCTATTTTTGAACGTGATACCCCAATAAATAGGCTTCCCAATGCCTCGTATGTCATATTGTAGGACCCAATAATCAGAGATCGAACATGCAGTGATGCAATCACATCGGGATCAACCAGTTGTATGGGGTTTCCTGTTAGGTCAAGACTCTCAGTTTTACAGACAAAGGTAAAGGCTCCTTCCGTAAGGTTTCTTATCGTATTAAATGCAAAAATGGCTTCTCTCACTGTGCCACATGAGCTGATATTAATGAAAGCGAGTTGATTATTAGCAAAATCAACGTTTTGAAAGTATTGACTCCATTTAAGAGTGTCATTGGGAAGAGATGTCAAGTTTGATTTCACAAATTCTAGGTTTGAGAGCTTTCTGGACCACTTGAATAAACCTGTTGCTGGAAGCACAAGATGGGGGCAGAAGCTTATATCTAAGTGCGTTAAATTCTTGAGAGGGTAAAACGCTGTGGGTTCTATAACTCTGATGTCGTTCTCAGAAAGGTCTAGGTAGGTAATCCGAGGGTATCTTTTAAACGAGGTGCTCAACAGAGAAGTGATGTTATTGAACGCCATAACAAGTCGCTCAGTATCCTCAGGAAGATCCTGTGGAATCGCCTCGAGACCTCTGGACCTGCAATCAGCTATCCTCTTTCCAAAGTCATATTCGCATTGCGTATGAGATCTTTCCAGATCTGAATTGAAGTAATTAGTCCCATCTGCTTTTAAACTCTGGATGAACAAGGGTACAAGAAGACAAGCTATGACAAATGGAGATGAACGGTGTTTAAGAGCCATTATGTCCTATCGCCGTCTGGAAATTAAATGATCACAAGATAACATTTCCTTGAGCTAAATTCAAGACGACGAAACTAGTCAAAGTTGTTTTTGTATTGATATTTCATGATGCGAAACACCTCTATAGCGTATTTCAAGGGAGAGTCGAGGACAAGGGGCAATTTACATCCCCTGCATGACAATTTTCAAATATGAAAAGAATATTGACAGAATAAAAAAAAATAAAAAAAAAAAAAAAAAAAACTCTTTTCTGTTTGGAAATCATTTGATAGACTCATCATGTTTTTCTTTATTATACCTAAATTATGGACAATTTTTTTTTTCATACATTTTCTGCTCGGTCGCACACCATGTCGGCCTAATGTTGAGCAAGGTCCTAAAAAGTTGCCCATTTAGCACAGTATGAATCGCCGCTCTACCTCAAATGTGTTACCCCTCCTGGGGCAAAAGTCAGGATATGCCACTGTTTAACACTGCAAACCTACAAATAAAGGTAACAGAGAATAGAAACAAAATGTGATACCATTAGTCACCTTTAATCTCTATTACATTTGTAAATTTCTTGAACTTTCTGAAGCTTTTCCAATTCCTTCCTTCTTCCCGTTTTCTGAAGAGTCTTCATTATTTACCGCTTACAAGTTATTGAATGGGTTATTAACAATTGTATACAGTTGTAAAGAATACGTTTTACTATTAAAACGATTATTTTGAGTGCAAGACTCACAGGGCGTATCTGATTGCTGGCGTCAGGGGGTATATAGGGGGTCAAAACATCCGAGATGATGGTGATCCATGTATATATTTCAGCGAGAGCAAGAGAGAGAGAGAGAGAGAGAGAGAGAGAGAGAGAGAGAGGCGATGATGGCGAATGAAAAGAGGGACAAGAATACGAAGTTAGAGAATCAAAAGAACTTTCACAAGCTGAGCGAAAAAAAAGAAGATCTGAGAATAAGAAGATAAAAACGGGGGGTGAAAATACATGTATGAATAAGAAAAAAGAAAAAAAGGAGAGGAAAAAATAATTTCAAACCAGGGAAAGAAGAAGACAATAACGATAACAATGACTGAACTTTGGACACGATTTCTTATACATCAGTCACACCGCCACACCGACTCCACACCGATTCCAAACCGCTAGATTCTTGGCCATTTGGGGGTAGCGTAATATTTCGTTTGGTCTGTTGTCGGTCTGGCGTCGGTCTTGTTCGTGTGACTGGGGCATTCATCGGGCCAGAATCCTTTTACAGTGGCAACATTGCTAGAGCTTCACAAGTTTGCAATGTTCACTTCGAGGGGGCGCTGTTAAGAATTATGGAACAAAGCCATTTTCCACAGGGTTTGGCCAATTCGACTCCAGTAGGGAAAAATGTGGTGGGCAGGGGCGGATCAAAGATTTTGTGAGGGAGGGGGCGGCACAATATCCAGAAAAATTTCTGGCAGGCAAAAAAGAAAAAGAAAGAAAAAAAACGTCATCAGCGTGTTGGGATGTCTTTTCACTCCAAAAATCTCTGACAAGCAAGGGGGAGACCCCCCCCCCCCTCCCTAGATCCGCCCCTGATGGCAGGTGTTGACTTTGTTAAGCAAGCATGCATGCAACAAAAGAATATGCGCCATATTGCGTCCAATTGAAACCGAGTTTGCCATTATAGATAGCTCTGTTATGATATACGTGAATCATACACTATATCTTGAGCAGCTGTCTGTTGGAGTAAAAGTAACGGGAATTTCAAGGTCCCCTGCAACCCAAATGCAAGTTGATTCCTGTTGATGTGCAGGGATGCATACAACTTATACTTTGTTATTCAAACATCTAAATAAGTTTCATAAATTTTTTATATATTTCTAAAGTCATTTTCTCAAACATGCTAAGCTCCACCCTAAAAAAAAATGCCCCAGATCTCATTCCTGCAATGACATCATCTGTCAATCATTCGTGAGCTAAGGAGAGACAGTGGTATGTATAGCTTTGCCAGAGATGACCATCTGTTCTAATAGACCATACAATGCCTATATAGGAGTTGCTATGTCAGACATGCTGTAACATCACCAGGAAAAGAATGGTAATTAGGAGGTATTATAAAAGGGGTTCAAGAATGTAGCCATCCTGATTGGTCAAATAACATCACGTGACCGTGCAAAAAAAAGTGATAACGCACGGCGAGGGGACTAACGCACGGCTAATCCGGATCAAACACTAAGATTGTAAGAAAACACTAAAATTGTAGACCCGTTTTATAAAACAATTAATACATGGTTGTGAGTTCGTGCGTTAGTGCGATCCAGCAACACGCAGGTTTTTATCGTGGTGTCTAACACACTCGGCTACGCCTCGTGTGTTAGTACACCACGATAAAAACCTTTGTGTTGCCAGATCGCACTAACGCACTCCCAACCATGAATTAATAGGATATTGTTTGAAAGCGTGCAATTCTATTGTGAGCATGTGCTGAGCTGGGGGAAGTTACATTCCACTGTCTATTATAGAATGTTAGTGTAATAGCTGACTGATGATTGACAGATGATGTCATTGCAGGAATGAGATCTGGAGCTTTTTTTAGGGTGGAGCTTAGGAGGTTGGGAAAAATATTTCAAAAAAACATTTAAAAATCTATGAAACATATCTGAATAACGGAAAATAAGTTGTATGCGTCCCTGACCATCAACAGCAATAAACATTTGGGTTGAGTTTGGGTTGCAGGGGCCTTTTAAATAAAGGCACTGGCGGATTTAGGGGGGAGGTGACATCTGGCCCGTGCCCTCTAAGTGGCATACACTAAGTATAAAACCCTTTCTAAATTTTTAACTGATCACTCCTTTTTATTACTTGTCAGAGAATTTACTTGTCAACAATATTTTTTTCGGAATTGCACCTCCCCCTTAAACATATCCTGGATCTGCCCCTGAATGAAGGGGCGGTGTTACTGGAAGGGATTGAGGGCGTTTCTCCACACATGAGTTGCCAAACATGACAACAAAATTAAACTTAATATGAAAAACAAAATTCGCTAGTCAGTGGTAAGAATGATATCGTATCCGACCTTGAATTAATGATGGAATAAGATAAAGGATCGGTTCCTAAAGCCGGAAAGTGTTGAGCTTCGTGTGTAAATAAAAATGATTTTACATGACGCTATGATATACATGTATTTACATATTTTCTTAACATACATCTATATACTTCACAATGGGAAAAGGGTTTTTGGTGATAAAGAGATGCGATCAAGCATGGAGAAAGATTATGGTTCATATAGTGTAACATAAATAAATACACAATTTGTTTCATTCTCCATAAGTAATCATGATAGAGACAATTCTCTTTACAGCAATATTAAGAAGGTTATTAAGCTATACTATTACTAATTTACTATTCCTACTTATTTCGCATCAATATCGTGTTATCCACCTATGATCTTGTATAAAATATTTTTTTTTGGAATGATTTATAGAACAGCCCCTGACCGATGTTATATTTTGCTTCTATATACTTCTGCAATACGGTTACGTTAACTATACGAAAATATACAAATAAATGTTTTCTTTATACTGTAATTGGTTATACTTTATACATTTTGTTGACACTGTAAGTTTTAAACCCTTGACTCATGGCTACAAAAATGGTTATCAATTATTATTTAGTGGCGTAGCGTCGGCCAGCCAGTGAGGGGGCACCGGTATCATTGTGTTGGGGAGGGGGGGGGCACCGGTCTTGCTTGGTGGATAAAATACGAGAGAACAAGGACATAGGAGGGTTTGGGATAGGTCGTATCATGTTCTTCACACGTTAACTTTCCCGCTTTCTTTCTTTCCCCTCCTTTTTATTCGATGGGAGGTTGGGCACGCTCCCGTGCGACCCCCCCCCCCCCCCCCCCCCCATGTTGCTACACCACTGGCAATCATAAAACGGATATCAAGTTTTGACACCGTTTATTCGTTTGGGATTAAATCATTGGTCTTCAGATCAATGGACAGATTATGCACCAGTTCTTTCCAAAATACTCCTGTCCTCTCACGTCCTCAATCCAGTGTAAGTAGGTTCTGCCGTCACTAAGAAACAGCCTCGCCATGAAGGGTAGTTCCTCATCGGGGATGTCTTCGAGAAAGATCACGACTACGAATTCGGTCCCAGTATCACTCACGTGGTCCATGGCCGTGCGGAACTTCAGCATGAACCAGCGATCGCGCACGGCGACTCTGCTGAGCACTATGATGGTCTTGTAACTCTTGCTGACAGCTTAATCAATAACTTCTAAGTAACACAAGCCAGGGATGAGGTCCTTGTCACGAAAGACATCCTCTGAAACTGAGGATCGAAGCCCTTCCTCAAGAGTCGGTCTGAGATGTTCGCGTATCCATTCTTCATCATCGTCGTAGAAGATGATATTCAGGTCGAACTCGTAGTCATTGTGGTCACGATCGTCACGCATCTCCCTATACCCAGTGACTGCCAATTTCAAGAGAAAGAGTTTGTATATCTCAGCTGCCATCGGTAGGGATGTACGACCCATACCCTGACAAAGAAGCAAAACATGACAACTGGAATCAAAGAGAAGATAGCTTTGCTCATCCGACGGAGTTCAGTGGGTCGAAATCAAGTAAAGGTTTTCCCCGAAGAGGAACCAATGATGTTGTCCAACAGAGAGTCTGCTTCTCGTTGATGAGATTGATTGTTCCACTCAGCCATTTTAGAAACCACTCTAATTCACATGTACAAACTATTGGGTTCTTGGAAAGATCGATCAGTGAAAGAGACCTGTTAGTTTGCTGTTTGCCAAGAAAAGAGTTGTAAGCTTTGGATTGTTCGAAAATAGACTGACTTCATCAAGGTATACTATAGGCTAAAATGTTTCTGTCAATTTTAATGCTTGTTATTTGCCATAAGCTTGTCAGTAAATCAAAATGAAGTTGCTGCAAAAAGAAGTTGCTTTAGCTTCTGAAGTGATTCCAAACCTCTAAACACAAGTGGGTGAAGGACTGAAATTCTAAAGTAGTCTAAACCAAGCTCTTATAACCGTGAGAGGTTCTTGAATGTCCCAGGGAAAAGGTTTGTTGGGTATCGATAAGTATTCGTACTCATATCCAAAATCGTAAGATTAAACAATCCATCAAAAACAGAAATGTTTGCAGTTGAGTCCCACGCACGGACTAAACAACTCTTTTATGTCCAAATACATAATATTTCATGCGTTTCGGAAGGCTATTCCTGGTTCTAAAAATTCATCAAAGCCAGGAAGGCTGTTCCTGGTTCTAAAAGTTCATTAAAGACACCAATTCCTTTCAGAAAGAGTGATTTTAATGTCGGGGTGTACAATTGCAAGCGCCAGATATCGCAATATGACAAATCAATAGTTTGAATGTTATCAAGATCTGAAAAGGAGGTAAATTCCAGGACTGCAAGGTGCTCATTATTGCTCAAGTCTAAATGGGTTAAATTCAATTTTGTATAACATTATTTTGAGTATAATAATTATCTTGGGGTGTAATTTGGTGTCAATTGGTCATTTCATTAATAAGTTATTAGATTATGAAAAATGTATTGCTTTCTCAAAAGTAGCCCGTCAATCTGCATCTGTTTGACAATACATAATACTTTATCATGTTTCTGTGGTATGTGCCAGCCAAGCTGATTATTATACTCAAAATTATTGTTATGAATATTTGATTAAAAATTTTTTTTTTTTACTGTGTTATTTTCAGTGATTGATAATCCGCTTTGATCATCTGTAACCTATTTTTAATCTCCATTTGTATTTTGTATGTTGATGATACTTAAAATTATGGATCTCATTTCAATAAATTGATTTGATTACAGCCAGCGTTGGCATGACAATGCTTTGATGTCCTGTATCTTATTTTTACCTTTTATTATATCTGCAAGTAAAATGTTTCACCTTTTATATGTCACTTAATGGCACTTATCAAAAAAGAAAAGGAGCAGGAGTATGTCATATTTTTCTAAAAAGAACAATTATCAGAGGATGAAACATGTGGTATTTGTCGCACATGAATATTGGCACTTTATAGCAGAGGTAAAAAGAGCACTTATGAGAATAGAAAAAGTGGTGTTTTTGTTTGTTATTTTTTATTTCTTTCTTTTTTTTTATAAAGGAAGAGGGGCTCTTATCAGAAGAAATTGTACTTCTTAGAAAGAAAATGAGCCCCGTTTCAAAATGAATTAAGGAAAACTTATCAGAGGTGTAAAGGGGCACTCATCAGAGATGTCAAGTGTCATTTAAAAGAAGGCGGAAGGGGCACTTGTCGAATTAGAACGGGCACCTCTCAAATTTGAATAGAGGACATGGCCACAGGTAAAGATGCACTTATCAGACGGAAAGGGGGTAATTCTTGTATCTGAAAAGTGAGAATGGAAAAAGGCAGTTATTGAAAGAGATTAATAGGTACATTTGATGCAAATGATTTAAAAGGGAATTGTCGAAGGAAAGATTTTATTAGGAGTTTTATGAGAGATGGAAAGGGAAGAGGCTCGTTTATAGAAATAAAATAAAGGGAGCACTTCAGAAAGAATAGGGGCAATTATAAGATTGGTAAAGGGGAACGTATTATAATATAAAGGATGCTTATAAATGGGGAAGGGGCACTTCTTACTAAGGAAAAGGGACAATTGTCAAGGAAGAAGAGGCACCTCTTAGATTTAATAGGCCTCTGACAATTATCAATGGTAATAAAATAAAATTTTAAGATTGTGGAACGGGCAGGAATGTAAAGGAAAGGAGCACTTATCTAAAGTAATCTATGTAAAAGGGGGAACTTCTAGGATACGCAAATTCCTGAAATACTGGGGACAATGTACCCCTCCCCCCCCCCCTCCACCCCCCTAGCGCCTGATTTTAAATGATCCTAAAATTTCTCAGAGTTGATGATTCATTCTGAATCCTGAAAGAAGACTCATGAACTTGTAGAAGATGTGATAGATAGACTGTCATTTTAGATAATGCTCTACAGTCCCCGAGAAGTCACGTGAAAATATCTGAGCTTGTTTCCTACAGTTTTGCTTTATTAGGCCTAGATTTTGCATTAACTGTGCATTAAAGAGGCGGGGATGTATTGCCCATTTGTACTAATGGAAAACATGTTATAGTAATGGACATGGATGAGAGATTTTGATATATAAAATCGGAAATATCGGGACATTCAAATCATATCTTTAGCATTTTATTTGCATTTTATAGGAATTCTCACTACAATAACAGTCTTTTATATTAATTTGATCCATTTTATCAATTACTAGAAATGATTTCTTCCTTGAAAATTAGGGGGGATTTTTTTTTTAAATGTCTACTCAAAAAAGTGGGGGGGGGGGGGCTGCAGCCCCCCAGCCCCCCCCCCCCCCCCCCCGGCTCCACGGCCCATGTTCTGTCATTCAAAAGTGTATTTAAGTCATTCACTTTGGTGTTCCGATCAAGGGATTTTGCTTTTGTATCATTCAAATTCATTTCCGTCCATTCAAATTAGCACGTTTGTAGGAATCATTCTCGAGTATTCAAATTCGCCAATTGTCAGTCAAATTCGGAAGATGTTCATTCAATTTAACACGCAAGTTATATGTTAACCCCATGTTTTGGTTTATAATTCCCCCAGTCATAAGGCTGATTTCGGATTTCATTTCCTTCTTGAGTCCATAATATAGTAGACCTTATTGTCCTAGATTTTCCAAAGCCACGAAAGTTAGTATATACCTGAGGAAGGGATGGACAACACAATGCCAGAAAAACAGCATTTCTTTATAGGTTTTTTTTAATCATCTAACTATAGGCAATAAGGGTAACTTTAAAAAAAAATTCTTTCTATCTACTTGGAAGATGAGGCTACAATTTCTTTATCAACTCCTGCATGAAACAGCTTTCATTTGTCTCCTTGTCTTCTAATATTTAGAGTCCCCCCTACAAAAAAATTATATATAATTTCTTTCTTGGTACCTACAGTTGTTTCATGTTTTATAAATACATCTACATGACAAAAATGCTGAGACCTCATTTCGCATAAACGATGGGATCTTTAACATATATAGAATAACTCAAAACATGTAAGCCCTATATTGAAGGGCAAATTACACTTCACACAAATCCAATGGAAAGATATCACAAAATCAAGTTGGGGAAAAATTGTTAAATTGAATGCACAACACGCTAAATTGGATGCTCCAAAATGAATTTGAATGCAGGAACGAGTTTGCTGCGTGATCACGTGACCATAAAGGCCTATGAATTTGAATGAAATGAGTGTTAATTTGAATGCCTGAAAATACGAATTTAAATGCTTATGAGATGATTTTTGAATGTACAGATCATGAATATGAAGTGCAAAATAGCACGGCATGGCTAAAATAATTTAAACTGAATGCTCGTAAAATGAAATAGACTGACAAATTTTCGAAATTGGCCGGGAAACCCTGTATATTATATCTGCAAGTGATATGTTCGCTCTATACCTGTTTGTCAGATTTCCCCTCGTTCCTCTGTATCTGCATGTAAATCCTACTGTACATGATTATCTTTCTACGTTTTGCTTTGGCTGTTATGCGGGCCCCGGGCCTGCTTTAACATCATTATCTCTTCTACCAATCTCCAGAAAATTAGGGGGCATATCATTTTTATGAACAATTAGACATGAATGGGGAAAGTGGCCCCTCATACCGTGCATGTTATTCGCCTCCAATATATCTATTCCTTGATTACAGTCTAAACCGATCTGCGGACATCATTCATGGGCTGATCTAGGAGATCACATCAGTTCAGGAATATAGGGGGGGGGGGGTCCCTTGAAAATATTTTCACTATTATATGAATACGAACAGGATATACGAATCCAGGCCCCTCACGCATAGGCGGCGGAACGTCGGGCTCTGACAATGGAAGTGGGGGCACCTTTTTTCCGCCAAGCAAGAGGTGCCCCCCCCCAAAAAAAACAACAACAAACAAACAAACGAAAAACAAAAACAGCTAGCGCTTCTGCTAGTATATACAGCGAGTCCCAGAATAAAACGAAACCCTAAAATAAAACAAAGGCTTATTGAGAAGAAACTTTGAGCTGTATGAGTCTAATTCTTTGTTTTTCATGAAGTAGAGGTAGTATGCTTTAAAATAATACCTTGATGGCATTAATCCATACATTTTTCACATAGCAACATTGTGTAGAAAATGGCATGTAAAAATCAGTTTGTGCCAAATATTGGTAAATCGGTGAAAACGTCAGTATCAGGTACGAACATGACGTAACATGTGTAAGGGAAATGTAAGCTTAAAAGATATCATACACAAGATTCCCATCGTGTGGTGATATGCATTCAATCAGAATTTTTATAAAACATGGGCCGATGCCAATTGCGGCTGGTGGCAGGGCCTGGGGGGGGGGGGGGGGGGGTACTCGTTTTTCCGAAGGTTCATAATTCCGAAACACAAATTTTCCATAGCAGGGGGTTCATAATTCCGAAAATGATATAGTGTTCATAATTCCGAACATTTAATGCATTACTCCGAAGGTTCGTAATTCCGAAAATGAAATAGGGTTTCGTGATTCCGAAAATGAAAAAGGTTCATAATTCCGAAGGTTCGTAATTCCGAAAATGCAATAGAGCCCTATACATAATTTTTCGGAATTACGAACTTCGGAAAAATGAACCCTTTTTCATTTTCGGAAATGCGAACCCTATTTCATTTTCGGAAATACGAACCGTCTGAGTAACGAACCTTCGGAATAATGAATCTTCGGAAAAACGACATGTAACCGGGGCTTATACCCTTGGATTTTCCCAAGTGAATAAATATCCATCAAATGAAAAAAATACCCCTCTTGTAATTGAAAAGGTGAATATCCTGAAGTGGAAAAATGCCATAATCTGATATTTTCCTGCCTTATGTGCCCTTTATACCATGGTTTACATACCATTTGATGACAATAAGGTGCCCCTTACTTTACTTTTAAATGAAAATATCACCTTGCTATTTGCTTTGTTCTGTTAAAGAAGTTGCAATTCTGAACAATGCAAAAACTGATCTCCATAATGATTGCAGGTATACATTTCAGTACAAAATATGTCATTTCTTGACCCCGCCATCGACAAAGAGTCAACCATCTTTTATCTTTATGATAAAGGAAGTATCATTACCCTCATTGCTAAAAGAAGCACATGAGAGCAATCTTCTCATTGGGTTTCAAAGTTTATATTTCCTTCGGGTCTTGTTCGCATGTGATCCTAATGTTTTCACGGTTTTACCCAAATCTGGCATAAGTGGATTTTTACATGTCATTTTCAAAATGATATACAGCTCGGTAAAGCATGCATGCAGGAATATCATCAAGGTATCATTAATTTTGAAAGCAGAATACATTTACTTCCATGGGAAAAAAGGGTAATTGCGATCATGCAGCAAATAGTTTGGTCACAATAACCTTTTGTTTTAGGGTTTCGTGTTTTTTTCTGGGACGCACTGTATATACATGTATATCACCACGTGATTCCATTATTTTGCCAATCATTATGTCCTATTAGGCCAGGAGCCTGTCCCGAAATAGTCACCCCATTTTACCCATAAGATTTGACCCCGTAAAGTTACTTAGACCATCTAAGTCATTGACAAAAAGGTTGTCAGCCTGACCGTAGCCGCCGGGTTTAGCCCCCAGAGCCCCCAAAAGAGGCCCCAAAGTCGGGTGGATTTCACCCCATCTCACCCATGCACCAAACTTTGTCAGTAGGAAGTAGTATGACTGGACATTACAAAACACAAAAAACTGACAAAAATTTCTGTCGGGATGGGGTGTCAGACGGCCCCTAAAAATTGGGGTAAATATTTCCCCTTAAAGCCCAGAGACCAAATTTTGTCAGAAGGAAGAGCTATGGATGTACATTCCAAAAATATAAAAACTGACAAAATTGTCCATCGGAAAAGGGGTGTCAGATCCCCTGAAATGAAAACTCCAAAGTGCCCTTTGACAATGCTTTGCCCCCCAAAATGCTCAGTATGGGAAGAAAAACCATTTTCTTACCTTCTGACTATGATAATTCATAAGTGTTTTATTCAATTTACTTTCAATTTTCATAACATAATTTTGAGTATAATAATCTTCTTGAGGTGCAATGTGGTGTTAATTGGTCTTTTGGTTAATAAGTTATTGAATTGTGAAAAATGTATTGCTTTCTCAAAAGTAGCCAAAAAATATTGGCAGGATTATGTAAACACACCCATTGTCCATCTTCACCTGTTTGACAAGGCATAATAGAAGAGCTTTTCAGGTATCTGTGGTATGTGACTGCCAGGCTGAAATGTACTATTCATGTGTTAATTGCACAGATACCAAGCAAGCTCCTCTATTATGCCTTGTCAGATGGTCAATTGCTGTGTTTACATAATCCTGACAATATTTTTGGCTACTTTTGAGAAAGCAATACATTTTTCACAATTTAATAAATTATTAACCAAAATACCAATTAACACCAAATTGCACCTCAAGAAGATGATTATACTCAAAATTATGTTATGAAAATTTAAAGTGAATTGAATGAAACGCTTTTGAATTATCATAGTCAGAAGGTAAGAAATGGTCTCTCTTGGCATACAGAGCATTTTGGGGGGCAAAGCATTGTCAAAGGGCACTTTGGGGTTTTAATTTCAGGGGGTCTGACACCCCCTTCCCGATGGACAATTTTGTCAGTTTTTATATTTTTGGAATGTGCATCCATAGCTCTTCCTTCTGACAAAATTTGGTCTCTGGGCTTTAAGGGGAAAAATTTACCCCAATTTTTAGGGGCCGTCTGACACCCCATCCCGACAGAAATTTTTATCAGTTTTTTGTGTTTTGTAATGTCCAGTCATACTACTTCCTACTGACAAAGTTTGGTGCATGGGTGAGATGGGGTGAAATCCACCCGACTTTGGGGTCCCTTTTGGGAGCTCTGGGGGCTTAACCCGGCGGCTACGGTCAGGCTGACAACCTTTTTGTCAATGACTTATGGTCTAAGTAACTTTACGGGGTCAAATCTTATGGGTAAATTGGGGTGACTATTTCGGGACAGGCTCCCAGACTATACTACATTAAATTGAATGCGCGTTTTAGCAAATTGGTCGCCTACAAAATTTTATGAAATTGAATGCCGGAATCAACCTTACCAAGCCGACCGTGTTAACTTGAATGAGCCGATCTCAAAAACGTGCTCGCATAATTTGCAAATTGAATGCCTGTAAGTGAATTTAGTTTACTGGTTGTTGAATTTTTATTCACAATTTAATTTGAATTACTGAATTCGTCCGAGAGCAACATTCGCGTTAGTTTGAATGCACGAAAAAGGAATTTGTGTGACAAAATGATGAAATTGGCCGGAAAACCGATAGTAAGCGACTGTAATCACTGTAACGCATAATTCGGCCGCAGCCTCCACTCTAGAAAAGAAATATGAAAGGAAAAAAAAAATGGATAAACCCCTTTCTATCTCTTGGCATTAAGGCCGGGGGATTCCCGCAAGGAATTCACTTTGCCCACTACATCACCCCCCCCCCCCCACCCCCACCCCATCTGAGCAGTGCTGGCGGAGATGTGTTACGCAATAGACCTGTTCACAAAGTTATTCAAATTTATGGATGTTTCTTTCTTGGGGACCTAGTAACGGGTATCATTAATGAACTACAATACTTGGAATCCAGTTTGCATACATTACTTGGTGCTATATCTGACAAGCCTATGACAAGATTTCAGGTTGTCAAGAACAACCTTTGTTTTAAAAGTATGCATCAAATTTGAATGTATTTGTGAACAGGTCTATTCTATTCATCAGGGGGGAAGACCTATTGTTATATCCCCCCTGATGAAAAGAATTTCCTGCATATTTCCGCCAATGCATCTGAGAGATCCTGGAGATCGAGGGCCGGAGGAATTCCCGAAATTATGTTTCCCGTGTCGTAAATTTCGCCCCCCATGCACATTTCAGTATAATAAACCAGCTCCCGATTTAATGAGGTGATTAATTATGATAATTAGGAAGAAAAGAGATGGTGAAATCCAAAGGAACAGGATCCTTTAAAAAGGCGGAGGCTATAATCAGGATGCGCCAGCTTTATTTAAAAGTTCAAAAACTCTTTCTTTGCAAGATCTCCATTCAGTAAAATTTAGCAATGTTCATGTACAATTACGCAAACTATTTTCTTCTGTCGAGTTTGTTCAACTTTATAAGCATAAATTCTGATTTTCATAATCACCTTTCTCGACAAGGGTTTTTGTTGTTGTTGATGTTTTGTTTTTGTTTTTGTTTTTGTTTTGTTGTTGTTGTTTTTTACAGACCACCTGCATCCAGACTTGCTTTGACGGAACGAAACTCTGTCCATGGTAGTTTACTATGGAACTCCTTATCTAACTATGTGAAAATGTGTCGCTCATCCAATCTTACAAAAGAAAAATTGAAGAAAAAAAAAGCAATATTGAATTCCTATCACTAAATTAGCAGCATAAGCAATGAAAACTATATTTTGTAAACTTCGATCTTTGATTGATACCATCACTGCACATGTGTTAGTCGTTATCAGTTATCAGTTATCATGATAGCTACATAGCGTTTTGTGAAACAAAATGTGTACTATCGATGGCCTAACTCAAGGTTTTGCTTTCTTTTCCTGAAGTGGCAAGAATAATTATTTTCCTTGTTCTTGAACAACACAGATATTGTGCCTTGTCATAGGTTCTCTATGTTTTATCCTTAGTGCCTCTATAGCATTACTTCTTTATTTTCTCTATACGTACTTGTTATTTATCGAGTTGTTTCTTTATTGTATGTTTATTTTATGCTATTCATGTTTGACTTTATAATGTTATGTCCTGTTTATATCCTTATAATTGTTCTATATTCTATGTGTGATGTAAACTTTCGATTTTATATGGGAAATAAATGTTGCATTAAATTGAATTGAATTATCATCATCGTTGTCATCAAGATTATCATAATCATCAATATAATAATAATAATAATAATAATAATAATAATAATAATAATAATGATAATAATAATAATAATAATAATAATAATGATAATAATAATAATGATGATAAAAAATAATAATAATGATAATAATAAGCAATGAATTTATTATCGTGATATTTATAATGATAATTATAATAATGATAATGATAATAATAAAGATTTATTATTATTATTATTATTATTATCATTATTATTATCATCATCATTGTTATTATCATCATCATTATCATCATAGTTATTCATTATTATTATTAGTAGTAGAGGTGTTATTAATACAAAAATTATATTATCAGATTTCAGATTTTAGATTTTATTTCATTACATTTTCATTTTTCAAAGTATATAACAATAAGTATTATGAAATTAACATTATACAAAAAAATTGACAACACAACTTATTGCAGAAATATTTTTCGATCATTACAAGCAAAACAAAGTGCATTAAAGTTTGAGTTGTAAGAAAAAAAAATAACATCAATGAAGACTACGTAAGATTAAATTTATGAAAATGAGAATGAAAACAGAGGCCAGCTTAGAAGCAAAGCTTGTAGAAGCGCTTGTCCCTGGTAAAAGATAAATCTTGAATACAGTACATCATCATAATCATCATCCGAAGAAGTAGTAGTAGTAGTAGTAGTAGTAGTAGTAGTAGTAGTAGTAGTAGTAGTAGTAGTAGTAGTAGTAGTAGTAGTAGTAGTAGTAGTAGTAGTAGTAGTATAGTAGCAGATCAGAATGACTTTTGCGCAAACTCCATTGTCTCTCGAGACAGACGGATGTCATAGTTGTAGTAGTAGCAGCAGCAGCAGCAGCAGCAGTATAGTAGTAGTAGTAGTAGTAGTAGTAGTAGTAGTAGTAGTAGTAGTAGTAGTAGTAGTAGTAGTAGTAGTAGTAGTAGTAGTAGTAGTAGTAGTAGTAGTAGTAGCTGTAGTAGTAGTAGACTACTAGTAGTAGTAGCTAGTAGTAGTAGTAGTAGTAGTAGTAGTAGTAGTAGTAGTAGTAGTAGTAGTAGTAGTAGTAGTAGTAGTAGTAGTAGTAGTAGTAGTAGTAGTAGAAGTAGTAGTAATAGACCTTAGTTTCATCACCATCATGTGTCTCTTATCCTTATTTCTAAAAATAAAAATGCCAAAGGAGCAGGCCCCTGGGAGCCGGGGATGCTGGGGATGCTGCAGCACCCCCAGAATTTTTTGAGGGGGTGCATAGCACCCCCTAGAAGGCTGATGCTGGGGGTGCTGTAGGGGGTGCTGGGGTGCTGTAGCTAAAAAGTAGTTAAAAAGAGACCCCAAAACGCTGAGGAACTTTGTTGTTGTTGTTGTTGTTGTTGCTAACAGCACCCCCAGTAACAAATCGTTCCCAGGCTCCTGCAAAGGAGTGTTGTGGTGACAGTACAGGGAGGGGGCGGGGTGTGGCATTCCAACCAGGACACGCCCATGATGGCATGGCCCAAACGACTCCGAGAATAATTTAGCCGTGAAAGGAGTAAAATATATCGTAGATAGGGAAGTGACAGAGTCGATCAAAAGTATTATTTAAAAAAAATAGCTGAACAAATGCCAGTTTGTTAAGATGCTTTATCGACCGTTTATCGATTTTCTACATCTCTTTTTCATGTGGGATCGCGGATATGATCAATAAACAAGTCGTATGAAACAAACGTGGACAATACTTCATTAATATGTTACGAATTACTAATAAATTATTTTTTTAGAATAGTAAAACATTTTAAAATATTGATTAAATTAATACTTTGATATATTTTTGAAATATTAATTTATTTTTGTGACATACGATTTTCTTCCCTAGCCAGTGAAGCATCAAAAATCTTTAATTCTTCAAATTGGCAACCTACACTTTCACCAATTTCGGATAAGCTTTGCATATCTGTGCACAGAATCTTGAACACAACACCGAATTATTCGTCTTCTTTTGTAGCAACATAATCAATCATGAGTTCTAGCCCAGAGCATAAGAAGCCCAGGTACTCGGACTTGGCATCTACGGTAAGATTATTATTTTTGATTATTGTTATTTGATGTAATTGTCTGTTTCATGATACCGGTACTCACTTTGGAAAGCGATGTGCGGTTTGCTAAGGGCAAACAGTGGGAAGACGTCGGCTTGCTAGTCTGTGTTGCTTCCGCTGCACGCTGCCCTTGTAAATGTACATTTTGTACATCTACTAGTTTGTGTGAGAGACTGTGACTGTGTGTCCGTGTGAAATTGAGAATTTGAGACTCATTTATGATCATGTTATTAATCCATGTACTGTAGGATTGAGGATGATAAGATGTTATTGTATTTGCAAAGATGTAGATCTAGTCTAGATCTGTTTGTTTGATCCTGTTGATCATTAGCAGTTGAAACAACATAATAAACTGGTCTAGACTCTAGTTTGGGAGCGTTTTCTAACCCCCCCCCAAAAAAAAAAACAACAAACAAACAAGAAAAATATATTATAACTTAGACTATAAGCTTTTGATTATGTTGCAGTTAATTTTCTTTCCCCTTTTTAATGAAATTGTGAAAACATCACTTCTATGGAATAGCCTTATTACAATATTAGCAAATTGGAAAGTTGTTTGTTCAGATGATTGGGAGGGAGGGATCAACTAAGGCAGAGAGAGAGCGATTGACAATCTAGCATTTGAACTTTTGAAGCCAGGTAAAATTGGATAGACTACTATTTAGTAGTCTCTCAAGGTTATTTTGTTTTAATATTTTCCTATTATAGATCCTTTTGTATTATCGATCAAATTGTTTTGAGAAATTACATGTAGATACTAAATTCCGAAATAAACATAACCATCAACAATATGCAGAATTTATCCCGCACACGTAAAAGTCCTGATTTTCCGTGTGCGCGATCGTAGAGATCGATATGCGCGCGCAATACCAAGTTTCTTTGTGGACAAAATTTTATTGGCCGAGTTTAGTCTAAAACATCGGTACAGTGAAAACAACATGCGATCGCAAAAAAAAGCGTCGGGGATTTCTTAGGTTTTGGACATGATTTTGACTTTGGACTTTGCTGGAAATATCAGAAATTCTTCCTAACGGCCATTTAAGGTAGGAGTGAGATTTTAAAGAGCTGAATTTGAAAGGAAGCATTTGAAATATTTATCTTATTTTTTCCCCCCATACATGTACCTCGGGTACATGCGATAGAAAATGACTAGTATTTTTGCATCCGTCCCGCTTAGTGGTCAGTATGACCACTATTACTTGGTGTGGGTTCACTGTATATCTTGTAATTCTTTCATGTTTGTAATGTATTGGTTGTTTACTTCTTAATTTCTCCCATTCCATCGAGTTTGCTCACCATGTCCATGTCTAACAAATTATTTGAAGTATTTTCTAATGTAATCAGCAAGAGTAGCGTAGATTGGAGAAATAATTCAATGAAAATGTAAATTGTAATCACTTTCCAAACCAGAAGGATGCTGTGATTAAGCCACTTTTCCATTTGATATAGCAAACCATTTGAAAAATGCTGCAGCAAAATAAAAAAGGGGGAAGAAGAAGAAATATGCAGATTGTGCATTACAAACATACATTTAGTTCTTATCTGAAGTTCATCAGTTTAGACTACTGGTATGTTTACTTATTTGCATAATTTGAGAGTGTAATTTGTAAAAGCTACATGTACCTTAAGATTGAAATGTGCAAAACCAAGTGCAGTAATGACAGGATAGTAAATTTATTCTCAATTTTGTTGTTGTTGAAAGTAACCTGTTTACCACCCCCACCCCCACCCCACCCCCCCCCCCCCCCCCAGTACTATTTCCAACAGATTCCTTCCAAAATTTCACCTGTGAAATAAATGCACTGGAGTACATGTATGTATAAAGAATTCTGCTCCAAAAATGTAGATTTTTAAAATCTTGTGAACCAAATGAAGAATTATTTGTTCAAACTTTTCAAAGTACTGAAGTTTCACCCTGTCAGTTTTGGGGGTATGTCAGTCAAGTCTGGGGAGTAAGATGTACTGTAGTATTTTGAGGCCCCCCCCCCCCTTCCCCTCACATCCACCCCTGTATGGCATGTACATGTACGCGTATGTAAATGTACCATGTACATGTATATTTGGAAATGTTGACATGGTTTGGGTGCTTTTGATTAGAGTTGTTTCTGGTTTACAATGTATACCAAACAAAATGACACTATACATTACATTCTTTCTTTGGTCTATTATCATTGCCCCTAGTATTTTTAATATGTAACCTACAATGTACTTGTAATGATAATAAAGTTTCATTTATAAATTAAACTTACATAGAAATGGTACATTTACACCACTGTGCAGTCCCTGATATGGCCTTCTGAAATGACAGCCTGCGGTAAGGAGAAATATTTATAAATACCTTGAGCTTTTATTAGACAGACTGGTACATAAAACATGTACATAATACTGTGTAAACTATGCATGATAAGCCCTACTCTTATCATATCATTATCACTAGAGGGCATGCTTCAGTTTTAATCCTCACTATTTAGTCACTGTGTTGACAGAGCTGTAATGGGACTGTGTTTGCTCCAGCATATTGTGACCAAGAAGTTTGATGAATTTTCACCTCATTGGAAATTACATGTACCTTATAAAGACCAATTGTTGTACATTTACACCAAAATATCATTAAATTTTGGTTGTCTCCTGAGCGCCTTTTCTCTCAGCAGTATTCAAAATATATTTACCTGTCCTGTAGCATATATTCCAATGGGTTCTCTAAAGAAAAAAAGATCCTACTGAGTTATATATTTTAAAATATTGATATTTAAGTCGCGAAGGGAAAAGTTACCGCCGCTACATCACAGTGATCATACAGATGCGGCCAATTTGAAATTTCCATATGTATGGTGATTACAACTTTTTAAAAATCATAACTTTCTTATTGCTTATCCGATTTCGTTCAAACTTTCACCAATGTGCTTCTCTGATTTTTCTGCTTTCACACTTGTATCAAATTATTACAAAAGTTTGATTGCCTTTTAACCACCAGTAGATAAAAACAGGAAACAACAACTTCAAGATAAATAGCAGAACACCTTAGTGTTGTTTCAGTCAGGCAGTCTTATTTTTCTCAGATTTTCATGCATACATGTATGTATATGTACATATATTTTCACCTTCCTCAGCAGTACTGTACTATGTTTTCTAACTTTACTTGCAATGTGGGCCTACATGTAGGCTGGGGATAAATGTTCTGAGTTTGTACAAAAAACTTATTTCTTGAGTTATGATATATGATAAAAACTGGCTTGTAAAATTACATGTACATACAGTTGTAGATTCTGAATTGCTTATCAGGCATTGGATGGGTTGTTTGGGCTAGAAATATGTTGAAATGATAGAAAAATTGCCGGAAATCCTTAACACTTAGTAACACTATATACAATTGTACGTTTAGTTTTAGTGCTCGACAGTCGACACGCAGTCTGAATATTAGTTCTAGTTCTTTCTTTGCTCTTTTCTCAGGGTATTATACATTTTGTACCATTTAAAATGGCATTAAACTGGCAAAACTTGAACAGCGCCACCTTACAGTAACCGCCAAATTGAGATTATAATTTGAAAATTGATTGCATTTTATTTTGAATTTCGACAAACAGCTGTTTGGAAAATAGGCACATTTTGTATTTCAAACTATTATTTTTGACGTTGCACATACATGTGGAAAATGGCCTACAGATACATTCTAAGCTTCTACAAACTAGAATGGGGCATGATGGGAAAATTAGAGGCACAGACACTTATCAAATCCTGTCGAAAGATGGCGCCATTAGGAGCTTCAATTTACTGTCACTTTAATAGATAGTCTTTGATAACATTCCGTTATAACATGTATGTGCCCACAGGAGCCAGGTCCACATCAGAATTTACTTATGAAGAATGAAGTTCAAAGGACATTGTGTCCCATACGTGATAACAGTGTTTACCAGGTCTCATATTTCTCATCCAGGGATGTGAAGGGTTTCAAGTTTGCACTTCAGGGCTGTGGAGCAAAACCTTTGCACCCTGGTGAGTGAAAAAGTCAGTTTGATTGACAGATGGAGACCTCATGGTCATTACCTACTTTTTTTTTCTGTGTCGAAGATCGCAAGGTCAGAGGGCATCTCATTACACAATGTAAACATGTTTGATTATTGTAGAAGCACACTCTTAATTACTTTATATCCATTTGCTTTAGATAAAAACTTACATTTATAATTGAACTACTGCTAAGATCATTGAGATTTATACATGTATAAACTGTACGTTTGACTTTTCATGCAGGCTTAAATTGTTTCGTTGTCGAAAAGGTCAGGTTGAATCTTACAGAGGATTTTGCTTTTTTCTTTTGTTTTGTTAATAGAAGAGTTTTGGTTAATAGGCCCCCCTGGCTATGCCTATGCATGTACATGACATGCTGTCCCCCTCCCCTCCCCCCCCCCCCCCCCCCCCCCCCCCCCCTTGGTCAGAAGTCTGAACAGTTCTTTCCAGTTCTGTACCGGTATATTAGAATGAGTGGGTGAGTGGGTTCCAAACAGTCTTCTTTTTGCAAAATTGATTTGATGACCATCAGTTTTGGTCACAATCTGGACTTGACATACACGGAAGTTGGTTACATGTACACACATGTAAAGCCCAAATTTCACTATATTGATCCCAAAACTTCCAATATACATGTATATGTAAATGAGGGCCTGTTATATTCATACCTCAATTCCCCCCCCCCCCCCCCTTCAACTGGCTAACCCTCAAAATGTTTTGGGTTTTTTTCTGTGGGGATTTTTTTTTCTTTTTAAATTAAACAGGGTGCCATAGAGGAAGAAGAATAAAAGATGGGCTATTTGGAGGGCTACTGTATAAGGGCCATTTTAGGACCTTGAGCCCTCTCCACATTTTGAATTTTAACTTGGTCAGCTTGTACCTAAGACTGAAAAATCCCATGATAAGACGGATTTGATGTCACGGTAAGCTCAGGATGCAAAGACTGCAATAATGTGATTTTCATGACCCAAACTTCGTCTTTTGCTCCAAGTTTGTAACTGTATCACTTCTTTAATTAAATTTTCATATGAATGTACACCTATTATAAGTTATTAGGTAATAAATACTATATTTCACACAGAGTCTCCTTTTACAACTTCAATTTTATGTTTAGTCTATGAAAACATACAATTTTTTTTTTTTTATACACATTCTACATGTATATGCCTTCTTTTTCACAAAGTTGAATGTTCCAGAGGATTAGAGAATGTGCACTGTAATGTGCAGAATCGCAACTGAATCCAGTGACCAGGGTAATATTACTGCAAGCACTTTGGTCAGTTTCATTGTAACTGGTAAGGTGCCATATAAGAATAAGAAACAGCTATTATTATTATTATCATTATCATTATTCAATTAAATATTTCATGTGACTCTGGGATTCCAAGATGTACATGTACATGTTAAAAAACATAGAGAGTATTACTGTTCTTTTGTACATATTGTAGGCTATCCGAATGAGTATTAAAATGGTAAATTATAACACTGAAACAGTTATACATGTACTTGTCTACTTAATCAATTTTAGCCACAAGTGAAAGTGTAAGGCTCCATGTGCATACACAGTTGTTCATATGTGGTCTGCGTTATTGCTTGTGTCATTTGGGCAAGCTTATTACTGTGCATTTTCAACTGACTGGTAGGCCCTTTCAGTTGCTCCTCGAGATCTTGCGAGATTTTATCCAGAGAAAGTATATTTATTTCACGGAAGTAACCTGCGAAATGCCCAAAATTTCAAAGGGTCTGACTGTCCAGACTACATGTGAGTAGAGGAGCGCAGTGTCGATCTTTTACCCAGAAACCCTTTGAACTTGAGTTAAATACAATACCTAGTCCTAGGAGGTTCAGGTACTGACAAATCTGACTGCGATCTACCCAGGTCATCTGCCTGCCACCTGTTATGTCCAATTATTTACTAACATCATTTTTTTTCTTTAATCCCTTCATTTTTAGTCATGTTCCTGTTCCTGCGTCTCCATGGAGACAACATAAACATGTTTCACTCGTGTGTCCAGTGTGATTTTTTTTTTCCTCGCCAGTTAGTTTGATAGTTCAACAGGTACGACAGAGAAAATAACATTTCATGACAGACTTACAACCTATAGTGTAAACAATGTAAAAAAAAAATATTAAGTGAAAAATGAGGAGTGAATTGATTTAACCCAGTAACTTCCAAAAGTAGCAACTTTATCCCTTGGCTGATAGCCTATACAGAACATGAATTTATGAACAAATTGATGGCCAAATAATTCCATGTTTAGGTGTTATATCTCTGGAGCTAAAGAAGAAAAAGAAGAAAAAAGATTTTTAGAACAAAATGGGCAGAGCACAAGAATAAAGATATTTCAAGAAATGGGGAGAACTTTTATATTGTAAATGCACATGTAGGGAGATAAGGGACTGGGAAGTTGAATATAAGGAAAGGCAGTTGGTTTATAGACTAAATTGGGAAGTTAATTAGACTATTTAATGGATCATTATCAGACTATCAACTTACCCAGTTTGATGATAGATTAAAATGTGCAAGATATGTGGGAAATACTCTACATGTTGTTTTTTTTCCTTTGCATAATATGCAACATAGTACATGTACATGTAGATATTGGAAGTTGGTTTACACTTAAAAGCCAATAGGTCTCCATATGGTTGAGGTGGATTCCTTTCAAATTTGCATGTACTTCTACAGTAAACAGTGGGAGCATGAATACATGTAGGTTCTCTTTAGATTTTCTATTAGCAGTTACCAACTCGTTGAAATTTGAACAAAAGGGTCTATTGAGCTCAACAAAGCATGGCTTAGATGGGTGTCTGGGCACTGCTCAGGGACCACACCCATTTGCTAACATACATGCACAGATTCCAATCAGTGACAAAGGGAGCTTTCAAAAGACTTTCAGGAGAATCCTATTGTCTGAGTTCAGTGAGTGTGGCGACATATAGACCATGATTGTGTCTCCTATGTCATGATCAGTATATAAAGTCAGTGTGTAGGCCTACATGTTTTTGTTTCGTACCAGATAATGATTTTCTCAAAAGCAACAAAACAACCTTCAAAGACTGCCTCTTTACATGCTGTACAATGTACATGTACATGTACCAGTACTTGTATTAAAAAGGCTCAAACTATTGATTATTATTTCCAAATCCATAAATAAATAGAATGTTTTCCATAAATCAGTTTCTGTGAAACCTCAAACTTATGTGACTGGTCCAGATTCAAGAATGTTTCATGCTGCAAAATGTTTGAATTACAACATTGAATTTCTGACTTTTCTGTATGATTCACAAAACAGTTTGCCGTAAAAATGCCAGTCATTATCAATTTCTTGAATGTTTTACTTTGCAAAGTTCTGAAGTTACAGTGACTCTCAAACTGTCAAACTTTGGCCATATGCAGTTCCTCTGTTGTGACTGGTCCAGATTCAAGAATGTTTCATGCTGCAGAATGTTTGAATTACGACATTGAATTTCTGACTTTTCTGTAATTCACAAAACAGTTTGCCGTAAAAATGCCAGCCATTATCAATTTCTTGAATGTTTCTCTTTGCAAAGTTCTGAAGTTACAGTGACTCTCAAACTTTGGCCATATGCAGTTCCTCTGTTGTGCCATGGTTTTACTATGTACATGTACATGTAGGTCAGAGTGTCTCAGGAAATTTGACACAAAACCAGACTTGTGGGAGTCGGTGCCTTAAGAGGTCAGTGGGGTGTATCAGCTGGCCGTTCAATAGAACTCCCATAAAAAAAGACTTTTCCTATTGACTCTGTCGATATGCTCATATAGTGAATACACAATGACTGTGTAGGTCCATGGTGTGACTACATACATGGTTCTCATTCATCACAAGTGTTGCGCTGGAGCAAGACGTGGTTGCTGTGTTGGCCTGGAGAGTTGGTAGAGTTCTGGGGTTTTTTTGTCCGAAGCATAAGTTTCTCTGAACTTTGAAGATGAGTTCGAATAACATTAATGATGGACTGGCGGTCACTGGAAAGGTATGTTCCTGGAGGACGACATTAGCTAGCAGGCACAAACCCTTTACAGTCACTACAGGGTGTGAACATTCTACTCTAGACTACTCTACTATTTTTAGCCCATTGTACTTTTTATTGCAATATTTTAATTTTTTCAATGACTGTAGTACTGCAAATAAGTTGAAGGATTCCAAATTTTATAAAGTTATTCTGTTTTACACGGATAGAAGGAAATATTTGTGTTCAGTGCATGTAGTTTTGAGCGAGTTTGGGTTGATTTCTGATCATTTTGATGATTCCAAAACCAGACAGTATACACCAGATTCTTATTGAGACATGATCAACCTTTCCCAAGTGCTTCTAGACAGTTTCTTTCAGAATGTAATCGCATGACCTGAACTCAACTTTATCTTTCAATAGCTTCATCTCCAGATTGAAGTAAGCTGTACATAGTGAAACACGAGTGAAGCAGGGTTCCATATCCCTGATTGAAGCAAGCCCCATCCCAGCCCCCTGTTATTATCCACTGTGTCTATGGACGCGTATTGATAGTAAAACAGGCCTATACTCAAAAGATGAAGATAGAAACCCATTGTTATGCTAAGCTTCGGATCAATACTAAATTGCAAGGTAGAGCTTGGTTTGAACAAACTCTCTGAAGCATGAATGCAAACAGTTCCAAAAGTGGGAGGGGCCATTAGGAGCCGTACCACGTCACCACATACATGTACATGTGCACTCACCCCACTTCTTCAGCAAATCCTTAGCTACTCACATGCACACAAGCCGGGCAGTCCTTGCGCAGAGTAAACCTTTGAACTTTGCTGGTACTTGATTCAAAGGGTATTTAAACCCAGAAAGTGCCTTGTCACACTACTGCTTTTGCTTGCTTGCATAGGCCTGTGGGACCACCGACAGTTCTCCTTGCGTCCGCCCCATCAGAAAAGAAAAAAAGGTTTGGAGATCGCTCTCCAGAGTCCAAGTCTCTCACTCTCAACTCTAGGTTGGAGATCAGCGTACCTTTTTTTGAGCCAAAAACTTCTTTTCATTATCCTCTCAGTGCTCCGCGAGCGACCAAGGAACTTCCTCCGAAATGACGGACCCGTCGGCCAGCAAGATCATCAATAACAACACCAAAAATCCGGACCCCTACGGCATCAGAGCGGTCAGTTTTTCACATGTTTCGGGCTTCTTTTTTGCAAATTCATCTTTTCTCTGTAGTCTACCATTCTACGTCACACCTACACATGTATATACTTCCATCGAACTACGTTGAACTAATCAAATTTCTTCTTTTTTCTTCAAGTGCTTTTCATCAAGATGTTGGCATATTTTGTGCTTGACTGCTCTATGTTCTCAAAGTTACAATATTTTGTGCTTTTGTAAAGTTTATTGTCCTCATAACATTCCTCTTCATGTAATCGTTCTTGTAATTGTTCTAAATCTTGTCAAACTTACATACGCAAATGTTACACATTGCATTTGCTGCTAATAAAACCTCAAATCTATTGGAACAACATTCCAGGATACCGAGGATAGAATAGACATTAAAGAATTCATGCACAATAATGATTACCAATCATTGTATCACTATAAAGATTCATTTCTTGGAACAATTGTTGTCATTAAATCTTCTTTTTTTTTAAACATATATACAGAAGTGATGACAACTTTAGGCTTATCATTGTTTATTTTTAAAATTAATTTTGTCTTTTTTATTTCATACTGCAGGGTTGGCCTGTTCAGTTATACAAAACTGCTTTCCAAAAGTTGAACAAATCATTCTACATGAAAATGCAAAATACATAACAATTAGATAACATGGTAAAGTACAACCAAATAATCATAATCATGTATGATCTACTCCAATTTTTCACGGAGGGATACATTTATATTGGGGATGATAGCGAGAGACATCACGTATGCTACTTAGGAAGCCAGAGTTTGATTTTCTTTCGTTGATTGTCAAAAAACATTTGCAGAAATCCAGGCCTCTTTGCCAGACTTTGTTTACATGTGGTCCAAAGTAAGTGAAATGTAGCCTTGTGGTATCTCCTTGGGGTGGTTGGGAAGACCAAAACAATTTTTGTATAGGTTGAAAGCATGATGTGAGGCATTTATTACCCTTGTCGGTACCCTTGGTCCGGGAGAATCTCCCCTCAGCATATTTTTTCTGTTCATCCCCCCCCCCCCTCCCCCAACACACATTTGGTATTAGCACCAAGGATGTTAAAAGAACATTGTGAAGCAGTGTTATACTGTACGCATACATGTAAGTATCTTCTGGAAAAAAGTTGATAGGTAACAATTACCAATAGATACGTTCATGTTTAATATGCACAATCACGTAGGCCTCCATATCATATACCATATTTCATTACTCTGCCTTATACATGTTGTATTCTCAAAAATGTGTTCTAGGGAAAGTACATGTATGACCTTTTTTTTAATTGGTGAACCTGTTTAAAAAGGAGCCGGTCGCAAAATTATTTCATTCAAAGCATATGATGTGCATAGAAGCTTTTTATTCCACATCTGTGTTTTTATTTTCTCAACAAATCAATTTAATTTTACAGTCTTCGGATAAAAAAAAAAATAACATGCTAATGTGGGTCCCTATAGTGCATAATCTCTCTTTTCTCTAATTTTTTTTTCCTTCACCTTTCACATTTTCAGCTAACTTAATTTGTTCAGTATACTCACTGCCATATACATGTATATTTTACTGGTGATAGAATATATTTAGTTCACTATCTTATTACATTTTGTGAAGCAAAAGGGTTCAACTTTGCAAAGTTTATGCAAACACATTAGAATTCTTTTTCTAGTGATATGAGAAGGTTTACTCGTTTACTCTTCTTTATTTGAGATGTGGAAAGTGGGTGCCTATTTAAGAAACTTTCAGTACAAAATATTTCTTCAATTAAATGTCTTTATTACAAATTTATTAAAATACTGTATTCTTCAAATGAACCTCAGTGCAGTTTTCCTTGTCAAGATCATATTATGCTAACCTCTGTACTACATAACAGGTTTGAGTACAACTTCCAAACTTCTCTTTTTTCTTTCTTTTTTAATGTTCTCATATTTAAATTCAATATTTTTGGCTTTTTGCTATTAAATGTTTTCAGGCACAAAACAGGTTGTCTAAAATTATCATGTACAATGGATTTGCCCTTCTTGTATTCTTCAATATTTTCTTGTTTTGTCTACAATATTATTCAAATAATTGGCTGAAATTATAATCCAGGTTTCTAATGAAGATATATCTTAATCATGATGCCTTAGCCTTACATCTACCATTTTCTTGCATTATCAGTGAAACTAACTGGAAATCTTACTTAATGACCTGCAGTTAACCACTATTACATCATCTCTTGAGGTCCAGAAGGGCGTTAACTCACATTTTAACACAGAGTTAATGCCCTTCTGACTTTCACTAGACGACATACATGTATTCTTTTCAAATTACATCTACCATTTTCTTGCATTATCAGTGAAACTAATTAGAATTCTTATTTAATGACCTGCAGTTAACCACTATTACATCATCTCTTGAGGTCCAGAAGGGCGTTAACTCACATTTTAACACAGAGTTAAATCAGTTAATGCCCTTCTGGCTTTCACTAGACGACATACATGTATCTTTTCAAATTACATCTACCATTTTCTTGCATTATAAGTGAAACTAACTAGAAATCTTATTTAATGACCTGCAGTTAACCACTATTACATCATCTCTTGAGGTCCAGAAGGGCGTTAACTCACATTTTAACACAGAGTTAATGCCCTTCTGACTTTCACTAGACGACATACATGTATTCTTTTCAAATTACATCTACCATTTTCTTGCATTATCAGTGAAACTAACTAGAAATCTTATTTAATGACCTGCAGTTAACCACTATTACATCATCTCTTGAGGTCCAGAAGGGCGTTAACTCACATTTTAACACAGAGTTAATGCCCTTCTGACTTTCACTAGACGACATACATGTATTCTTTTCAAATTACATCTACCATTTTCTTGCATTATCAGTGAAACTAATTAGAAATCTTATTTAATGACCTGCAGTTAACCACTATTACATCATCTCTTGAGGTCCAGAAGGGCGTTAACTCACATTTTAACACAGAGTTAAATCAGTTAATGCCCTTCTGGCTTTCACTAGACGACATACATGTATTCTTTTCAAATTACATCTACCATTTTCTTGCATTATAAGTGAAACTAACTAGAAATCTTATTTAATGACCTGCAGTTAACCACTATTACATCATCTCTTGAGGTCCAGAAGGGCGTTAACCGTTAACTCACATTTTAACACAGAGTTAATGCCCTTCTGACTTTCACTAGACGACATACATGTATTCTTTTCAAATTACATCTACCATTTTCTTGCATTATCAGTGAAACTAACTAGAAATCTTATTTAATGACCTGCAGTTAACCACTATTACATCATCTCTTGAGGTCCAGAAGGGCGTTAACTCACATTTTAACACAGAGTTAATGCCCTTCTGGCTTTCACTAGACGACATACATGTACATGTATTCTTTTCAAATTCGTTACAGTATAATGCACAAAGCCCTTTAGGCCGAGTAAAGCCTATCTCATTATCTATGCTAAGTAATATATTCATGAAATTATACTCATTCCATTGCTACTTTTTGAATGTAGAAGTAGTTTTGAGTGACCACCCTACATGTACAATGTGGCTTCTAATTTGTAAATGATCAACCAGCATAATTCTCACTTCAGGAAAGGGTCACAAATTGTCCCGGTAAATATTTCATCACCTCTCTTTTGAGCGTGTTCTGCATAAGCTGGTACTATCTAATTTGTTTTAAAACATTGTGAGGGTACTATCATTTGATGCTGGCGGCAATTATATTACTGTCAAATTCATCAAGAAACATGCATCCTGCTTAATTTAATAAGTAATGGCATGTTCCTACAAGCGCACATTATACCTGTACCTGCACTTTGCATACTTCCGTACCTGCAAAAATTCAAAACAAGCAATGTAACTCAGAAGAGTTGTAAGAGAGAGAATGAGGTGACAATTTTTATATCTCCATGTTTCTCTGGGCATACTGTACAACTCGATAATAAATCTGCATCAGGATTTCCTTAGAAATCATGTAGATAATATCTAGCAAACTTCTGCAATGTGGCAAAGCTTGGTTGTCAAGAATACAAACTCAACTGTCCAGGCTCAACAAATTCAAATCAAAGTTCCTTGATGTTCTTTCTTTCCATAGATCATTCATGTTAATTAAAATGTGTGTAATCCATTTTGATTGTATTCGTATTCAGATAATATCAATTCAATCCTTCTGCACCTATATGTACAGTGTAATGGCAATTCTCTATAATAGATGCATGCACTGAGATACTGTTCAGTCAGCTACATGTATGTGTAAAGTGATACATGTATTTCATTTGGATGTAAATAGCTCATGGCACTGTTCCATCAATTGATTATTTTTCAGTTGGAAACCTTGAGATTGATTCAAAAGCAGGAAACCTGGTGAAATTAGGTTGATTTCAATGATTTATTATTGTAAGGAGATGAAAAGATCAAATTTTTGACGATATACTGAGATCCATCATTACTGACTTGTAATATGTTGAGAAATTTTTGATAATATATAGCAATTTCAGTTGATGCAATTGCAGCATACGATATCCTTGTATTAATTTACCTTGTACATGAACACGTTAACTATTCTGCTTTCAACATATACATGTACCATGTATATAGTTTAACTTAATTCATATCAACTTTCCTGGACTGATAGATAAAAATAACAATTTTCCTGCTTTTGTCTCTCCTGTGACTTAAATTTTAATCAGTCCTGAATTCCTGATGTCATTTTTTTTTCAATGCCATTGTACCATAGAATGACTTTTTGAAACAAAATTTGAATGACATTAAAATTATTTAATTCAATTAAAATTAAAATGATGCTTAATAACGTTTTATCCCTTTAAACCCCTTAATCTTTCCAAAAGCTTTAAAGGAGGTCAGGAATTCCACAAGAATCACCTTTGCTGCTGCTTTTCCTTCCTGAATTTGTCCACCTTTGTTTGTGTTTTATCATGAGAATGTTCAAGGTTTAATTTGTGGATACACCTCAATTTGAACTCATTATTAAGAGGAAGATAAATATATGTGTACACAAGGGATGTACAAGATATAACCCTTTCAGGACAAGATATTATTCAAGGGCTAAATTGATCACATTTTGTTCTTCAAATTGGCAACAATAATATTTTTTTTTAGTGCTACATGGTTCTAATAAAATGTAATGTCTTCGAAAAAACTATATGTGGTTACAAACTTTGTCAAAATTGGAAAAAATTGCCAATTTTGATAAAAAACCAGTGATTTTGAACCTCTTAATATGTTGCCAATTTAAGAATTTTGGAGCTTATTCTCCTTTTTAAAATTCCTGGCATCAGACGCAATATGGTCATGCAACAAAAATGGACACAATGTATGTAGAAATTTTTGCTTGTTCTACTCGTGCATCTGGTTTATTTTTTAGAGCTTTGAATCAAAAGATATTGAAGCAAACCACAAAATGTGGTCAATTGTCTCGAAAGGGATAATGATGGGGTCTTTGGGAGGTGTGTCCGATTGATGCTCTGATTGCATCATTTTTACCCCTCTTCACACAGCCAACTTCCAGGCAGATTAAATATTTGCACTGGCTTAAAAACTGACTTTACTGATTCTGGAGTAGGTCCATGTATGTAGTATATGTACATGTACGCATTGTAAATTTTTCTCTTTTACCACTGACTATGTACATTGTTTGAACATTACCACTGACTGGCATACATGACATGTACATGTACATGTACATGTATTTTGGCCTACTTTTGGTTTGAATGCGAAGATGTACTTGTACATGCACATGTACTGTGTAAATGTACATATTTTATATATTATCAGGCGTACATTGCGGTTTGCATTGCATTTAAACACAAACATTTGATACAGTCGACCAAAGATCAAATTAATCATTCACAAATACTCCTCTGAACCAATCTCACCTAGATATTTATCAATGGATGATAGCGATTACACCCATCTCATTAAGAACCAAGTTCAAGGAGTATTCATTGTTGACTGATCAGGTTGTTTGCCAAATCTAAAATCACATCACAGCTCTGAATATGATCTTGATCTCACTTGTGCCCTCTCTCTGCCAAAAGGAAGCAGGCTTCACAATCCTCATCGTTTGTTGTTAACCCTTTCAGGACAGGAATTATTCAAGGGCTAAATTGATCACTTTTCGTTCTTCAAATTGGCAACAATAATATTTTGCTTTAGTGCTGCATGGTTCTAATAAGGTATAATGTCTTTGAAAACAATATACTTGGTTACAAATTTTCCCGAAAAGTTGAAAAAATTGCCAATTTTGATGAAAAACAATGATTTTGAACCTCTCAATGTGTTGCCAATTTGAGGATTTTAATAATTATTCCAATTTTTTTAATTTCTGGCATCAAATGCAATATGGTTATGCAACAAAAATGGACATAGTGTGTGCAGAAATTTTTGCTCTTTCTACTCATGCATCTGGTATATTTTTTTGAGCTCTGAATCAAAAGTTATTGAGGCCAACCACAAAATGTGGTCAATTGTCTCGAATCGGTTATGAGTTCATGTTATCTTGATTTGTGTTTAATATTCAGAAATACATTCTCTCATAATCTAACAATATTACAGTGAAAGACTACTGTGCTAAAATTTTCAGGGCTCTCGTTTAAACTTTATATTTTTGTTGCTAGCCGGGCACCCCAGATGACTGCTTAGGTTTCCAAATTCATCATTTTGTGGTCTGTTACAATGCACTGCACAAAATTCACACAAAACAGTTATAACAGTGAGATATTTTAATTGCCATACAAGCCATTGAGGCAAGACATTTAGGGTGTCCAACAGGACTTCAGGGCCCCGTTGCATAAAACTTACCATGAACAGTAACTTTGCCATCAGTGGTAACTCCCATGGAAACCTTGATTTTGATTGGCTGTTGAGTGATGTTACCATGGTAGTCACCATTGATAGCAGAGTTACCATTAACGGTAAGTTTTATGCAGCGGGGGCCAGGTGGTCAATGGTGCATGGGCAACTGCCAATTTCAAGTCCTAATAATGTTTGAAGAAAATATTTACATGTAGCTGGGTAATGAGCACATAATAGTGAGCACAGAAAGCTACATGTAGATGTCCTCATCATGTTCATCTGCATATGTGAGTTGTGCTTGTCAACAAATGTGATTTTCATTAGTTTTTTTGTTTTTGTTTTTTTTAACTTGACAAATCAACCCATAATCACCTATTCAGAATTAACTTTAGGCTAGTTTCTCTTGAAAAATACCGTTACCAGAACTCAAGTTTAGCTTTAAAGGTACTTCATCCCTTTTGCAGCCCTAGATTTTGAAGTTGTGTGGGTATGCGATAAATTACAAAAGAATTATAATTGGAAAACTTACATGTACATGGATAAATGGCCATCTTCCTGAATATTGTTTAGCGGAATTTTCCTACTAATTTTTTTTCTTTCCTGATTTCACTTACTTCCTTATTGTCGTAGAGATGTTTGTAGATTGGTTTCTTTTTAAAAATCTACTCTTTCAAGTATCTTTATTGATAAGTTGTAACAAATCACTTATTTGGGTACAAACTTTACTTCTTATCTAAAAGGTATCTAATGAATTTGAACAGTGGAGATTGCTGCAATTTGTTGATGTATTTATAGATCTTATTAAGTCAAATGTAAATAAGATGGCCCTTGTAAGCAAATACTCCATTTAGTCAATCATATTTTTAGAAATTAGTGTATATGTGAGTTAAGCAAAATAAGCATACATGCATGTAGGTGATAGTGGGCTGTAACGGCATAAAGTTGATTTGAATAAAAGCAGAAAAATGAGGGAAACAGATCAGTGAAAGTTTGAGCAAATTCTGCTGAGAAATAAGAAAGTTATAAATTTTTAAAGTTGTAATCAATCAAACTCAAATTGGCAACTAGGTGATGGATGTATCTTGCGAGCTCCTCTCCCAATTGGTCTGTACAGAAAATTTCATAAAATTTTCATTTTCGTAGTTGTTCATGAGGGAATGCATTTGTTTCATAAAGGTTTTGTGTAAAAGCATATGGGGTAAAAAACTATGTTGCATGTATGATTCAATATTTTCTCTTAAAAAAGTAGATTTTTTTTTTTTTTTTTAAAGTAGAGAGCAAATGGGCAAGGACCTCGCAAGAGTTGCCAATTTGTGTTTGATTGATGACAACTTCAAAAATTCATAACTTTCTTATTTCTTATCTGATTTTGCTCAAAATTTCATTGATCAATGTGTTTCTTTAAGTTTTCTCCTTCTTTAAAACCAAATTTGATATCAGGAAGGACTTCCCCTCTAACCCGTTCAAGACAATTTTACCACATTTTGACCATATTGTGTTTGATACCAGGAATGATAAAATCCATAATAAAATAAAAATTGGCAACACATTGAAAGGTTCAAAATCATTGGCAAGTTTTTACTTTTCAACAAAATTTCCAAACACACATAATATCGTTTCCAAAGACATTGCACCTTATTAGAACCACGTAGCACTAAAAGAAAAATATTGTTGTTGCCAATTTGAAGAACAAAATATGATTAATTTAGCCCTTAAATAACTCCCGTCCTGAAAGGGTTAACAAATCTTATGGAGGATGGAGAGGTTATCCGGATAGTGAATCAAGTGCTTGAAGTGGGCCAAAAATGGGTACACGGTGTACATGTAAAGGCCTATAAAGCATGTCAAAAACAAAATACAGTGTTGTATGATCAGCATGGTATTTTAGTGTACACGTGTAAGTCTGGGATGTCATTTCTTATTTTGCTCTTCCAGTGAGATACAGTGTAGTCCAGTCCCAAAACTCCGTGTGCAGTTTGCCTTGACCAAACACAATCTTCTTTGAATTTGCAAAGCATTATTTATTCAGTTACATTATTCTTGTACTGTACATCTCCCTGGTCTATTTACCCTTGCTTTGCGTGATGTACCCGTATGAAAAAAAAAACCAACTTCATGTTAATTGTGTTAGCAATTTCTATTAAAAAAAACATTCAAAACAAATGTTGCATACATGTACATGTAGCAAGAGTGAAACAGTCAAAGACTTATCAAACATCCTTTTCCTCATGATTGACGGGCAATTATCAATTTCCTCAGTGCAAGAAGCCTGGAAAGTACAAATGTTGTTTTTTCCCCTCTTCCTGTTACATAATTATATGCTTCAGTTTCCCTTCATGGGCGTATCTTTTTACCTTTCTTCTCTCACTTTCAGTTTAAAGACTATTGCTACAGTTTTGTTTGCAGGATCTCTTCAGGGATTTTCTAATGAAAATGTCCCTCATTTCAGACTTGCAAAATCCATCACAAAGCTGTACGAAAACTGTACACAATGTGGTTATACATGTAGATAAGCTAGTACTTGTAATGATTTTTTTTTTTCTGGTCTGAATGTTGTATAATGAAATGGTGTATCATGATATGTTGTTCAGGCAAACAGAGTGTTTGAAAAATCATTTCAAACAAAATTCTATGTACCAGGGTTCCATTTCTATTTTCTAGTGTGAATGTCATGAAGTACATACATGTAAAGCATATAACTGGTCGGTGCTTATCATGAGAACAAGCTTATGACTAGCAAGCTGTCAAACATGCATGTAAGGTGACACTAAATGTATGGTGTCAACTGACCTCTTCAAACCTAGATTCTTTACATGATGTTTTATCACATGATAAGTTAGAAAAATTTTCAGGTGCATGGACCCCTTTCGCTATACGAAGATTCTTTAATACAACTGTACACGAGTTTATATAAAGATTCGCTAGTGTGAACAAGCTAAGTGACTGAGATTTCCCCAGGGCAATTTTTTGATTTGTAAAAACATTTTAAGAGCAGAATTGCTATCCATTCCTTCCTATCTTCTCTGCGCAGTACTTCTTTTCTTTGTGTACTTCACTTCAGTCATCAATTGTGCATTTTTTTTTTTTTTTTTTTTTTTATTAGAAATGCTCAAATCCTTTTCAGGCATAACTACATGTACCTACAAGAATTATATTTGTATATTCTGTATTAAAGAACTATGCTGAAGATGCAAACAAAATCATACAAAATGGCATACAAAATGGCAAAGTCATGCAGTTTAACCATTAACTCAACCTTTGGTCCGAAACTCCAAGCTGCTTGTATTTCATTCCATTCAAAGTTACATGTCACGCAAATTAGGCAGTATTTGCATGTTGTTATATCAATATTAGCAGAGTGCTTGGGCTTGAATGTTGAGATGAACATTCAAAAGGCTCATAGCCAGTTTGATAAACCCCCTGTTCAGACACAAAACATTTATACCGAAACTCGATAAAGAAACGTCGTATAAAATTTTCATCATATAGCCTACGGACCGTTAAGACACATATCTCGACCGAATAGAAAAACATTGTATAGATGCGCAGTTTTCCACTGCGCATGTTGTTATGGTCGCCACCAGCCCCGCCCCCTGGTAAGGACTCCTTTCGCGCGCGCTCACGTTAAGCCCCGCCCAGTTATACCGTTCTATAGTCGCCATACGTTCAGACACACACGGAAAGGTGATTCGTTATCGAGTTCTAGTTCGAAACGATGCTCTGACCCCAGTTTCGTTATACGACGTTTCGTTAGTCAGCGTTCAGACACATAAATCCACAAAAATTCATCGTATAGCTATACCGTTTTGGTATAAATTTTTTTGTGTCTGAACACCCTGATAGTTTCTCCCACTTCAGATTGAAGAATTTTCACAGTACATGCTCTGTGAGCCCCAGATACACTTTGAATGACTGCACACTCACAGTGTTTGTTGTATGTTACGTGACCTATTTAACTGCTCTTGACATATTCGATCTGAAAAGGGACAACATTGTCACCTGTTGGCTTGTACAGTGTATAATTGTCATCAACAAGTGCCTGTTTGTCACAGCAAAAGTTTAAATAAGATTAAAAATAGAAGCCTCTGTTATTTGCCAGAGGGGCTTCTTCGCACTTCATCATGTTCATGTTTCATTAATTTTACAAAACGTGCTGTATGAGTAAGCATAAGTAATGTTCAAACAAGGTAGGGGGTCTGCCTAAAATAGGAGCCTAGCCTGTAGATGACCTGACAGAAGCGCATTACGGAACAGGTTTGTGGCGCTGTCCGAACAACTACCCCCTCCCTCTCCCCCTCCCCCCAACAGTTGTAACCTCTTCATGTCCCTTCCCTCTGCAAACTCTAACTGAGAGTTTGCAGGGCCCCGTCTTACAAAGAGTTGCGTCTTATAAAGAGTTGCGTCTTATAAAGAGTTGCGATTGATTGCCAATAATTTTCAATTGATATCAATCGCAACTCTGTACTTAAAGAGATAGGAGACTGTATGTTTTTCGATTGAGTAGAGGACTTGCGATCGATTTGAATCAGTCACAACTCTTTATACGGCGGGGCCCAGGGCTAAGAAAAAAACCTGAATATCTAACGGCAATGACTGATTTGGCTTTATAAACAAAGAATTCCTCTTGCATAATGCTCTTATGTCAATGTTACCTTGTATGACTAGAAGCTACAAATTCATTTCTTGCCTTACATGTATCTACATATACATGTACATGTGCAGGGATGTCAGTTTTTTTTAGACTTATGCTCGATTACTGGTCATGTGACCACTCAGTTTCAGACTTTTTCAGGCTTCGAATTATACAGAAAGTACACACTGTATGGAGCTCCAACATGTTTCGTTCTCTTTGCGGGGTAATTTGGTTGATAAAACAAGTTCTAGAATATAGGCAATCTAACTGATCAAATGACACAATGACACTGTGCATTTTTCTTTCCTACCTTCGTGACCATGCAAAAAAGTTCCCATCAAAAAGTGATAACCCTAGGCGAAAGGTGATAATGCACAGCTGGGATGCGCGTACATACGTTCCTCTAGCTCGCAAAAGGTCGGCACTTGATGAAATGCCCTTTAGATTGTTATTGCAATGTACATTGATGCGCACATTAACCCTTTCGAGACAATTGACCACATTTTGTGGTTTGGCTCAATAACTTTTGATCCAGAGCTCTAAAAAATATACCAGATGCATGAGGTGAAAGAGCAAAATTTTCTATACACACTATGTCCATTTTTATTACATGACCATATTGCGTTTGATGACAAGAATTTTAAAAATGAGAATAAGCTTTAAAATCCCTAAATTGGCAACACATTGACAGGTTCAAAATCATTGTTTTTTCATCAAAATTGGCAATTTTTTTAACTAATCGACAAAATATCTAACCATGTATATTATTTTCAAAGACATTACACCTTATTAGAACCCTGCAGCACTAAAAGAAAAATATTATTGTTGCCAATTTGAAGAACAAAATGTGATCAATTTAGCCCTTAAATAATTCCTGTCCTGAAAGGGTTAAGATACGCATTACACTGTTTGGTTGCGCTTACATGTACATTGTACATGCACCGGTATGTGATATTGGCCTCCATATTTGTGGACTCATTGCCTTTTGATCTGGGCCCTGTTTCATAAAACTTGTTATGGATAACAAGTTGCAATAACTGTTACAAGCTACTGGAATCCTTGCATCTGATTGGCTGAGAGCAAATTTGTCATAGAAATGTGGCAGTTGTTACAGATAACAAGTTTTGTGAAACAGGGCCCAGGTTTGTAGCCATTTTATAGACTTTTCATTCATATTTTTTCAGCTTGTGCAGTAGAGCTATGCACTACTTTCAGTTAAGTCACAATGAAACGGATAATGAACTTGACAAGTCTTGTTTATTATCCTATTGTGACTTACAGGTACATGTAACATTCATGCTGTGCATATTCACTAATGCACTCGCAAACATGAATTATTTGTATGAAAACCAGATTGATTAGATGACATAATCGAGATGGAAATCCCATACTTACAGGTATTTCCTTTTTTCCTTTGTTCTCTTTATACACAGTCCAAGAAGCAAATCGCTACCAACGTGACTGAGCAGACCCATCATGTTTCTAGGGACAAGCGTGGGCAGGTCATGGGCCTGCGTGGGGGCTTCCGAGGATGTACCATCTGGTTTACTGGTAAGCAAATAATAATATTGATCTGTTCTTGAGTAGCGCATACTGTCAAGCCAGAAATTTTTGCGTGCATGAAACTTTGGTCAAGATTTGCGATGGTTTCATGAGGTGAAATAATCAAATCCCAATTGAAACAACAGAAAAATCATTGCAATTCGCAAAAGTTTCTTGCTGCAAAATTCATGAAATTTTTACATAGCAAAAGTTTCTGATTTTACAGTATTACATTATGATATCACATGTCATAATTACACTATGATAGTGCATATCATAATTTGATATGAAGAGAGCACACAGAATAAGAAAAAAAGTAAGGGATTTCCATCTCCAAGCTGGCAAAGAGACGAAAACATGTTAGAGTTCCGTACATGTACCTTGGGTACCTTCTGTATAATATGAAGCCTGAAAAAGTCTGAAACAGAGTGGTCACATGACCAGAAATTGGATATTACATTATGATATAACATCCCTGGGCCCTCTTGCATTAAAAGTTGTGATCAAAAGCAACTTGATTTTCAACCAATCAGGATCGTGTATTTTGGACTTGCATTTGATTTTTTGAGTTTAATCGCAACTTTTATGCAAGAGGGCCCAAAGGCACTTCCAAAGGCTTTGGAAATTGTTGCCCTGGCTCTAGCTCCGGCAACCGTAACCAGCACACAGTGCATTTCAAGGAATAATCCTACCAAGTACCCATTGACACGTACCTCACCTAGGTCAAGTGTGGCAAATGTAGATTCATGTCTTGCTGAAAGGCGTTAGTGCTGCGGCAGGGACTTGAACCCTAGACCTCGTGGTTCACACTCTGGGGCATTATCCAATTGACCACAACATCTCTACAAATGACATATCAGTAAAGGGTGTGCAAACGTGAATTTGTGCTTTTTTTCAGGGCTCTCTTTCATAAAACTTGTTATCAATAACAAGTTGCAATAACTGATATAAGCTACTGAAATCCTTGCATCTGATTGGCTGAGAGCAAATTTGTCATAGAAATGTGGCAGTTGATATTGATAACAAGTTTTATGAAACAGGTCCCTGAACTGTTCAGTTTTTATAGCAGAAGTAATGCTGTCACTCTCAACAACTACATGTAGGATGATGTAGACCACTATAGCCATTTGTCAAGTACATGTAGAAGTTGTTCAATTATAGGAAAAACTTTGAAATGCATTCTTCTCTCATTGAACTTAACACTTCCGAATAACTTCCTCTTAGTTTTGGGAATACTCTCCTTGGGAACTGGAGGAAATTTAACGTCATTCTACCATTCAAAGACTGACACCAACTGCTCCTACTGGTAGAACTGGTCTCAACCATGTGACACACTTCCTGTATTTTTACAAGTATTTTGTAAGTAATTGAATGCAAAACGTACAGGAAGCCAATATCCAGGAAGGAAATTTCTTCAGTTATGGGGGGAAATTTCAGTGTTGCGTTTTTTTTCTCAGAAGTTTGGGAGCAGTTTGCGGTCACATTAGCAAAACTCTAGATTGCCAAATTTCCGGAATTTTCTGCCACCTGATGTGCTAATCATCAAGCGGTTTGCTGATAAAATGTATTTTTGGCATTGCTCGGGTTAGAACTTGCTAAGACGCACGCAGTTAAAGGTCATGTAAAGTTTTGGTAAGCCCTCAAAAAGTGTTCGTCAGATTTCTTCAATTTTTATCGATAAATAGCAAGATACTAGCAATACTAAGACACTGTGAAGATTTCGCCTCCTAAAGTTTGATATTAAACAAATAAGAGGCAAAAACTAATTTATGTGCCGGGACAGGCACGTAAAATCCCAACAAAGGCAGCATGTGCTATACACTGTAAACACACGTGTAAAACCAATGATGAGTAGCTACACACAGTGCACACACGCTGTCTCTATGCGAAGCCCCAAGATTGCTCTGCGGGGAGCCGTCGGGGTGGACGGGTCCTAGCATAATGGCAGTGATCAAGCATTCCTTACAGATATTTACACTGAAATTCACCAGAAATCATAGATGGAATACCAAATGATTTCTTACAGACATCTTTTGATACAAGGAGAACAACATGAGACTATATTTAACATGTTTCTTTCAAATTTCCTTTTTGCTACCAATACTATACATGAGCTTTAAAGTCTTCATCTACCCTTCCGAAAGGTTCTAGCCCGAGCAATACACTAAGTATTGTTTATGGCTGAAGAGATGCAAGTGTTTGCAAAGGAAGCATTGTTCATGTTGAGGTAAAATATTGAAACAAGCAAAAAAGCTTTGGACAGTGAGAGTTCAATAAGCTTTGAACAATTCCTGTTGAAAGGAATGACAATTTCCTCAGAGAGACCTTTTGAAAAATAAGGTGGAACAGCGAAAAAATACACAGGAGCAGTAAGCAATTTAGCTGTCGAAAGTTTTAAAAGAGCTCTGGAAAACTTTTTAAAAAGAGCTCTGGTAATGAAACAAAACAATACATTTTTGCCCAGAGAAAAGGTTGATTTTACTATAGCATTTCCTGAAAGAGCTCTTTTGAACAAAAAAGGTAATTTTGCACAGCCCTTGAACAGTGTAAAGAATGACACCATATTGCATTGTCCTTGCCAGGTCTGTCTGGAGCCGGTAAGACAACAGTGTCCTTCGCCCTTGAGGAATACCTCTGCCACCATGGCATCCCAGCCTATGGTCTGGATGGAGACAACATGAGAACCGGTCTGAACAAGAACCTAGGCTTCACCCCGGAGGACCGTGAAGAGAACATCCGTCGTGTCGCTGAGGTCGCCAGGCTCTTTGCTGATGGCGGTATCGTCTGTCTTACCTCGTTTATCAGCCCCTACGCCAAGGTAAGTCTGTTTGTTTATATAATTTTAACCAAGTTGTTAAGATAGTAGGTATACATGTATGTAGTACATGTAGGGAAGCAACTAGGGACCTTTAGCTTTTTTCCTTTCCCAAGGACAGTCGTGTATTGACTTGGTCTTGAGACCAGGTTGCCATTGCATAAAGACTTACTATTATAGTAACTTTGCCATCAATGGTAACTACCATGGTAACGTTGCTCAAGAGCCAATCAAAATCCAGTATTCCATGAAAAGTTACTATAATAGCAAAGTTACTATAATAGCAAGTTTTATGCAACGGCACCCAGGTCTTCCTAAGACCATTAAACTGATCACCTAACCACATGGCCTCTTTTTACCTCTGCACGTTGTCCCCTCTTCAGTCTCCACCGTAGAGGGTGGGTTAAGGTGCTATCAGTTACCCCATTTGAAGCATTAACCTCAAACAAAGTACCTGTATACATCACAGCAACAAGATGACAGAATAGGACTTGATGTTCCTATGGCAAATGTCCTGAGACTGATTTACATCAAATATTATACTGTGAAGCCAAAAACTTTCACAAATTTCACAACTGGTCCAGATTTCCTTCAAATTTCATGCTGCAAGATGACTGAATCACAACGCCTAACTTTTGGAATTTGCGAAAGTTCCTGGCTGTGAAAATGGTTGTCACTAGCGATTGGGTTTTTACAGTATGTGCATACACTGACAAGTTCTATTTTTAGTTTACATGGATCCGTGTACGTTTTTCATAAATGGAAGCTTACATGAGTCAAATGCATTCATTCACAATTAACTGAAAATCAATGGAGGCACATAGTGGAGAAGCAGTTCCATTGTATTTTTAGAGTCATGGATGACCACATTTCCAATTTCTTAATAAAAACGTCTTTTCCTCCAGGACCGTGACGTTGCTCGTCAGTTGCATAAAAAGACTGGCCTTCCCTTCTACGAGATCTTCGTCAACACCCCACTAGAGATCTGTGAAGAACGTGATGTCAAGGGATTGTACAAGAAGGCTAGGGCTGGCCTTATCAAGGGTAAGTCAAAGGTCAAAATTTCATTTGAGAAAGGCACAAGGCCAAGGGTCGACAATTTGTGAAACAATAAATGGCAGTTGGAATTGAAAAGCATGAAGTTAAGGAAATATTTTTCTTTCATCGTGTCACATTAATCACACAACTTTTAATTTCTATTTTATGATAGTGATAATTGTACAGCTGGTGCATATAATGCTGCAAACTATAGACCTGTTGTGAAATTTCAATCTATACTCCATCAGCCTACCCCCAACTTGACTAAGAACAAAGTTTATCTCTATGCCTTACAAAAGGGCACTAGTTTTGAATCCTTGACCTTTTGGTTCCAAGTCCTACGTTTTAACCAATGAGCCATCATTAACCATTACCATCTGTTCTTGGCTATTTTATCCGTAGGCTTCACTGGTATCGACCAGGCCTATGAAGCACCAGAGAACCCAGACCTGGTCCTCATGTCTGGTAGGGACAGCGTCAAGGATGTGGTCCAACAGTTGGTCGAGTTCCTCAGGTCAGAGGTAAGTTGTCAGCCCAAAGTGCCATTTGGTTCACTGCCATTTAGTTCACTGCCCATATAAGACAAATATAGACAGCCTTGAGAGACTATGGTTAAATCTGTTTAGTCGCAGAAAGGTTGTTTAATTTTGTTGTCCTCTAAAAAGTAGAGACTTTGGAAGACTGTTGTGTCAATTTGAAAGAAATTGAAGGAAACCAATCACTAGAAAATATCTTGCTCTGAATATTTTCCGTTTCCATTCCACTATACCATATTCAAAATACTGTCTTCGGATATTTCTACTGTAAAGAGAAATTGCAAGTTTATATACTTTCCAAATAAAGATAAAAGCAAATTTGCTAGTAGACTACTTGATGCACTCGTATGCCCATGCATGGGAACGGAACCCAAGTCTGACTTGGGTTTTGTACCTGAGGTTTTATGTTATCCTTTTTTCTCTTTTTACACTTTTTGGAGTTGATGATTTTATACGCAATAGCTTTCATAAAATATTTTTTAGTTGATTTTTTCCCTTTGATTGTTGTTCTGGTCTCATACCTGATAGATGCACCAATAAAAATACATTTTCACTGAATCTGTGATCTTGACCAGCCATAACTATTATATGTCATGCATTTTAAAAAATTGTTGCTGATTCTCATTTTTCTACTCTGCAGAACATTCTTCCAGACTCTGCAGTAGAGAGCGTGAAGGAGCTGCTCGTCCCCGCAGAGGCAGTGGCAGAGGCCATGAAGGAGGCAGAAAGCCTACCATCCCTCAACATCAACAAGGTGAGCCCATTGTGATTTTAGGGGTGTTTGAATATTTCTGACTATTTAATGTTTTGATAGGAAAGGACACGCATTAAATGTACGAACAAGGAAATGCCACATAATCTATGATATATAATGATGTGAACAATTTTAGTCAGTTGTTTATGAATTGATATGTCCTTTAAAGGTAATAAACAGTAGTGGTAGCAAAATGAAAGTTGGCATGAAACTGCTCAAATATAGTCTCATATTGTTCGGCTTTAATAAAAAGATACATGAGTGAGATAATCCGGTATTCTATTCATGATTTCCGGTGATTTTCAGTAAAATAATTCAAATGATCGAATATCAACGGTTACCTTATACTCTCGCTAAGGACCACCTACCCCGACGCTCCCGGCTCAACGGCGCATAGCGGTTCGCACACACTTGTTACACACACTGTTTTCACATCAAATTACAAGCGCGGTACCGCGCTTGTAATTCAATGTTGATTTTTTTTGACATTTTAGCCATTTCTAAACCATTTTTCTTTAAACAAACGTCGTCTATGTTCGAAATTAATCATTTCACAACAGTATATGTAATAATTTCCATTCCAGCTGACAAAGTAGTTAAATATCCAAAGCGCCACCTTTCCCACTACTGTACGATACCTTTAATGTCATGAGCGATTTCTTTCAGGATGTGAAAGGTATTGTTACATTTTTGTGAATGATAGCTCATTTAATGTGATAGTTTCTTACTGTTTAACATTATCATATCTAATTGTCAACACCTTAAGTTTCATATAGATGACTGTAGTTTTGTAACAAAATATAGATACAAAGTTATTTTGGTCATGAATTGAAAATGCAAAATCAATTCTGTAGAGTGAAGGTTTTGTATTTGCATTTAGTTACAGAATTGTGGTGATTTGTACAGGATGCAGAGGTTGACATTTGGCTTTCCATTATTCAGTAGACTTCGTCGAAGCATTTAGGCATGGTTTAAACATGGCCGAATGTTAAGCAGAATATTAAATAGTTAGAATGGTAAATAGCTACATTCATATTGGGCGCATATCCATCCCGAGGGGAATACTCAAGGTGCCTACAGACCACCACTTCCCTGGCTTTAGCCCAGCTGCTCTAAGCCGCTGAAAGCATTCTGGGAAGAAATTCTAGCCAGGTATCCATTTACTACACCTATATAGTTTTTAATTACTAATACCTTCCTACTCGTGTCCGCAGCTTGATCTTCAGTGGACCCAGGTGTTAGCGGAGGGTTGGGCCACGCCTATGATGGGCTTCATGAGGGAGAGGGAGTTCTTGCAATGTCAGCATTTTAACTGCCTTCTAGATGGTAAGTGCTTTTTTTTACCAGTCTTCTACCCCTTTCACAAACCCATGCTCTTTTTATGTGCACTAAAATAATGTACATTAAGCAATATATATATATATATATATATATATATATATACTAGCTGAAGCAGCCCGTGGACATATCATCCACGGGCGCTAGCTGTGTTTATGATTAATCACAGTACCGTATATTTGTCACAATAATCAAGTGAATAAAGAAAAAAAGTCGGGTAATGTGTTATTTTTTTTACCAAGAAGTATATATATATATATATATCGTGTTCACAAACTGTGGAAAAACAACATAATACAACCGTTGCCTATTTAGAGACCTTATAATGGTTCAATTAAATCTTTCTTTTTCATGAATGGCCTGCAACAGAAATGAACTCAAAACTATCAACCTTTAATTTTGTAAGCAAGCTTTCATCTACTCCTGTAGACTTTCTCAAGCCAAGTGATCAGTCACACTGTTTCTAATTGCTGTCTGGTGTCATGCGATCACTGGACCAAAGATAGGTGACAATAAGTAACCCAAATCCCTGTTCACTGTAGGATTAATCCTCTTTAATCCATATAAACTCTTTCACCTTTCTTGACCAGTAGTTGCTTTCCAAGTCGATAATGAGGGCATCATCCCATCCTATGTTATGTCCTGTGTTGTGGGTGTGTTCAGCTAGAGCTGAATGGGAAGGGTTGTTCAATCTAAGGGCTCTTTTGTGCTCCTTTAGTCGATCATGGAGAGTTCTGCCTGTTTCCCCAACATAACAATTGGAACAATCTAAGCAAGTAATCTTGTACACAATGCCTGTCCTTTCTTCTCTTGGTACTTTATCTCTTGGGATGGACCAGCCTGCTTCTTAGAGTGTTGGTACTTCTGAAAGCAACATTAGTATCCTTGTCTTGGAATGCTTGTTTCAAGCAAGAGGCTATAGTGTTGACGAAGGGAAGAACAACTCGATTGTTAAGTGCTTTCTTTTCTTTTTGGGGGGTCTTGGTTCTTATTCTGTCCTTTGCTCTTTGTCTCATCCATGCTGGGTATCCACAAGCTGTAAGCACCCTGTCAGTATGTTGAAATTCACTCTGTAGTGCATAATTGTCCGAGGTCACACTATGAGCCCTCAAGTTCGATAAGCCAGCAACTCCCACTTTTGTGCGGAGGGGGTGATCTGATTCAAAGTTCAAGTAAGAATCAGTGTGTGTTGGTTTCCTATACACAGCGATGGATACTGAAAGGTCATCACTCACATGGACCTTTGTGTCCAGAAAGTTCAATGACCTTTCCACCTCTTCCTCAACAGTACATGTATGTGTTGGTTGATGTTATTGATGTAATTTGTGAATTCATCAATGTGATCACAATCAGTGATGACAAAGGTGTCGTCAACATATCTCCACCATATCCTTGGGGGATGGGGGGTATGAGAGAAAATCTCTTCTTCTAGATGTTGAAGATATACGTTGCAAACAACTGGGGGGATGGGTGAGCCCATAGGTGTTCCATGCGTTTGTTGGTAGGGAATACCATCATATGCAAAATAAGTGAACTCAAAACTTTATGTGGTTTTTTCCCTTGGATAAAAAAAAAGAATGCAAATTGGTCACGGAACTGCCATGGGTACAGTGGTAGCTTTATCATCTTTTCAGTTCACCGTGAAAAGAAACTATTTTCAGACATGACAGGAATACTTTCATTTCCTTTCATAGGCGGTACCATAAACCAGTCCGTCCCGATCGTTCTTCCTGTTCACACCGAGGATAAGGAGCGCTTGGAGAAGGAGGAGGCGTTCACACTCAAGTACGAGGGACGCTGTATAGCCATCCTGCGTACCCCAGAGTTCTACCTTCACAGGAAGGAGGAGAGATGCTGCCGTCAGTGGGGAACCTCCCACCCTGACCATCCCTATATCAAGGTGAGTAAGAGGCTGCTTTCAACCAGTTCTAACTGGTTCCATCCACATCAAACTGGGTTTTAGCGAAAGCAATATCATTATAAACTGGTTGGGTCCATTTTCGACTCATTTATGAGTAAAAACTTGGTTTTATCCATTACAGAGCACTAACTTCTACACTAATCACTACACAACCCTGCTTTAGAAGCATTTGTATCCATAGCTAATTAATAAGTACGCTAAAAAAAAATTGTTTTATCGTTGCAAACAGATGTAAAAAAAAGCAGGAGCTAGAAAATGTATCTTTTTTGTGTGTGTTTTTTTTTAATGTAAATAGATCATTAACCTTGCTATTGGCTTTTATCTTCAATGTTTATCCAGATGGTAATGGAGAGTGGTGATTGGCTGGTCGGTGGTGACCTGGAGGTGCTGGAGCGCATCCGTTGGAACGACGGCCTGGACGAATACCGCCTCACCCCCAACGAGCTCCGCGCCCGCTTCAAGCAGATCGGCTCTGACGCCGTCTTTGCATTCCAGCTGCGAAACCCCGTCCACAACGGTCACGCTCTGCTCATGAACGACACCAAGCGCAGGCTGAAGGAACGTGGTTACAAGAAGCCCTGTCTACTACTTCACCCCCTAGGTAAAGAGATAAAACTTGCAAAAGAAATGACACAGGATGGTGCGTGATGAAGTGTCTGTTTTGGTTCCCAGAGTTGCAATAGGCCAGCACTAGCCTCAAAGAAAATACAAATGAAAACATTGAATTGAATTGAAAATTTATTGTAACATCCTTCTGTTCATTTATGAAATCTCCCGTGATCAAACATGAGTTTACATTTAGAATTCATTTAGTCATATTGGTCTGCGTCAACTTTAATGGGTCAGAGGTTCAATTCCTTCTGACTGTCCAAAAGTTAGTGGCTGCAAAGTTCTTGTAGGAATAGTCATATACAATATGACATCCATTCTTTATTTATCATTTTGTTAACATGAAAGAAATTTGGCTGTGCTTTCAGTATTAAGATTCACATGCATGATATGCAACTGAATGAAAGACAAGCCAGTAAATAATCTTTGAATAAGAAGGCACTTGAATTTATCATCCACTGCTTCCCAAGCAACAACATTACCACCAGGCGGTTTCAGGAACATGGCACAAATATCTTGGTCTTTCTTCTGACAGTTGATCTTATCGATTTCAAGGTCCCCAGATGTTCAATAGGCTGTGTACTCTGTCTTGGACGGATTCTAAAGAGAGAAATCTGGTTATAATTCCATGATTAGAATGATATCACTGTTGCTTCCGCTATCAGATATTGATTAAACCCATTCTTGCTTTAATAGATTGTGCTGAATAATATTGAATCTCTCTCCTATCCGTAGGTGGTTGGACCAAAGCCGATGATGTGCCTCTGGATGTGCGTATGCGCCAGCATTCAGCTATCCTAGAGGAAGGAGTTCTTGACCCTGATAGTACAGTGGTGGCCATCTTCCCTTCACCTATGATGTACGCAGGACCAACAGAGGTAATAAGGCCTTTCATTTCATTTACTTTAAAACTAGAAATTTCCTCAACGTGAAACTTTTGAGAATCATAAACGCCAGCCTCACCCAAAATCTTTGACGGACATCAGAGATGCCAAATAGTACGATTTTATCGTATTTCGTACGATTTTTCAGTGACAATACGACACTAGGATTTTTCTCATTAAAATACGATTTATCAAAAATATAACTATGTGTCTTATGTATCTCTCATTGACATTGTACATGATTGCGTATGCGTGCGTAATTTGCACAGCTGTGAGGCGCGCGCGCGTGCGGCACTGCACTAACACTGCAGCTGTTTCGCGCGCGCGCCTCGGCAGCTAGCGAGCTAACTCCCGGGGACGTCAGGCAGTGCTGGCCAGCATCAGCCGCTCTCGATCTCAAGGACCGGCCGAGTGAGTTTTGTGTGGAATCAAACTTCGAGCTCAGCTATAATTCTGTGATCGTCTCATGAAATCCATATATTTTGATCATGACATCGAAATCGGGATCTGGAATTCGGAAACAAACATTCTTATCGGAGTATACTTCGAGATGGCCTTTCATAGTAGCCAGCAAGAAGGACAATTTTAGTGCTCGATGTACGGCATGTGCATGTGACTTCCCCATTTCACATGGTGGTGCAAAAGACATTTCGTTGCACATTCGCAATCCTTGAGATATTGTGTAGGAAAGCACACGACAGTAAGAATAGGATTTTTTTTCTGAAAATAGGATTTTTATGGTAAAATCATAGGATTTTTGGTCAAGTGAGGTTGGCAGCTCTGGAACATGCACGGTGCAATAAATCAGTGTTTTTGTCAGCTGTGAGTAAGTCATTTCGCAGCATGATACTTTCGCGAATCTGAACCCCTCACGAAGTTTGCGAATGTTTCATGCACGCAAAAATTTCTGGCTTTGCAGAAAAATCAAATTTCGAACACTAAGTGAATTCCTAACCCTGGACCAAAAACACTGTACGAAACCCTAACCAAACCCATGTCTCGAGAAATTGCGTCTGTGCGTAGAGACTGCATCTGGGACTGTCATGTGCAGTCTCTTCCCCGAATGCCCTTGATTGGGGTAATCCAATTGATACCTCATGTGCTGTTTGCATATGTGTATAGCAATAGGCCATTTAGAATGCTCAACAGAACGAACCTCCAATAAATCTCAGCAGCATAAATCACATCTCTTCAATTTCAACTCGTAATACTGAGAAATAAATAGAAATTCATACTAGTTGAAGACAAAATAGAATATGAACTGAAACAACAGCATGCTGTACTTATTACTAGTCTGTTGTTATCAACACCAGCTGGTGATAAGCCTAGCTTCCCATTATTTCAGACAGCCAATACAAACAGAAGCGCATTACACATCACGAATGACAGCATATACCAAACTCATTTAATTCAAATATTGATTTTCATACTTTTCTCCGACAGGTGCAATGGCATGCCAAGGCTCGTATGGCCACTGGAGCAAACTTCTACATCGTGGGTCGTGACCCCGCTGGTATGCCCCACCCTGACAAGTCAGGTGACCTCTACGATCATTCCCACGGCCGACGTGTGAGTATCAACAAGTTTTTCTTTACTTTGCATGTGGGTCAAGTAGTGGAACTTTTTGTTTTGTTTTGTTTATAGGAGCTTTTTCAGAATTTTCTGTAGAAAACAAAATCAATTATCATTTTTTAATAACCATAGAGATTTCTGTTATCAACTTATCTTGGATCCCTTGTGTTTTTGCCTGGGGTGAGGTTACGGTTCTTAGCCAGGAATAAATTGACATGATTTATATATTTTAAATAGAAAGATAAGGATCTGTAGAGGATGATGAGGTGGAGGTAGACCATTGTCAATATCACAGGGCCAGAAATAAGAGAAAACAACATTCAATATTCTATTACCTATTGATGTTTGTTCAAAATTCGATATTAGGTTGTAATTTTTCGGAGAATTTTCCTTGCCCTGGAAAACATTCTTCAAATGAAACTAAACCTTTTCCTTTACGATCGATGGCTTGGTGTCTTTGTGATACCCCATCCACATCAATGAGACTTACACAAGACCGACAATAACCTGAAGAAAAAAAAAATTGATATCGGTGGGTTTGTTGGTGTAACAGCGGTATGAATTTTAATTAACAGTACTCCTTATTGGTACTATCGGTGTCTTGGTGTAGTTTTGGTGTAGTTTTACTGTTCTAGACCCTCTTTCCATTCTCTCTCTCTCTCTCTCTCTCCCCCTCTCATCATTAACCCCAACCTGCCCACTGCATGTTTCTAACATCACCCCCCCCCCTCCCCCAACCAAGTAGTCCCCGTCATCACCCCCATTTAGCGCCCTCACAGCCTGTCGCTGGTCAGGCTGTACCTGTGAGGGGCCGCACACGTGTGTGAGTGACCTTATTGACTACGTAATCCACAGAGCAATTATGCAACGGAAGAACTGGCTTCGGAGTTATAAAGATGTGAGCCTCGTTCGTACTTTCAAAGTCTCAGAATAACCAGGACTCGAAAGATGTTTTTTGGGGGAAAAAAATGATAGAAAATTGCCAATTTGAGATTCGCATAGATGTAGTGATCTCATTTTTCAAACATCCATAACTTTCTTAGTCCTTGTCCGATTTCTTTCAAACTTTCACCATCCTCTTTTTCTTAATTTTATGCTTTCACACAAATCATCTCATTACCAAGGTTGGATTGCCCTTTAACATAGAGTTTGCGTCCTTTTGGCTTTCATCAGATAAAATGAACTACATGTAGCTACCTCCCATCTGACCTTTATTTTTTTTTTCATTCTGTGTCTTCATCATCCCTCCAACAGTATTATTCTATTAATCTATCCATTTATCTTTTGAAAATCTGCCTGTCTATCTAACTTATACCCTTGTCTGCCTTCAAAATTGAATTACATTCATATTCCTTAAATTATTCACTAGCCTTTTTTCCTCAGTATAGATATTTATAACTTAGTTTATGCTAAGGCCCGTAAGGGTGTTAATGCATTGAGTTAAAGGGAAGGTTGAGTTCCAGGAAAGGTAAAAAATAATTTGTGAGCTTTCTCATTCTTTTTATATTAGTTTGGAAGAATATCATAGTATAAATATCCCTGAAAAGGATTGCTCTTCGAATGCCTTCACATTCAAAATATGACAAGAAACGGCTGAAATGTTTGGACTGAACATTTGTGTGTAGTCCCATATACACATTTCTGTGCTCAATGCATGTGACTCTCAGCAGGAATGAGTCAATTTCTTAACATTTTGGTGATTCTAAAACCTTACAGCGTACACTTATTCTATGTGCTATATAATCGACCTCTCCCACTTGCTTTGAGGCAGTTTCTTTCACAATTCAATCTCATGACCAGAACTCAACTTTATCTTTAACACCGTTGTTGTATTCAACAGATATGTCTGCTTACTTTGATTTGTCTACTGTCACAAGTGTTTCTTTCTTTCTTTCCAAGCATTTTATCCTTCCCCTTTTTTCATAGTCTGTCAGCCTCAAAAAGAAGTACATGTATGCCTGTCAGACTCGGATGAGTGGCAGTTCTGCATATAGGCACAGCGGCGTCTGAACGTCGGGCCTCGGACAGTGGATTGGGGGGGATCTTTTGTCAGCCAGACAAAAAGACAGAAGATCCCCCCCCCCCAATGCATTGTCCGAGCCCGACGTTCCGACGCCTCTGTATAGGCATGAGCCAATGTACTCGCTCCATCTCTCTTTTTTTTTCTTACATTCACCCCGTCAGATTTATACATCAACCAAACTCTCATAACCCATTTAGGACAGAAATTATTTACCTGGGAAAATTGATTTCATACTTTGAATCGGCAACACTGGTATATCTGGACAGGATGTGAAAGTGAAATATATGAACAGAATCCATTTTTTAAAAAGTTACAAATCTGTTAATTTGTAGGGAAAACAGTGATTATCAACTTTCCAGCATGTCAATTCGAAGAATTTAATGCTTACTTTCATTTTAAAACTCTTGGTATCAGACTCTGTCAGAATCTATTTTGAAAATTTATAAATCTGTTAATTTGTAGGGAAAACAATGATTATCAACTTTCCAGCATGTCAATTCAGAGAATTTAATGCTTACTTTCATTTTAAAACTCTTGGAATCAGACGCCCTTTGGTAAGGCAATAAAATTGGCACAGTGTGTCCTGGAGGTTTTGCTCTTCCTGCTCATTCATCTGGAACATTTTTTTAGAGTTGTGAATCAAGTTATTGAGACAAAACTATGAAATGTCAACAGTTTTCCTGATTGGATTATGTAAGAAAGGAAAAATATTTGATTGTGAATAAAGAAGCATGTCTCTGATAACAGTTTTTGTCTCTCTTGTGTATTTTGTTCATCTTTCCAGGTTCTCACCATGGCACCCGGTCTCACTCAACTGGAAATCATCCCATTCCGTGTCGCTGCATACAACCTCAAGAAGAAGGCCATGGACTTCTTCGATCCCGAGAAGAAAGAAGACTTCGACTTCATCTCAGGAACCCGCATGCGCAAGCTAGCTCGCGAGGGACAGACCCCTCCCGACGGCTTCATGGCGCCCAAGGCATGGGGGATACTCTCCAGTTACTACCAGTCTCTGGCCCAGAAGTAACGCACGATGTGAAAGGCTCCAAGTACAACAATCATGGACAAGAATTCAGTGAAGGAGTGAACCAAGTGTCTTTGGCTTGATCTTTTAGAAATATCCTTTTTGCGTGACAGACTGCATTATGCCCTAGAATGTAAATGTGAAGACCAGACCCAAAGATAGGAAAGAAAAAATAAAAACACATTGGAAATGCATGTTACTTTTATCTGAAATTATTTCATAAATCATCTGAAATTGTCTCATATATGAGAAAACATACCTGACAATGTAATTAGCAATTAGCAGTCAACTTCATGAAGGCTGCAATTCTTCAACGAGATATTTGGAAGCAGTGTGATGATCGGCAGTGGTCAGCTCGCTTTAAGAGTGTAACATCATTAATTGTGTCATTATCTCAGGCATTATTTACTCAGGACATTATTCTCTAAAGAGTTCAGTATTCATTCACATACTGTTGGTGCACCTCTCATCATTATTGGCCCCAACTCTTTCAGATCGACTTTCTGATCAGTGAGTGAAGATTTGGAGCTAAGAAGGTTTGAGTGTATAAAGTCCCATTTATTCTGCTTTTGATACCTCTTCACTTAAATATCGCCTGATCTAACCTAGCAACAATTTGAAAATCTCCTAACTTCTAATGCAGCCTGTCGCGCTTGGGTTATATTTCTAATCGATGAGCCTTTTTGAAAAATAAATCAACGCCTACTCGTCTTTTTTTATTCTGTCCTTTTCTCCTTGTGATAGTTTTTATATATATAGAATGTATTTTGTTTTTTTATCCAAAAGCTTCCCACTATTTCTATTCCATTGTGTGTCTGCTTCTTTCAAGAAAAAAAAAACTCGCTTCAGCCAATATAAAGACTAACAAATCATTCCAATGAAGAACCTTGAGTCATTCTAGAGTCAGAAATGTGTGAAAAGTGGAACAAAGATTATCAAATAAAGTGCCATATATTTTTATTGACTTGCGAGAAAGTCTAGACAACCTATGTTCTATATGTTTATTTCAGACACAGATTTATTACCTTTGAGATCTTAGGAGTTCTGATTTTAGAGTGACTTGCATAGGTGGTATAATGTTTTTAAATTTTGTCTCACAATTCACATTCTTAACAATTGTCACCTACTGCCTGATAAAGAGCTCTGACATTAATTATTGCAACTTTATCAGAAATAGTAAGAAGAAAATTTCATGAAAGATTTAGGTTAAGAAAATCTTACTGTATTCAATGTTTTGGGAGAAGGTATGCTATCTCAAACAGTAACTGAAGAACAGTAGATCCTATATAATTTTCTTAGGTCAGTGATGCGGTTGATTTTTCTTAACATCTTCCTTGGTGTGTACGGTGTGACAAGAGAGGAATTTAAAACTATTGCAGTTTGTAAAATCATGGTAATTCGAGAAAGAGGGTTCCACACATTTGGAGAGGGAAAACTAGCAAAAATTAATTTGCAGTCTTTTTGTTACAAAAGCCACCTATTATGTACCTGTAGATGTTTATATTTATATGCTGAGAGATTTTAATTGCATTGTGAGATGTTTTATGAGATATGGAAGACACATCAATAAACCACTAATTTATTGGGTAAAATGTATAGAGATTTTATTTATGATGAATTGGTTTGAATACAAAGAGCTGCATGTAAAGCTGATTATAGTGTGCTAGAGTGAATATGGTAATTGCTTACGGTAGCTGGAAAAAAGCTATATTCTTTGTTGGTTTAAATATCCAATGTACAGCACGGAATAATGGCAGGAGGTGATCTGATCTTTGAGCCTCAGAAGAATAATTGTAGAAGAGAGAGGAAGATTATCTGATGTCACTGCCTAAAATGATGAAAGCGCAAAAGGACTTGTTACCTAAAACCTTGAACATAGTCTAAGATGTATATGAAGGAAGAATGAAGCATTGAAGCTGTAATATTGTAGTAGAAAATGAAATCACAATTAGATACAAGACTGCAAATTTATTTTGGTGCATTTCCAACTGCTGTGCAGATGGAAATGCATTTAGAGTTGAGTTGGGGATGGGAAGTTGTGGACCATATATGAAAGGACTCTGCCAATCATTAATGTAGTTTTGTTTCTATCCAAAGAGTAATCCATTCAGTCATGGCAATTGTTTAATAACTATTCCCTTATAGTCTGTGCAGATGTATTTCTCAAATGATGTAATAATGGAAATTTATCAGGACAGTATTAGAAATGTATTTGTACTTTCTAAATATGAATATATATTAATTATTCAAGGCAGCATTACAGATATATTGTACCAAATGAACTCTTCTTATTCCCATGTGTGCACTTTGAAACGGATAACACATGAGAACTATTAATGAAATTTGAAGTTTATACAGAGTGATCAAAATTCAATAAGAAATGAAGAGGAGGGTAACAAATTTCTAGGGAAGCTAAGAAAGTCGCTCACATTTTCATATTTTGGATAATAATGATATAATCTCATATTGGACTTATTTTGTAGACACTTTCTAAGCTTCAGTCCGAAGATGATTTTCTTAAAGTTCCCCCCCCCCCAAAAGCATGACGTTTAAAGATGATCCCAGTTTTATTTCTTAGCATATATTTTCACGATATTGTTTTCCCCATGTACTCTAGTATATTCGCATGAGACCAAAAACTTTTATCTATATTACCTTGCTGCCATTTGAAAATGAATTCATTTTTAATCTTCTTTTTGAACATGTCAAATTCTCTTTGACTGCCGATGTGAGATGTCAATCTCGATGCATTTATGAAATAGAATATTATATTCATCATGTTATTCGTCATATTGATAGAAATGATCAAACAGTGAATCAATTTAATAAATTCTCCAAAAGAAACTCTATCCTTGCAACAATAAAAAATAAAGTGTGGGATTGCTTTTATTAGTCTTTTAGAAATTCTTACTGCTATTTATCTTTACCTTGCTGTTTCCCCCTGACTTAAAGTCTCTAACCCCATCCCACCCCCCCCCTCTCTCTCTCTCTCTCTCTCTCTCTCTTTCTCTCCCTCTTTCTTTCTCTTTTTCTCCTTCCATCTCCATTTCCTCCTTTACCCTCTTCTTTTTTTTTTATCTCTCTCGCCTCTCTTTCATGTCTCATCCCTTCCTTTCTTTGATACCATTTAGTTGTCAGAACAGATTATGAGGAATACTAATGTGAGTGCATTGTTTTAGGTAGCTGATATTGGAGATGAGATATTGGAGATGAGAGAGAGGGGGGGGGGGGGGGTGGGAGGGAGAAGGAGAGGCCGAGGGAAGGGAGGAAAAAGATTAGGACAATTAAGATAAATAGAGATTTAGAGGAGCGATAGAGATAAAAGGGAAAGAAGAAAAGACAAAGGTGATAAAGAAAATAGAGAAGGGATGGATTAAGAGAGAGAGAGAGAGAGAAAGAAAGAAAAGGGCGTAATATTCTTAAATATTATTCTCTTCTTTGCAGTTACAGTGCATCTTTGATTTTCAAGCTTTGGTTGAATTGGCAACACTGTAACGAAAAGGGGCACTTTGTGGAGCTTGGAAATGATGGGGAACTGTCATGGTCCCGCATCTCACAGGGGTGTGGGGGAAGTGAAACCCCATTAAACATTTTCGGCAAATATGGATTTTTACAGGATGTCGGCAAATCTCAAAATCTGATGACTTATTATTGAGAGATGATGAAGATCAGTCGGCATATTTGACAATCTCACAACCAACACGGCAACACCCCCAAACAAATGGTCCATTGACTCTCCTTAGCCATTTATCTCGGTGAAGAGCATTGTGCCAGTTTAAATATTCATTGAATTCGAGTCATTGTAAGAATGCAAATTTCCCATATTTTACATCTCCAAATACATGTGGAAGGGTAGTTTGCACGGTGAAATGAAGAAATGAACGGAGCATAACACTACCTTTATCATACATATTTGAAATGTAGATCTCGTATCAGCCAACCCGGACCTTCAATCAGTGGCGGATCCAGGATTTCTAGAGGGAGAGGGCTCAATATTCACAAAATTTTCTGACAAGCAAAAAAAAAAAAAAGGGTCCTCAGCATTTTGGGGGCCCCTTTTCAAAAAGTCCTCAGCATTTTGGGGCCTCTTTTTAACTCAAAAAATCTCTGATAAGCAAAAAAAAGAAGAAAAAAAAAAAACTCATCCCTTTTTGGCCCCCCCCCCCCCCCTCCCCTGGATCCGCCACTGCCTTCAGTGAAGCTTGATAATTTGATAGCGGTAAAGTATCTTGATACCACGAACAGATGGAGACGATCCGTCTTTCGTACCATATGGTGTAGAACCCCTAGATCACTCAAGCGGGACAGACCTGCTCATCAATTATGAAAATATCGAAATGTAAATGAGAGATTAGAGAATGGGAATTTATGTGAAAGCGAGATACGCTGGCACTATAACACAGACAGAATGTAGGAGCACTCAAAATGCTCGGGATTTAAGAATCAGTCAGTGCAGATCGTCAACTTGCTTTGAGAAATTCATTGTAACTAAGGAAACCTATTTTCTTCACAATAAAGCTATTCACAAAGAATTCAACAAGCCGTGTCCTACAATTCCTAACTAGTTGTGTGAAAGTGCCGCAGCAATACATTCGAATGAACAGATTTCGACATGGCGACATATGGAGAGATCTGTCTAGCCGTCGCCGTCGCTCTCGTCGTGTGTTCCCGCCTTTCGACAGCGATGCTGCTCGACGCTGTCTGCTATGACGACGCCAAATCCCTATTCGATGTCGCAGTGACAGAGACTCTGTCCCTGGACGAATACCGTGGCAAAGTTGTGTTGATCGTCAATACTGCTTCGTTCTGTACCTATACCTACCAGTTTCCATATTTTAATGAACTCCAGGTAATTACAGGGCTTGCCTCATTATTCATTTTCTGTTCGTAAATGTTATTTTCCCCCTTTTTTCCGAGGAGGCGTGTCATTTGCATCTTAATATACTTTTATATCGTCGGGACAAGAATAGGTTTGAATAAACGCTTTATCTATTCCAATGATGGTTGGTCCATAAATCTATTTCAAACAGCTTTCTCTCTCTCTCTCTCTCTCTCTCTCTCTCTCTCTCTCTCTCTCTCTCTCTCTTCTCTCTGTCTGTCTTCTCCCCTCCATTTTCTGTCTTATATCCCCTTAGGATCAATTCGGAGAGGAATTGGCAATCTTGGGATTCCCCTGCAACCAGTTTTTACTTCAGGAGCCAGGAGTTGGTCAGGAGATACCCAACACTCTCCGCTACGTCCGACCAGGAGGTGGATACCGACCCAACTTTTATCTCAACAAGGAGAAGATTGATGTGAACGGACCCAAAGCTCATCAGCTATTCGTCAAACTGAAGGTAGAAATCTTGAAAAACAAAGAGACATCCATCAAAATCCATAACAAGTGAAAATTTACCATTTTAAGTTGGATAAGGCTAATGAAGGAAAAGTTCACAAGCTCTTCGTAAAATTGAAGGTAAAAATCTCTGAAAACAAGCGGACACCTTCACAATCCATATCAAGTGACAATTTACTATAATCCAACTTAAAATAATTTAAAGTTGGATAAGTCTAAATAATACAAAAACAACAGCAATGATAATGATAACAATAACAATAATCAACACTTGCTTCTAAAAAAAAATTGTTGTCTATTCATATTCTTGTCTTTTTATTTTCGATATATTCTGAGTTATCCTTATTTTTCTGGACAGAGTAGAGGAGAGATGATGAACATAATAATTTCTTGTTTTGCTTTTGATTGGCTCCACTGCTCACTATTTTATTCTTTTTGTCGCAATTTGTTATATTCATACTTTCTGTGATTATTCTACGAATTTCCCTTTTTAGAACTCCTGCCCACCCGTAAAAATCGACATTGGTGACCCTGCCAATCTGTACTGGTCCCCTGTGACCATTGGCGACATCACCTGGAATTTCAACAAGTTTCTCCTCGACAAGGAAGGCGTTCCTTTCAAACGCTACGATTCCGCTGTCGAGCCGCTCCAGCTCGCCAATGACATTCGGCTTATATTGGAGGGCGCCCATAAAAGTGTGAAGCGCCCCTCGCGTCCAAAATACGCAAGAACGGGGTTGTAGAACGTATGTACCCATGTATCTGTAGGCAGGGGGTGACACTACACATTATACTCCAATGACAATTGCTCCTCCGCGTCAATTGTGTACACCTGAACCAAATTCTAAACTTCAACCACGGACCAGACATTAAACTTAACCCTAAAACCTGACCTAAAAGCCAACTGCAACTCTAACTCCAACCATATATCTTTGACGAAATAAAGCCCGAGCAATAATTTTCGCCGGAGAAAATGTCGCAGCATCATCTATGTATCTGCAGACAGGGGTGTCTCTGCCTGCCTGGAGTAATTCACATGTGACCGCCCCCCCCCCCAAGCTTCAAAAACACCTTATTATAAGAGGTTTTTGAACAACTGATCGGCATATTTTTAAATTTGCCATAATGGCAAATTTAAATATATGCCAATCAGTTGTTACTCTTGAACCATTTTTCTCTATTTTTTTTCTTTTGCTCGTTGGAAAATTTTCAGCCAATGTGTCGGAAAATTTGGTCTGCAAATACAGTCCGAACGACCCCACCCCCGCCCATTCAAAATGGTCTAGCGTCGCCCCTGTCTGTAGGTTTTCCCTCTATATAGGTCTACTGCCTCCCATTAAACCCTAAGAATAATCTTAACCCTATGCTCAACCCACAATCATAATTAAGCCCACACAGTAATTTTAACCCCAATGAATTCCTTTGCTTAAATAAATCATAGTTGACCCTTGAAAAGGATTATTTCCCAGTATAGTTACCATCATATCCATACTGGATGGTTTTCCTATCAATTTGGTTATTGGTGCTTGATCAGTTAAGTATGAATAAAGTGAATACTATATAAATATGCACTGCTTATGTTCTTCTTTTTATTTTAATTTATGTCTTGAATTATTAATCTCATAACTGTTTAAACGTGAACGTAGAACCAGCCTAATGTGTCATTTCTACTGACAGACCATAATCTAGACCAACCCTCCCCCTCAAACTGAAAAGTCTTACTGTCTTTTCCGTCCTGATATTTGAGGGGAGGGTACCGTTGTTTGAAGGGGGGGGGGGGAGAATAAAAGAGAACCTTACATGCATCCAGTAAAGGGTAGATCTCCCCACCCTCGTTGAGAATTAATACAATTTGTAGTGTTTCTGCAACCGGAAATGATTCCTTTCTTTTTAAGATTTTTGTTTTGTTTTGTTTTTTGATACGCCATTGAAATTAGAAGAGGCAGAGAGAAGGAGATATAAGATAGAGCGATACTTAAATGCAGAGAGAGAGAGAGAGAGAGAGAGGGAAAGAGAGGGAGAGGGAAAGAGAGAGAGAGGGAAAGAGAGATACAGGATACAGGAAGACGGGAGAGATAGCGAGAGATGAAGACAGGATGAGTGACAGAAAAAAATATAACTTCTTTTTTATTAGTAGATACGAAAAAGATTTACGAGCTAACACAATGTTTGGATGTGGGTCAATTCGCTTTCCTACTGACACAAAAGTCTTTAAAAAAAAAAAAACTTTTTTGTGATCGTCACATTTTGACAGAACAATACCTTATCATGTTACGTCATCTTGTCAATCAACATGGTCATTCTCTTCTTCTTCTTCTTCTTCTTCTTCTTCTTCTTCTTCTTCTTCTTCTTCTTCTTCTTCTTCTTCTTCTTCTTCTTCTTCTTCTTCTTCTTCTTCTTCTTCTTCTTCTTCTTCTTCTTCTTCTTCTTCTTCTTCTTCTTCTTCTTCTTCTTCTTCTTCTTCTTCTTCTTCTTCTTCTTCTTCTTCTTCTTCTTCTTCTTCTTCTTCTTCTTCTTCTTCTTCTTCTTCTTCTTCTTCTTCTTCTTCTTCTTCTTCTTCTTCTCTTCTTCTTCTTCTTCTTCTTCTTCTTCTTCTTCTTCTTCTTCTTCTTCTTCTTCTTCTCTCCTCTCCGCTTTCTCTCTCCCCCTCTCTCACCCTCTCTCTCCCCCTCCCTCTCTCTCTCTGCCTCCCCCTCTCTCTCTTTCTATATCTCTCTCCCCCTCTCTCTTCCTCTCTCTTCCTCTCTCTTCCTCTCCCTTCCTCTCTCCGGTTCCTCCTCAGAAATAGTCCACATGTTCTTGCCAAGATGAACATCACACTGTAAACTTTCCTGACATGACTGCTCTCTGTTCTTAATCCTCTATGGAGTACATCTCCGTCACTGGGAATTATCGCTCATCACGTCCAACATGAATCTTCATGAAGTCATACTTCTTTTGGAGATCATCGTCGAATCGACGGCGAAGCTCCGATTTTGTCAGGGGGGCACAGGGGTTCACCGCTTTTCTACAAGGAAGATTAAAGCATACAGAGTGAAATAAATATAGACCTGTTCACAAAATTATTCAAATTTATGGATGTTTCTTTCCTGGGGACCTAGTAACGAGGTATTCCATTAACCTGTTATTAATGAATGAACTACAATACTTGGAAACCAGTTTGCATATATTACTTGTTGCTATGTCTGACAAACCTCTGACAAGCTTTCAGGTTGTCGAGAACAACCTTTGTTTTAAAAGTATGCATAAAATTTGAATATATTTGTGAACAGGTATATTCCACCTATTGCCATGTATACAATACTCCAAGAAATAAACATTCTCGTTCTTTCTTATTCAAACGTTTTTCGATCATGCTTTTCTCCACTTTCATGCTCTTTTGGGCGTATTCAGGGGTATTCAGTACTTGTCAGCCTAAATAAACAAGGACATCGTCAAATAATTGTATATTTGTTTTCATTCACAAAAGCTGTTGTTTTTTTTACGCGATCTAAAAGGGAAAATAAATGTCTTTTTTATTGTGTAAAAAAATGTGAATGAAACGTAACACTGCGCTTCTCATTATGATAAATCATAAATTATAGCTCCAATGGACCTGTTTACTAATTGTATGCATACTTCTTGAACAAAAGTTTTTCTTGACGACTCATAAGGTTGCCAGAGGCTTGCATGACATAGCAACAACCAGTGTATGCGAAATGGAATGTATCCATAGTGATGCCATTAGAGCAGGTGCACTAAATAGTTGGTAAGTATTCTGGAGAGAAACATGCATAAATTTAAATACATTAGTACACAGGTCTATTCCACCTATTGCCATGTATACAATACTCCAAGAAATAAACATTCTCGTTCTTTCTTATTCAAACGTTTTTCGATCATGCTTTTCTCCACTTTCATGCTCTTTTGGGCGTATTCAGGGGGTCTAAACAGCAAACCCTCCCCATATGAGAAAGATGGGAAAAGTGGAAAAGAAACATAACAAAGAAAACAACGGTTAACCGGAATTTATTGTTCATCATAACCCCCCCCCCCGCCCCCATTCCCCCAAAAAACAACTGGAGACAAGCTTCATTCCAACTGCTATCAGTCTATGGAAATCTTTCCTTGCCAATGGTGTTGGAAACATCTCAGATCATATAGTCTTCAAGCCGTTAAATGTAAAATACACAAATACCTCGTCGATGTGACATGATTATTATCTTTTTGTTGTTGTTGTTGTTATTTTTTGTTGCTTTTTTTATAATTTGGTGACAGTAATAGTTTGTCCATTTGGTACTTATCATTATTAATTTTCCGCCCACCAGAGCTTCTCGATGAGAGCCTGCTGTTTCAGAATATTGAACGAATTCGTAAATATTTGGAGAGGCTATTGTTCAAATTTTGCAACACATTAAAATATATATATATATATATATATATATATATATATCGTGGATTATAGAAGGCTTTCTCCCCCTCTCCCTTCCTACCCGAATAAACATTGCATGGTATTAATCATCTACAGGAGCACGTCACGTCCGAGCCCATTCTGATCTTTATCATCCGGTACGAAGAGATGGGGAGATAAGGGAGTTGTTTTCACTGAATAGTGACATCACAATAATGTTTGTTTACAGTGTTTAGCACGCGATGAGATGCGTGCCAATGCAAAGGTAATTATAATATCTTTGATGGCATTTTCTACCAAATATATAATAGTTATCTGTAGGTCAAATTCACAATAGATGGTATCTTCTGTTACAATGACTACGATAACCTTTCCCGTAATTTATTTTATTATAATCTTATTATTATTTATAATTTGACCAATGTTTACTGTGTAAAATGTTAAATGATGATTCACCGTGAGCTGGAAGGCAGGAAGAAAAAATTGATTGGCCTATTTTTGTATACGGAAGTCACGGTGACAACTCCTTTGACGGTATAGATAAAATAGATGATTAATGTTGTAATAAAATAAACTAGTCACGAATAAGGAGAATGTGAATAGAGACATTCGCTTCCTAAAATCTGGGCCCTGTTTCATAAAACTTGTTATCAATAACAACTGCTTCATTTCTATGAAAAAATTGCTCTCATCCAATCAGATTCAACGATTCCAGTAGTTTATAACAATTATTGTAACTTGTTATTAATAACAAGTTTTATGAAACGGGACCCTAATGTGCTTATGTATTCTTAAAAGAGGGATGGCTGTTTTGAAAGTCTTATTCGTGTATTTACTCTATCATGTATATCGTGACCTTTTGTAAAACAAACTTTAAGATGGTTAAACTTTTGGAAGAGGGAAGAGGTAGAGGAGTTAGAGAAGAGGAGTGGAGAGAGAGAGAGAGAGAGAGAGAGAGAGAGAGAGAGAGAAGAAGAGAGACAGGAAGAGTGAAAATGAGAGAAAGTGATTATTATAGAGGCAGAGAGAAACAGAGATAAAATGAAGAAAGAGAAAGCGAGAGGGGGAAGGAAAAAGAGTAACAGAGCGATAAAATGAGAGAGATGGAGTAAAATGAAGATAGCAAGAGAAGAACAGGGAATATCCTGGAAAGAGAGAGAGGTAATGCAGATAGAGAAAGAGAGAGAGGGGAAGGGACAAAGAGGGAAAAAAAAGAAAGAAGATGGGATAAAATGGATGATAGAAAAGTAAGTCGTCAAGCCGGATATTAATGAGAAAGGAAGGGGAACTTGGGATTGCTTTGGGCAGGCTCATCATTGCACGCGATGAATAGTTGCCGTAGTAACTGGAGAAATCTGACCACGTGACTGCAACATCTTTGTAAACATGGTAAAAGCTCGACGAACCAAAAAGCTCAAAGAAGAGAGAGATAGAGAAAGAGAGAGAGGGAGACAAAAAAGAAGGAAGAAAGAATATTCCGCGTATATGCATTTTCCAGTGCGGTAACCTTTCAGTAATTCAAGTATACCAGGTACTGAGTAAAAACGTGCAATTGGCAAGAAATCAAAAAATGGGACCCTGTCCGTAAGAAGACTTCCTGAAAAATTATAAAAGCCCCTAACAATATCGCGAGTATCTCCACTCCAGCTTCAATCACATTGGCCTTCATTCCCTGGCAGGCCGATCCCTAACGAACATCGAATTAGTATTAATTTTCTAATAGAGATCAATCTTCGAGTCATTTGTATGAACTGGCAGTTTAACTATATGCAGTGCGCATTATAAGAGTGTTCGAGGAGTTCAGAGTTTAATGAGATGAAAAGAGATCTAACTAAGGATTATGTGATAATTTCAAGGGCCCCTGCCTGATGTGTCAACTCGTCGTGAGCAAGGACTGAAGCTTTGAATCGTCTTAAAAAGTGGAACAGAGGCCAGCAGACGACACGGACAGCTGACTGATAGCGATTAACGCGATCGCGGAATCCCCCAGATTAACGACTTATCGTCTGCAAGACGACCGTTGCGAGTCATTAGCGGGCGTTAGTGCTCAAAATGTCTCACGTTTAATAACCATAAACCTGGGTGTGAAATTTGTCTGATACTCAGCATTTTTAATGGCTGTAATTGATAGTTATTTTTAAAAAACACTTGTGAGATTGTCGCTTCCATCGCGGAAAGATTATTCCTGGAATTATTGAAAATCGGCAGACAAAGTGACCGATAAAGGTGAGTTCAGTGTTCACTTTCTTTCGTAACATGTTTTGCATGGGGGAGGGCTATGACTAATTATCAAGTCACATTGTTTAGAATTTCAAGGTAAACGATATTAACAAACAACGGGTGACATATTTCCCTCAAAACATTCAATATGAAGGTCATTTTATTATTTCCTTCATTGCGCTTACAAAATTAACGCCTCAGAAAACAACAAATACAAGAGACATAATTATATCTCTTTTAACACACTAGACGAAAATCTTTAAGCCTATAACTTTTTAATACACCTTTTGTAGCAGTTTAAGATAAAGTTATACACAATTAAGCCACCTTTATTTTAATCGAAAAAGATATACTGTATTACAAATTATCATGTTAACATTGGTAAATACCTTATAAATCTTCTTGTCTATAATTATGTTTAGTATCGACATACATGTCCTTGTAAATTCCCTTAATGCTGAATGGTTCAAGGGCCTATCCCATGGCCGCATTAAATAGGGGCACACCCTCCAAAAAAGTAAATTCGAATATATATATATATATATATATAAACACAACAAAAAAATTAACTTCCCCTTAATCAAATTGGCGTAACTTCTTAACGAAAAGGTTGTGAGTAAAATAACTTGCCAAGAGTGTTCTTACACTTATTGACTAACTTCCCTGTAAAAATGAGATTGATCCAATGAGTCATGCATGAGTGAGCAAACATTAAAGGCAAAATTGTCGCTTTTCAAAAGTCACAAGGGTCATTTTTTTATGCTGTATTAACAGTACATTTTAGCATTTCTTGCGCGATTTTTAAAGTGTGCTCATTCAACCATGACGCGATGAAAACCTCTTATGTTCACAAAACATGTGATGATACATTTCGGTAAAAATATCTGGAGTTATTTTTTTTCAATAAGCTGAATGGATTTTGCAATTTCAAATTCAGGAGGGTTGAATTTTTTTAAAATTGTGCTCAACAAACCATAATAATGAGAGAAGTGTCAGGATAAGTGTGAGGGGGTCAAGCTATGGATGATTAACAACATCAACAACACATAAATATGCACCAGAAACCGAATTCGCTTAAATCTCGTTTCACAGAATCCCCCAAATGACCCTTGTGACTTTTGAAAAGCGACAATTCTGCCTTTCATGTTTGCTCACTCATGCATGACTCAATGGATCAATCTCATTTTCACGGAAAAGTTAGTCAATAAGTGTAGGAACACTCCTGCCAAGTTATTTTGCTCAAAACCTTTTCGTTAAAAAAGTTACGCCATTTCGATTAAGGGGGGAGTTACTTTTTGTGTGTGTGTGTGTGTGTGTTTATATTATGTGAAAGGAAATGAGAGAATAAGGGTTGCGCAGCTTAAATCAAAATTTTTGAGTTAAAAAGGGGCCCAAAAAATGCTGAGGACCTTTTTTTTTTTTTTTCAGAAAATTTTGTGAATATTGAGCCCCCTCCCTCAAGAAATTCTGGATCCGCCACTGCTTGTGTATATATGTATAATATAATTAGAAACATGGAAATGAAAAGATACAAATGTATATATTCTTATTTGGAATGTCATCAAACTTCTGTCATTATAGTTTCAGGCTCATGTCTCTTCGTATTTTTTTCCTTCAAATTATGCGTGAGGTAATCGAATGCGTTTTAAATTTGAATTCGAGGAAGACGTTGTTATGGTCGTTTTACGTTGAAGTATGTATACGGATTGAAGTAATAATCTTCTTCTTGTATACATAAAAATAATTCCGGAATGTATTTCATACTAATAGTGATAACCGTATTTCAGAAAGGATTTTTTTTTTACTGGCCTTTTTTATTGTTGTTTTTGTTTTGGTGTGTGTGTGTGTGTGTGTGTGTGTGTGTGTGAGGGGGGGGGTTGGGTGGGTTGTAATGGAGATTAGTATGTTTTAACAATTAAACTGCCTTTCACGGGCCCTTTCACGGGGGGAGAGGGCAGAAACGGGGGACGTATTTATTTATTTTTTTCAAACAGGTGGTCGAAAAGGGCATCTTAAATACACAACAAAAATACCCCCCCCCCAAAAAAAAACAACAACAACAACAACAAAAACAACAAAAAACAAACAAAACAAAAACAAAAACAAAAACAAAAAACAAAACAACAAACAAACAAACAAAAAAGAAAAAAATCAAAACAAAACAAAATTTAAAAAAAACACCTATTGGGAGGCAAATATAGAGGCTGGAATGTACGGTTCGCAAGCTGCCAAATGATAGACCTTCTGCACTGAACAAACTGTATTTAAGCTAAATATAAAACCCCAAACCCTCCTACCTATTTTAGCCCAACAGTTTCTACATGACCTTGAATATGAAACACATGGTATGACACGTCAGAGGTGATGAGAATCATGGGGACAAAAAAAAAATTAATCACCATTACATAGACGTGACATGTTTAGCACTTTGTGATCAGGCACTCTGTGATCAGTTGCGGACCCACGGTTTTCTAGCGGGGGGAGGGGGGGGGGGGGGGTGGGAGGAGGAACAAGTCTGATAATTCTATGACAAGTATAAAAACAAGAAAGGTCATCAGATTTCGGAGTGCATTTTCATTCAAAAATATCTGGCGAGCAAACCAATAAACGAACAACGAAAAAAAGAAACAAAAAAGAACAAATTTTTCCACTTTTCAAATGCTTTTTTTTTTTTTTTTTTTTTTGGGGGGGGGGTTAATTTAGCCGTCAGGGGCTCATAATGGGGCACGTTTTCTTTTTGTACCCCCCCCCCCAGATTCGCTCCCTGTGATGTTTTTCTCTCTGAGGTGTAGGGTAGGGTATAGGCCCTGTTTTCTCCATACCTGAGAAAGATAATTATTAACATGAACCTGAAATGTGTTTCGTAAAAAAAAGTGCTTGTGGATAAAGCGCCAAAATTAGGCCTACCCACAAATGTCATTTGGGGGAGTTTGCCTAGCATTGGAGAGTGCGCACGACCATGCTACGAGCCCCCCCCCCCCCCCTCACGAAAAGAATTGGCACCTTCTTTACCCCCCCCCCCCCCGAATCTACGTTTACTTGACATTCATTCGAAGGGTAGAGGATGCTAATCCGTGCCTAGAGTGTGAGTTTAGACAAGCAAGGTATTTTATCTGCAGTTGTCTCCCTTCACCCATGTGTAATAAATGGGTACCAGATAGGCTATTTTTCTTTTTTTAGCGACAATAACTGCTGAATGAGTTACTTTCACTGAGATGTACATGTATATGACAATGTTTACAAGGCAGAAAATCGAAAGAGTTAATGTTAATTAATCTCCATCGAGATATTCTGCCCCCAGCTATGCAACATGACATCTACAGTCATCCACGTCGATAATAATAGCCCTGGTAACATGTAGTAAAAGCATACAACAACAGAATTAAATCTAATTTAGTGTAATTATAATATAATCTAAACATTTGAATGCGAAATATTTTTCTGTATTGGCAAAGATACGTTAAACACCTATTCTAATAGAATAGACATAGGCTACATGTGTTTCAAACACAAGTCGATGTTGTGGGCGTAGGAGGTGGGGCGGGGTATGGGGTGGGGGCGGGGTTGAGAGTAAGGCGTAAGACTCGTACACATCCATGCTAAAATGGCCCTTATGTGCAAAATACCTGGTCCTTATTGAAGTTAAAGGGAAATCCAACCTTAATAGCAAGTTGTTTTGAAAGAAAGAGGAAAATCAGAGAAGCAGATTGGTGAAAGTTTGAACGAAATCGGACAATCGATAAGAAAGTTATGAATTTTTGAAAGTTGCAATCACTATAATGGGAATCTCAAATTGGCCGAATAGGTAATGTCACTGTGATGTAGCTGTGGACAACTCCCCGATTCGCTCCAACACACAAAATGACTAAAATGTCACTTTTTTCAAAATGTATTACTTAGTAGGATCTTTTTCTTCCATGAGGACCTATAACAAAATGTTATCTCCAATATATTTTGCGTACTGCCCCGAGGGTAAAAGCGCCTCGAAGAAAACCGCAAATTAATGATATTTTTGAAATTAATGTTTAGAAAACGCCCTTAGACATTGCAAGTGATTTGAAAATCCAAATTAATTGATGGCAAACGAATTAATTAAAGGCAATTGACTGATAAATCGTTTCCGTGCTTACCTAAATTTTAATATATCGTGAGGAATTAGTTTGGTATTTATAGCATCATCTTGTTATAGCAGTGGATTAGCCATGGGGTGTTAAATCTCTAGTGGATTACTGGACATCGACCTTGACCTTATCAGCTGATCAGTTGTTGTTATGTACTTGGGAGGGATAGCCCATTTTGTGATACTGGGAAAGTGTTAAGTCGGTTTAAATCACCGGGCCCATTTACACTACGGAAAGTCCGGTCTAAGATTAATTTGCTTCCAATACAAGCAGAAAATCGATCTAAAAAGTTCGAAGAAAATCGGACAACTAAGAAGAAAGTTATGAATTTGTTCATGACATGAAAAGATAAGAAAACCTATGTAAATCACTATGCAAAGACGTAACTCAATCATGAGTTTGTGACGTCATTCCCTCAGCAATATTATTTTGTTCGTCTGTTTTTATTGACGTTTTCCATTTTTTTTTTTTTTTTTTGGGGGGGGGGAATCTAATTTTGCGATCAATTTTTGCGATTTGTCGACAAGGCTGTAACTATTCATAATGTCAAAATGGACGCAGATGATTTTAAATGGGGATGACAACCCCCCCCCCCCCTTCTCTCTCTCTCTCTCTCTCTCTCTCTAGCGACGCTTCTGAATGAGAGTGTTATGCAACAAATAGGGGAAATCGTGATAATATTTTCCTTCCAAATGCCATGAAGATTATTTTAAGAAGGGGGAAGGGAGAGAATGGCCTCATTTGTTTAGTTGTAATTGTAGAGATTTTAATTATCCCTTCCCATGCTGTAGCGTAATCGTTTCCTGGCGTATGTCAAGAGCGAGTTAAGACTGCAACCTAAATTATATTCAACTTCAGCCAGTTTCAATTTGGGACATATTTTTGAAAGTTCATTTTAAAGTGTGTCAAGATGATGGGAGGTTGTTCGATTGTTTTATGTGCCGCCTGTTTGTAATGTGTGACTATGCAGGCCTGTCAAATACTAAATATGAAATGTGGTTTCTGAGATTTTCAACTTCCCGATATATTCATAAATTCGCATTCTTCATATTCTAATTCTCATACAATCCATTTAAAAATAATTTCTTTATTAATTCATTACTTGATTAATCAACTGATTGTGAACTATACATAATGATGATAAAGTTACAGTATGTATCCATTCTGTAATACTTAATGCACATTAAAAATGTTACAGCGTAAAGTATGAGTATAAATTGTTAATTCATTAAAAGAATCTCAAAATATTTGTTTGTCTTATGATACATGAAAGTGAGTGAGATCAGATTTGTACCTGCGTTCAATGCTTCGCAGACAAATTTAATATCGCATTTCAGAATTCCAGGTTGTCCGTTTTATTTCATACTGGGGCGGATCAAGGATTTTGTAAAAGAGCATTTTTTTAAACAAAAAATAAGTTCTCACATTTCTCAGTGCTACCTGACTCACAAAACACATATAAATAAATGAATAAACAAATAAATCAATAAATAATAAAAAGAATTTCATCAAAATTTTCAGATGCCTTTTCTGTGAAAATTTTGGAAAGGGGTAACTTTTTATGTTTAATTAGAGTATGCCACTTGGGTTTTAAAAGGGGACAGGGGCCATACCCTCTCCCCCCCCCGCAATTCGAGGGGCTTGTTTACTTGCATTTATAAGACCGGTGCCCCTCTCTTTCAGTGCGCTCTTGCTGGACTCACGCTACGCCACTCTATACAAAATAATTTCCAAATATCTTGGCCCTGTTTCATAAAACTTGTTATCAATAACAACTGCCAAAGTTCTATAACAAATTTGCTCTCAGCCAATCAGATGCAAGGATTGCAGTAGCTTATATCAGTTATTGCAACTTGGAATTGATAACAAGTTTTATGAAACAGGGCCCAGAAGTAATAATCAGTGACAAGTAGGTATCTATTTTTGTCATTGGTCCTTGTTCAAACGCCTTACGTCCCAAATCATTTCAAATCGAATTAAGAATTCTTGGCAACATCTATGCATGAAGTTGCTAATGCTATCTGAATGTTCTTTGAAAAAATATCTATGACAGAAGCAGAATTAAGACAATATTGACATACTCCGTTGAATTTATCAAAATGTTGATCTTGATTGAAAGGAAATGTGGGATTTGGCAGAGTTTAGGACATGTTTAAAATCACCATTGTGTCGCTCATTTCTCGACCCCCCCCCCCCCCCACACAAGCTAATAATTCGTCTTAAATACTGCCCACCGGCTTGCTCCGAACAAGGAGCATAACTCCTTGCCCCGAATGCTTTCCAAAAAGGCTATCAAAATACCATGATCACAAGTTAAACAGACTTTGATGTGGCAAATAATCGTAATTCAAATCTTTGAAAGAAGGAAAAAAATGTAATGCTTTAATGCCAAAGGGAAGTAGCCCTATGTTTCAGTTGTAAAAGGACTGCCAACGTCCTTGAACGGACCCACCTTAATGGATGTATTTTTGGATGCTTCCTTCCATCAAGAGATACCGGTTCACAAGGTGGGAGCAGCCAAATATAGATTTGAAAGTCTCTGGGGGTGTCGTTAATAGTTTTGATGAACTATGAATATCGGGGAGGTTGTGAGGTTGATTTTTATCTGCTGTTTACAAAGATATTTCTCATATAAAAAATACAATAAGTTTGTTGGCGAATGCATTCATTATTTTAGAGAGATGTATTTATTAACTATTGCTGTTGCCCCATCCTTATTTTTTACACATGCAAACACATTAAACACACATCAGTTTTAAAGATGGAACGGTAATACGTTTTGTCAAGAGGTTCATACGAACGATTAAGTGCCAATTAAGGGAATTGTACTATTTGAATGTGGCCTTATCATTATGTAGATCAGACGATGAACTACAGAGGCAGTGATCTGCAAAAAATTCTCCCATTAATAAATTCCGTTGAGTAGCCGGCGTGAGCCTCCGTTTTACAGACTCATGATTTAAAAAAAAAATCAATACAATTTGTGATGGATCTACAGCAGAGCAGTGCTGCCCCGGGTACATAACGCCCCCCCCCCCCTCCTCCCCAAGTCTTGAGAGGATTCCACTGACCTCATTCCTGTTTAACAAGTTCTGGATACGCTGCTACTATTAAAACGTATTAGCTATTTTTTTAAGGAACAGAAGCAAATAGTACTATGCATTTTATTTGTCGTTCGCAAGATTTCCGCAGCATCGACCGTTGCGGTGAAAACTGATGGACGAATCAGTAACCTAATAAAGCTGAACGACAGAGTGTCGTCTGCCAAACCAACTTTGGCGTTTTGTGATTTGTTTTTAAATGAATAGGTAAGGTGACATTTAACAAAATACAAGCTAGCCAGGAATATGTTTGGGGTTTTAAATAGCAGGTTCACATCATTCAACTCAACTCTCCCTCTCTTTTTAGGGAAAGGGGGGGGGGGGTGAGAGAGAAATGAGTTTGCCTTGCTAAAAAGTAAAGTTGCTACATGCAGTGGCGTAGCCACGGAGAGTATCTCCCTCTCAACCGAATAAAGAAAAAAAATTAACAAATGAATAAAATTATTCCGAGATATATCATAGCATCAAGTTTCACCCTTGCTTTCTAACGTTCGTTTGACAAAACGCACGTATAGTAGATACATGTAGTTAATTTTCTAAATTAATTTTCTAAATACATGTACACTAACAATAACAATTTTACTTTAAAATGTTTAATGTCCGTTGCAAACGATTTTTAATTTGCCTGAAGTAGGAATGCGTCAATGACAGGCTCGGCCTTTGTCGCCTTGTGAAAGTGATATCTATAGCCATGCTCACACGAGGCGTCATTAATTTGCTGACTTAATGACCGCTTCAGTATTAAACTGGTACGGTCTTTTGCGCTTTATACGACAGAGTGGTATCGTTTAAAAATTGACTGCAAAATAAACAGTCCCAACAGTCATTTAAATAACGGGCGTATGTGTTAATTGCCTTCACAGGCTCCATTAGCGTAGGTACCGACGCAATCGAAATGACTCTTCGTGTGAGCCGATCTGTACAAAGATGAACGCAACATGAACAACGTAAACATTGCTTTGTTTTAATTGGGGTATGCACTGGATGGCTCCATATGCTTGAATAGCGCGTTAATAACATAATCACAATGATGCCTCTTGTGCAATAGCGCTTTGCTCCTAATATTCCAGAAAAAGATTTCGAACACTATCAAACCCCAAGAGAAGGCTTTACATAATGTTGAATGGAACCTTAATGATAGTGCAAAGGGTCAGAACATGAAATCATTCGTTGGCACATTACTCCTACCGGGGCCTCACTAGATGCACGGATGACTTATCAGATTTCGGAGGTTGGCGCTAATTGATAGTTTCCATAAAGCATTAACTCTCACTCTCTTCAGAACTCGATATCAAACCTCAGGGGGTTTAATGGCGCTTGCACTCTTGACGTGGATCAGTGGCGTCAATGTGGGGGTGGGGGTCACCCCTCCTGTATAAGCGTCCTAAGGGGTAGGATGGATATTTTTGTTTCAAGAGATTTAAAAAAAAAAATTGAGCGAGTATGAAGCTCATGATAACATCCTATTAAAAAGTGATTGTTTTTCGTCTAGAATATTGAACACTTAGATTTCAGGATCTTGAAAGAAGATATTACTGCTATCGTTGCAATGAAAGGCAAATTTGTCTTATGTCTTGATCACCGCTACACCCCCTCTCTCTCTCTCTCTCTCTCTCTCTCTCTCCGTTTTTCCCCCCCTCTCTCTCTCTCTCTCTTCTTCCCCCCCCCCTCTCTCTCTCTCTTCTTTCTTCTCCCCGTCTCTCTCTCTCTCTCTCTCTTCCCATTATATCTTTCAAATGTTGTTTTAACGCCATCTTTCCACTCGGTTCATATGTGTATTTTCCTCATTTCCGCCTTCAGTATTTACAAAATCTACATACATTTTGTCTAGCCTCTCTTTAGTCATAATTGGACGAGTCTGGCGTTCAATACCCAGAATCATCCCGCGAGATAACACATGGATGAATGTTGCTACTAACCCGGATGGGATGATCATCGCAGCTGAGTGGGGTCATGATAAGTTATATAAATTTCTAATGAAAATTGAAAATAACCTTTATACATTGCTCTCTTCAATTTCACCCCATGTCCAGATTCCTGCGGTCGATTGGTTTCTTGCTGCACTTTGACCTGAGACTTGACAAACCAAGCGAGAGCTGCTACCTGTCACAATGGATAAGATGGCCGGAAAGGACACTATTGATCGACTCCGCAAGGATCACGAATGCAGCATCTGCTGGCAGAAGTTCGAGAGTGCCAGGTTCCTCGCCTGCTTCCACTCCTTCTGCGAACACTGCATCGAACGATGCGCCAGCACCAGCAGCAAAGAGAACACAGTGGTATGCCCAATCTGCAGACACTGCACCACCTTACCTGAGGTCGGGGTCCGAGGCCTACCGCTCAACTATATCATGAACCGCATGGTGGATGCCTTTGAGGAGTTTGAGGCTTATGAGGAGAGGTTGAAGAGTTCCGATGCCACGTGCGACTGGTGCGGTGACGAAGAGGCCATTGCGACATCCTTCTGCCACGACTGCTCCAACATCTTGTGCGAGGATTGCGTCAACATGCATGCTAAGATGAGAATCGCCATGAGAGGCCACGTGGTGACTCCAATCGCAGAGATCCGCAGCGGGAAGACGAAGGTCCAGCGTATGGACAGCGGTACAGAAGATCTGCCCACCTGCAAGCATCACGAAGATGAGCCGCTCAAGTTCTACTGCAACACCTGCAAGAAGTCGGTGTGCCGTGACTGCATCCTGACCACACACTCCAAGCCGCACCACGACTGCATGGACATGACCAACGCCGCCGTCAAACTCAGGGAGAACCTGAGGAAAATGCTGTCCGAGAGTAAGAGTAAATCAATTGAGATAGCCGACCATATCTACGCCATTGATCAGAGGGAGAAGGAAGTTTTGGCGGAGGTACGACGAGCCATGGATAAGGTCAACCAAGCTGCTGACGAAGACATCAGGCAGATTGAAGAGCGACGTCGCCTTCTACTAAACGACCTCAGACAAGTCCGGCATGCTCTGGTCGAGAGGATTGACGGTGTCAGGTACAATGTGAAAGAAGCCGAGTCGAGGATTTCTCGAGTCAACAACATCGGTGAGATAATCTTGGAGAAGAGCAAAGACCACGAGATGTTGATGCTGCACGAAGGCTTCGGCACCACCATCCAGAAGCCAATGTCGAAGAAGTTCGACCGTGCTGGATTGGATCGCGTTCTCGAGGTCGCCCGCAAGATCCGCTTTGATCGAGAGGTACCCAAGCAGTTCATCGGGAAAGTCACCCATGGCCAGATGGTGTGGCGGTTGGCACGACAGGTGGAATTCCCAGTGCGACGATGTGTGATGAATGGCATGACTGCCTACAAAGATGGACAGCTCGTCATCGGGTACTACTCTGGTGGGATCGACGTCGTCAGCGTCAACGGGAGCGGTCGCCGCGTCATCGAGGAAGTCAAAGTTCACGACGTCGCCGCCATGAGTGATGGCAGCTTCGCAGTTTCCAGCGTTGACGGTTCGCTTCAGCATCTAAGTGACGACGGCAAGGTCAAAAAACGTTTCGATACCCAGGGAGCTTCTGGATTCGCTTCCATAGCCGTTGACAAGCACGACAACGTCTATGCGGGATATCCTTTCATGCAGAAGGTCATGATCTTCAACTCCTCAAGTGGGAAGATGATAAAGGCCATCGCAACGTCCGGTTGTGCCCCATGGCAGCTGCACACGTTGAAGTCAGGTCACATCGTCGTTTCCGACCCCTGCGCTCAGAATGGACCCGTCGTCAGGATCTTCGATCATAGCGGTGAGGTGACAGCCTCCGTACGTGGTGGTCCTAACGAGCACTCATACTGCACTACCGACAGCGACGACAATCTTTACATAGCCGTCATCAACAAGGGTAGCGATGACCTCCTCTCCGTCAATTTGATGACGCCCGAAGGTAAATTCGTCGAGAACATTGTTCAGAACCATAAGGTCAACCTGGTAAGCACCTGGTTACGACTTGCAGCGCCCTCTCCAGGAACCGTTGTTGTGAGTACCCACGAAAAGCTTTTAGTCTATCGGAAACGGCCCTCCTACAATGATTTCTGGATTCCTGCCACGCAGATTGCAAGATTTTAGGATGCGTCTCAAGTCCTCTAAAAAGAACTGCCATGTATTTATGAATTTGTAAAATAATTATAATGAATTTTAATCGATTGCGAAATTTTTTAGATAATGATTTAGTCTTAAACTTCAGTCATCTGTCTCATCCATATACTTCGATATTTCTTAAAGGGGAGGTCCACCCTTATGTTCAGTTGATTTTAATATATAAACGCAGAAAAATGAGAGAAAATGATTTGTGGAAGTTTGAGGAAAAGTACGAAAAGAAATAAGAAAGTTATGAATTTTTGAAGTTGTAATCAATCAAACGTAAATTGGCAACCCGTGACGTATCATGCGAGATCCTCTCCCATGCGCTACGTACAGATAGATACATGTAATTTCATATATTTTCATTTTTTTAGTAGGTGATGAATATATATGTTTCATACTTTGTGTAAAACATAATTATGTGCAATGATCATATCTAGGGTGAATGTATGATTGAATATTTTCTTGATAGAAAATTAAAAATTAATGATTTTTTTTATACACGGCAAATTGGAGTGGACCTCGCAAGATACGTCGTCACGGAGTTGCCAATATATGTTTGTATGATTACAACTTCAAATATTCATAACCTTCTTATTTCTTTGCTCAAATTTATATTGGTCGTTTTATTCATTTATTTATTTTTTCTTTCTGCTTCTTTTAGAACCATCTTGATTTTAAACAAATCAGAGTGGGCTTTCCCTTTAACGTACCAGTATAATCGTTTTGATTGTGTATTCCAATGAACTGCCTCGTTATATAAAATGAGATGACAATAGTATGGTTAAATTGCCCTTGATTGTAATCTTGTGATGTTTCTTTTTTTAAAGTCGAGGAATTCTGTATTCCACTACCTCGACTTAAATGTATAGCAAGAGTATATTATAATCATGTATACAAAATTTGTAAAGTTATAGAAAAAAAAAACTCTGTATGGTTCGTTTCTGGGCAAATCATTGCTAATATGTCCCATACGTTGACGACCACATTTAAGATTTTAATATATATGATTATACTGTATGAATCTGATAGCCCTACTAAAGCTTCGATCGGACAAAGATATCAAGTAAAATTACATTTTTGTGTGAATTCGATGTTCACGTTTCCATAATACAATTCCATAATACTTTTATTTGATGGTTTATTTCACCTGACTGCTATTAAAGAAAGCATGCGTATGCTTGTATGTAAGCAACCAGGGAACCGACGGCTTTAAGTCCTCTCCGAAGGACTTGGTAACGTTCGGGACATACTTTGGACCAGCCCTTCTGCTAATGAAAATTGATAGTGTCTCAGTCTCTGTCCATTATTATAATCTAATTATGATGACGTGTATATCTTCTGCCGTGATTTCTGGGTCATTTCCGAAGCCAAAGAACTTCAGACGTTTTAAGGGAGATTTCTCGTTTCAAGATAATAGCCAACAAGATCGTGCTACGCATTACATTATGTGACATCTACTGATAATGAGGTAAAGGATGTAACGGGGGGGGGGGGGGGGGGGGCAATGCCTTTTGAAATTACCGACATGCCACTGTTTCGGGATAAAATATTTGGACAGTGTGTTTAATAACTTTCTTCTGGGCAGTTCGGTCATGAAGTGTGGTACACGTTACGTCAAAAAACAACTTATGCCTTATCAATTACTTGTACATATTACATTTTTTATATTCCCTGTATATGATCTGATGATTATAAAGACTAAGGCACTTTACGTGATGTATCCTCTATCTTTAATGAAAATACTGTAATTGATCAAAATCTAATCTATTAAATCCTATAATATCATTTTTCTTTAACAAATTTTGTTTGCAATGTTATGTTCATCGAATCGTTATGTGATGTATCCTATTGTCTTGATCACCATGTAAATGGAACTGATAAAGACTGATTAACTTCAATTAAAATTGAGATTCCAACGTTTACTTTTCTTTTCAAAGCCTAAGATTTTAAAATGAAGTCGTAATATGGCTTCATGATCATCGATTTGTCGTTGATGTATAGAGTGGGTGATAGTAAGGCGTATGGTATAGAGAATAATCCTGAGCATTAATGAACCAAAGACATACATATTACAATTTATTATTGTCCTCTCTCGCATGCATGGATACGACGAATCGACCAAACATATTACTTTCGTATCTTTGTGATTTTTATGTAGGGTATCTGACATTTGTATTAATCTCAGGCTAGAATTTTTTTTATCCTTCCTACTATCACATGTTGGACGAAATCCTATTACTATATATTGTGTATAATATAGATATAAAAATGTCCTATTTTATAGAATACAGATTAGAATACAGAATATAGAATTATATATTTTTCTTCATATACAATATAAATATAGATATAATATTATATAGATATGGAATTGACTAACTTGAGAGCCAAGTCAGCAGTCAATGAAATAATGGGTCATGTTGGACATCCAAAGTCGACATAGCACAGAGACCTGATAAGGAAAATTAAGACTTAATAATCTGACAATATCTAATGTTTTGCGCTTAAATTGCATCAAATGGGTTAGGCCTTTTGGCAAAGGCATAAGAGTGCAAGAAAAGTGCCCACAGCACATTTATCGACGTCATTACATTGGGTGATTTCAAGTTCGGTGTTGGTGTTGGTGCTGGTGTTGAGAGCGTGAATTGGGCTGCTGATTCTAGCCCCAACACCGAATTCGGGTTTATAAAAATAATACCAATCACATTATTGATAGCTCAACACCTAGTGAAGTCAATCCCAGCACCAGCTTCATTTCAGGTTCGGTGTTGTGGCTGGTGCTAGTTTTGCCCCAACACCAACACCAGCTTTCAACACCGAACTTGAATTTACCCATTGTTAGTCAATATGTTTTTAAAGTTGACACCTTGAAATATGGCTGCGCATTCAAATTCAGTCATACCAATTAATACCATAGTTACTCATAAAAAACAATGGGAAATATGTCTCATTATTAGCAGTACACTGTCATCTCTTATAGTGACGTTTTTGCATTGATCCATTTGATCCAGAATGATATGAATAACACAAATACATGAGCAGAAAGCGCAAAAGTCACCCCCCCAAAAAAAAAACAACAACAACAACAACAGTTGAGTCCGTTTATGTTGCAGTGCAAGGTGCTGTTCTTGAATAAAAATGGTTTAATTAAAAATAATTATTAAAATTATTAATTTCATTAAATGCCTTGTAGTGAGTGATTGTCCACTTACTGGTTACTTGTCTTCCAACTGCATCTTGATAGGGCCCATGCCATATGGCAGATTAAAGCTCAATCACTTACTACAAGGCATTTAATGAAATAAATGAAATACAGTAAGGAATTTTTAACAATGAGAATGTCCTTGGAGATTCCACTAATCCAATCATTAACACAAGAAAGAAAAGTGTCCCCGTTATGTTATTGTGTTCAGATGACTTTGAATGTTGGATACCCCCCCCCCCCCTCCTCCATCCAATAATTAACAAAAGAATAAAAAATAACCCCTTCTGTGTTTGCAATGTTCAGATGTCTTTTGAAATTGAGGTTTACTTGGCTAATGATTATGAATTCAAATCCTACAAAACAATTTGTACGAACATCATCAAGTATACCCAAAGCCAAAATATCGCTCATTTTGCAACATTTCCTTTTTGACCCTTCCCCTCATTTACGCCGCCCGCACACGCCCCATTCAGCAAATCATATCAAGTATATTATGGTTTGATAGAGAATTATCAAAGCTTTAAAATGATACTCAGTACGACCTATATTGTTCTCATTTTAAAGAAACATAATCGATCAAAGTCGAGTTTCCTTACTTTTTGTGCTGGTATACATTTTGATTTGTCATAAAGAATGTAAAGAGCGAAATATAAGAATAACTGGTTAGGAGGCAAAGCTGATTTATTCACACCTATATGAAAAATTATGAACTGCTATATAACACCTCTACTACATCAATAAGAATACCAGATGGTAATCTACCTCTATCTATTTGGCACGTGCTAGCCACATTTTCAGTAGGTCGCGTCCATTTTTAGAGGTATCGGATCCTCTCCTAATTTATAAATGCCCCTTGATGGATACATGCCATATGAACTTGCAAAACTACAGTCTTCTGACTCTTGATCATACGTGTTGAAAGCGCTGACTTTATTCATTGGCGTATCCAGCATAGGGCGTACCCTGAGTAAGCCCCCCCCCCCCCCCTCCTCCTCGATCTATTCGGATGCATAGAAAACCCTAATACAGTCATAAAACAAACATCCACCCAAAAATAAATGAAAATGTTATGATACGATCAAGACTAGTGTCCTATATTGCAGGAAATGGCTTAAATATTTCAGAATTTTTTGGGGTGGGGGTGGCGGCATGGCCCCGAATTCTAGCGCTGGAGGCGCTACTTTGGAACGAGGAACTGTAATAGGAAGTCAACAGAACAGTGAATGTATACTACCCCTATCTATTTATTTCTGAAAACGTCCTTGCCATTTATCCTTCCTGTCGTTCGGTCTTTAACAGTTCTTGGCAATCAGCTTTTCGTGATTTTATAATGAGCTTACGCCATAGCCACATAAATTAATTAATCGTTACGTAACGGATCCGAATGGGGTCACCTAAAATTGCAAAGTGAGAAAAGGCCCCCTGCTGTAATGAGTCAATCCATATGGGGGAGAGTGGTGAATGATTGTGTACCGTTGTTTTATTTTATTGTGTGACAAAGCGGTATTGTATGCACCTGTCGTTAAATACAACGCACTCCTATTTCTAAGACCACATGTGCCTTCTTTTTCTGTTTATGGATAAGGTATAAAGAACACGATAAGAACTACTTTCGAAAAATAAACTCAAGGACAATTTCAAAGGCCTATTGTACCGCCCATAGAAATCTTGTTCGGATTACGTAATACGCCATTGTAATGTTCGCACATTTGGTGATAGACAGGGCTATTGAAATTGTCTTGAGTTTATTTTTCGAAAGTAGTTTTTATCCTGTTAAAGGTTCATCCAGCAATGGTGTATCCAGCATGGGCCGGAGGCGGTGAACGCCCCTCCTCCGTTTGCAGCCCAAGAAAAAAACAAAAAGAAAAAAAACAAAAAACGTTTGAAATAAAAGGGTCTCTTTCAATAGCGGGGAGAGCCTCATATTGCAGAACAATATGGTTTCCATCATGGAGGCAAATATTCATTTTGTCACACTTCGCAATATTTTTGCACTTTGTCCACATTGTTTATCCAAGCACTTTGAGATACACTTGTGCAGAATTCAATGACTAAAAAAAAAAAAAGAAAGAGAAAAAAAAAAAAGTCAACTACACTTTCAAGATGATCGGAACATGCAGGATATCTTTGAGAATTGATATTAATGTTTTGCAGAAATCGACCCTTTTATTCACTTCAAGTTAGGCAGATTTCTGATTTCTGGATGATTTCTGTTTGTGCGATAGCTATGATGATGTTGAAGATAATGATAGTGATGATAATGATGAATATAATAATAGTGATGATAATAATGAAGATAATAATAGTGATAATGATGGTGATAATGATGACGATAGAGATAATGATGAAGATAATAATGATGATCATTATGATGGCGATGATGACGATAGTGATGATAATGAAGATGATGATGGTGATGATGATGATGATGATGATGATGATGGTGGTGGTGGTGGTGATGATGATAGCGATGATGACGGTGATATATTAAAGATGAAAAGGACGAGGAAGGGGAGACTGAAGAGGTAGAATAGGAGGGAGAGGGGAGAAGGAAAAAAGGAGGAGGCAAGGGAGACGGAAGAGGATGATGAAGTATTGGGATGAGGAGGAGGAGGAGGAGGAGGAGAAGGGTATGGGAGAGAGAGAGAGAGAGAGAGAGATGAATTCACAGAGCCTTCCAAGCAAAGCAGGAATTTGTTAAGATGCTTCTTTTTAAAATACTTAATATTTTCATAATTTCTGTATTTTTTATTTTACTTTTTCTTTTTTTTTTGGGGGGGGGGGAGGGGGGGTTATTTCATATATACGGTATATTTATTTGCCTATTTTTACTTTTTTTATGCTGTCGACCACTTTATGGTCGGACATGTGTATTCAGCATTTCGAGGAACCTATGTAACGATGAACACTCCCTCAAAAAAATGTAAAAGATATTGTATAAACAAATATGAAATATCCATAGCAACACTAACACCTGTTTTCTCCTCGAAGTTCTATTCTTGTTGGTTTCTAACTAACAAGGAAAAGGAAAAGACCATGACATTTTTATCTTAAGGGTTTGGGGGAAGAAGGATGCAAAGCTAGGAGGACATTTTTATTTCCCGGTTCGAGTTTAATAGGGGAGTGGGGCTTCACCCTGCTGCAATACCCTGGACACGTCATTGTAAACTTTAATAGACTAGGAAGTTTTGGTTTTCATACACCACTGACATTTTTTTCCATCAGTATCAAGGCTGGTGCTTGTACAACAATGAAAGATTTTTATTTTTAAAGGAAGCATTTATGAATCAGCATGGGTGAGTCAATAGGTCACGTGCCCCAAAACAGCTGTTTTGGTTTTTCGATGGAAGTATCATACTGTACTGCTCAGGCCTCGTGGGATAAAAACTTTTTGGGTACTGTAACCTACATTTTGCGAACTCCTCCTCCCTTCCCCTAAACCCAAGAACCGCCTTTGTTTCACGTTATTGTTCCTTTTCTTCCTTATATATCATTGTTTTCTTCATCTTCCTTTTCCTCTTTCCCTGCCAAGATTCCTATTCGAATTTCCCCTCCTCTGCTTCTCCTTTTCTATATTTCTCCCTTTCATTTTCTCCATATCTTCTCCTCCTAATCCTATTCCTTGTCCGAGAATTTGGAATGACAAAGAGAGCCCAAAATGTTTGGTTTTTTGCTAGTCAGAAAATTTTCTGATATTTGTGCCCCCTCCCCTTTTACAAAATCCTTGATCCGCTCCTGGCTACCAATACTTCCAAACTAATATTACTGCTACCATACATGTTACATCATTACTTACTGCTAACATTCATTCCATAAAAAAGCAAAGAAGAATCCACTCCTGTAACACATGGAAATATGTTTTCTTTCAATAGTTTTTTTTTTTAATTTTTAATTTATAGTAATTCTCCACACTCTTCATTCATGAAGCAATAATGAGCCGCTCATTTTCTAAAAACCAAATATGATACACAACATACGATACTTCTGGCTTCTCTCGTCACGACGGCAAAACATACATTTGAATAGAACATTTGATGAGAAAGAGAAAAAAAAAGGGATAAACAGAACAGCGAACTCACTGCTAAAATGATATAATCCCGACAAGAAATCAAACCGCTGGGTTCAAAATCGTCAGACCTTTATACCTACATCAGATATTTACACCCTCACATGGGGTATATTGTTATTTCTTCTCCCCACTCTCTGACAGTCAGGTTCGTAAAGTGATTCAGTAGTATATTTTTCGAAGAAATCTTTATTTGCGCCTAACAGTTTAATTAATTTCATCAGATTTAACTTTATCAATTCTCCTCTTACCTTTTTTCATTCACAAAAATTGGAAACACACACGCGCGCAAGAAACACTTCCTTCAGAAATGACCGTTGTTGCCTTTAACCAATAAAGTCATTCACAAGTCACAGTTTATTCAATGTTTAAAAGCTGCTTATAAAAGCAGCAAAGTCATCGAATACGCAATTCCCCTTTTCTGTGAAAAAACAAAGCAAGTCTGAATTATTTTCACTGCATTGCCCACATACATGTACATGCATATCACATATGATTCTTTTTAAAATGCAAAGTTTTGCAGTGCTTGAGGTATATAAAAGTATACCCAAAACGAGTCTAACATAGGTAGAATACGAGTAGGTAACTAGTATAGTTCGGGTAGCAAAATTACATGATGATATGCAGTAAAACAGACAAAAATACACCAAAATGAGTATGAATAATATGCAAAAAGAAAAAAAAACAAAAAAACAAAACACAATTGGTGCATTGAATGCATTGGAAGCTCTCTACCTATGTATATTAATCATGTGTTGTGCACAAAACAGCCTACTAGAAGTATCACAACAACAAAATTTCATTCAAATGTGGGGCTAGGGGTTCCATCAAAAGGCACTTTAATGCTTCTCTAACTAAAAAAAAAAGGAGGATTTTGTTTGTGAATTTTAGTTCAGAAGAAACCAGCTTTCTTCCGTTTTCACTAGGGACTACTGATCACATATCAGGTCAATAAAAAAAGTTATATCATTTCATCATTTCCATCACTTTGTGCATTCTACAGTACATGGGATATTATGGTGAAAACCGTCATTGATATGAAAATGTGCAAAAGCAGGTGACATACCCAAACCTATTTGCAGTTTAATGTTTAATAACCCTTGCAACAATATGCTACAAGCTGAAAATATCTTCACTTAAACTACATGTATTCGCAAATGAAGAGTCCAAATATTATCCTCATTTTCTTTAAATGTTATATAGTTACATGAATGTGAAGAAACAAAATATTGCAAGATTTAGACCAAAAGTTATTGTCTTACATTGATCAAATTCCAAGTTGAGATTGACAGTTTGACACCAGAAGAGAAAGAGAGAGAATTTTATTTTTGTTGATGTTTCTGTGACAATGGTGTCTGAATATCTGAATAAAATAACATATATTACAAGAGACATGCCAAAAGAAGTTTGATCTCATTTAACAATTGAACGTAAAACAACAACAAAAAAGTAACGTAGCAACAACAATCCATTCCAGTCTTCTGGTCAATTTAATAACTTTAAATAAAAAATGGAGAAAAAAAAATACAATGTAATCAAGTTTTCAACTTTAAACCCCCCCCCCAAAAAAAAAACAACAACAACAACATTTAAACAAAAACAGGTACTAGTTTGAAATATATATTTTTTTATTTTAAGAATTGAAAACAATCAAAACAAAGAAGTGATAATATGATTGTTTCTGTGCAGTGAAAAGGATAACCACCGCAAAGGAGAATGGTTTATTCTGGATGCAAAAAAAAAAAAAAATCTTCAATTTGCTGTTTACCAAATTCTAAAATTCATGGGAAAATGTACATGTCTCAAAATTTGAAGAATCTCACATTTTGCTCGAGTTGATTGCATCATCAATTTAATTGCATTGAACTATGACAATATTGAGAGTGAGAAATTATTCTCTTTCATATTCACAAAAAAATTAATTGCAATAGTCATAACCAGAGTTTTAATTGGGAAAATGAAAATCAAAACATAACACTTCAACAAAAAAATAAATAGCATACTATACCCTTGAAATTTTGTGTTTTTATTTATCATTTTGGGGTATCACAGGCACATCAAGAGACCAATGTTTGTTTTTTTCAACGTTAAATGTTAAAAATTGATCTTTGGATGATATTCAATTCAATCATGAAATCAGACATTACATCAAGTGTTCATTTCTGGCAATTGTACAATATAAAGCATTTATTTATCCAGCTTTAAGTGTGATGGGCATTGTTTTGATAAGAATAGATGAATAAGATGGGATGATGAAGAGGTTTTACTCCAAATTCATGGCACAATTCAGGAAACTCTCCAGCTCATTGACATGGGTGCTCTTGTTGCCCGTTGCCGTGGAAGCAGATGCAGCTCGGCCAGCGTATCTAGCACAGGAAAGAAGGAAAGTAATAAACAGCATGACACAACAAGAACATGCCATGATTTCAACAAGCCACATATCAGAATCACTGCTTGTAGAGAAGTTTTTCTCTGAATGTGTCACGACAATGGATCCGTAAACCATCCGTAGTTCCCACAACATATGTGCGAGGAGGGAGAGGAGGGGGAGGGAGAGGAGGGGGAGGTAGAGGAGGGGGAGGGAGAGGAAGGGGAGGGAGAGGAAGGGAGGGAGAGGAGGGGGAGGTAGAGGAGGGGGAGGGAGAGGAAGGGGAGGGAGAGGAAGGGGAGGGAGAGGAGGGGGAGGGAGAGGAGGGGGAGGGAGAGGAGGGGGAGGGAGAGGAAGGGGAGGGAGAGGAGGGGGAGGGAGAGGAGGGGGAGGGAGAGGAGTTAACAAAAAGACAAGCAGCATCTTTAGAGATAATGGAGAAAATATGAAATTTTGTGTACAAAACATATTGAGAGTTGTACTACTAAACCCACCATTTTGAAGCAACATTGCCAATTTGAGGATCGCCATAGAAAGTAAATTGAGACTTTTCAAACTTTCATAACTTTTTCATTTCGCAACTGATTTTGATGGAACTTTTTAAAAATTGCTTCTCGCTATCCTCTCTTTTCATTAAAATGGATATTTCCCCAGGGTTTCATTCTCCTTTAAGGTGTGGTATAGTGTTTGGTCCATAGCTGAAGTTTGAATTTTAGTTACTGTAGGTTACTGACCAGGGAACAAATGTCACTAGAGTATTTTTTACGACCAAATAACCTCGCCATTTTAGGGCAACATGGCAATCCATCCCTGCGAGAAAGTTTTTTTTTTTTTTAAAGCAAGCAGAAACATCGCAGAACATATTTCAAGCTGGTTCGAAAAAAAATCAGAGAAATATAATACTGAATTAAAATCTGGAAAATACATTTTGAAAATTCACTTCAAAAGATTTTTGTTAGCAAGATTATATTGATTTCACATCAATTGTATGATTTCCTTTGAAATGTCTCCTCTCAAATTTTGAAAACATAAGTACGGCAAGAATCATTGTTATTCTTATAGAGCACAGAAGTGCTAACGTCATATAATGTCATATTTGCTCGTCGTCCAGGTTACTGGTTCAAAAAAAGAGAGCCTGCGCATGAGGTTCACCACAAAATCAATCAAGAAAAGGGCATGAGCAGGGCAAAATTCAGTGTTTGGCGCTGGAGTGATCACCAAGCCATTGTTTAGCACAAAATTGTTTCGAACCAACAACCCGGACAAATTGGCCAGTATGATGTCACACTTCGGTACTCTATTGACAGCGAAAAGTTTTTTTTTTTAAACCTTACAACATGCTGATCATAAATATCAAAACTTTTTATTTCTACATTTTAAGCCAATTCGATTAATGTGTCCAACGAAGTTTATGACCAAGTAAGTATGTTGAATACTTCCTTTAAGAATAAACTCTGGATGTAGAGAAGATCTCCCATTCATGGTTCCCCACTTCCTTCTGAGAAAGGAACCCGAGGGTACCCATTTCTAGAATTAATATCATCACTTCCTTAAAAAAATCCTGTTATTTTCAACCCAAACTTCCACGTCTGTACTTCCGGTCTCAAAGTATTGAACCTTTTGCAGGGATGTTATTAATTTGAAAGTGACGCAACATTATCTTGTCTCCAACAACATTTGTGTTTCATCCTGGAGAAGCATCCACTGTTGGTTAATATGATACCCTATTACGGGAAACCATCATCCAAAAATATCACCGCGGCAGAAGGGGTCACAAAAAGTTCAACATACATGTCAGAACCTTTGTTGGATATTTTTCCACATTGAAACCAATAGGAGTTCAATTGTGGTTTTTCTACTGGATCTCAGTTGAATTATTTACTGGTTTTCTACTGGAATCTATTCCCTTTCTATACTGACTTCAAATATTTTTTAAACGTTCTTTCTACCAAAAATAGTATATCTTTTCTACAGGTGGGTTTGTGAATTTTATAACGATACATCAAAATATTGGGAGAGTCGACAAAGATACATCCATAAATGCTTGTTCAACCACTGCAGGAAAATAAAATGAACTTTTACTGTAAATGAATTGGTAAGAGAAAAGAAACTGCACATAACAAAGGCCCCTCATTGTCTGTGTGTTATATGACACAGCAATGTGGGGCACACTACACCTATTTTGCTGCAGGGTTCTTTTTTTCAGGTGGTTCACCACATCATGAGTGAACAAGAAGATTGACAGTGATTTCTTAAAAATAAACATCCAAATCTTTATAGCGACAGCCAACCTGCAAGGTCATGTTGGAAGCCCTGAAATGTCAAGATCATGTACGCGTATGCTCATACTTTATTGTACATTTTGATGGAAATTATTTCCACTGCTGTACATACAATTAATATGAAGTAATGAAGACAAGGCTTATACAGAGTTGTGACTGATCAGAATTGTAGTGATTTAAAAATTGGAAAAAGTGACCATTTTTGGCTGACATGCCTGTGGAATGCGTACCCTAGCGCGAAACGGTTTGGCTGATGGGGCTTAACCTTACAATTTTAGCTTGGGAAGAGTCAATTACCCCATATACCAAATTTGGGCCAATTTGAAGGGGGTAGGGTTTAAACTTTTTAAAAATTGGGTGATTTGACACGAAATGACCCCCCTTTCTGTTATTTACAGGGGTGTGATTAATATCAAACTCCAGTTGAGCTGCGATTGATTTGAATCAATCGCAACAATGTCTCTATGTGCTTCCAACGAGCTTTGGATTATTGCCCTGGCTCTACACAATCCGCCCTGATAAAGGCCCTGAGGCATTCAAGAAATTACTTTCCTAAGAGTACCCATTTACATCACCTGGGTCGAGTGCGGCAAATGTTAATAAATACCTTGCCAAAGGGGTTAGTACTTGTGAACCAAAGCCAGGTGACTTATCCACTCGACCTTATGAAACATAAGTAAACGACAATACTTGATTGATGCAACTGAACAAACAAAAAAAAGCATAAAACAAAACTCACCCCAGTGGTCTTTCATGTCCGGTGGCATTGAGTATCCTGGGTTGGATGTAAGTCCAGTATCCCTGGTTCTTATGTTCCTCCTGCACCCACTGAAGTTTGGCGTTGGGGTAGCGATCAACCTCCTCCGCCACCAGGTCAAAGGGGAAAGGTGAAATCTGTCCAAATATACACAATGATAAATTTGATGCCTCAACAATTACAGTAATTCTATTATGGGAGCAACTTAAAATTTCCATTGGATATGCTTACTCTATAAATTTCTCTACAGGTGCCATTTCCAGGTTTGGCATGAGCAAATGTGTATTTTTGTTTCAAATTGGGATGAAAACTTAGTGAAACAAAGCAACATTAAATCTCCAAATTTTTCATTTGCAAATTACTTCAAAGGATGTAGAATCATTCAATTTCATTTCAATTATTATTTTCGTATGGGATAACTTGCCTTTAAATTCACTCTTGTTATATGCATATCAGATTTTCTACATGAAAGAATGAAAAAAATGTAAATGGTTGTGATAAATGTCTTTGATATTGCTGAAGTTAAACCTTTTTTCTCGTTATTTTTGGTTCCTTTTTTCATGTGTGGGGGTAAAGTAAAGACTGAGAGTTGTTGTTTCTTTCAAATTTCTTTCTTTCAAATTTAGTTCTATCCAAATTGTGCAGTTGGGCGCATTTGCAAATGAGGGTGCTTCATTTTACAACCACATACATATATCAGAGCAAAGTGGAATATTTCCATTAAACCACTGACCTGCTCAATCCTGGAGATGGCGATGTCACTGGTGAGGCCCCTAGTTTGCCTCTGGTTGAGTAGCTCATAGTAGACCTTCCCGGTGCAGAAGATCAGCTTCTTGACTCCTTCAGGGTTTTGGCTTGGCACACCCTCCTCAGGGTACATCCTCTTGAAGAAAGTACCTGAAAGGTTTTTTTTTTAATTCAATTTGGTCAATTTGACCATATTACTTACAAAAATCATATTGTATACCAGGTAATCAATCAACAAGACAAATACATATATTTTACCAAGTTATTTGGTAGAAGGAATCATAATGTAGGCAAATTATTAAAATTATGTTATTTGGCATTTTCTGTTGAATTTACTATGTACATGTATGCCCATAATTGTTCTGTAATTCTCATAATAGCACCAGGTGTGTCACTTTTGACAGACATGGCGTGGTACAAATGTTCAATATTATTATTAGTAGTAGTATTATTATTATTAAATTGCTAATTCATATTCCTATGAAAGAGCAAGTGTGAGCTATAACCCTTCAATAATTCCTATTCTTACAATTCTTTATTACCAGAAGAGAAAAAAAAATCATTAATAGAATTCTAATTCCTTAGTTTCTGTAATCACATGAAGTCTGTTTGCCCCAAATTTCACATTTTAGCATAATGTATAAAAACTAAATTAAAATTTGTGATTTTTCTTCTGTGCAAACTAATTGTTTATCATATTCAGGTTTTTATCCTTTATCTACATATTCAAATTTGAACAGCAACCTATAATCTTATTTTCAATATGAGCAAAAAATGTATATTCACAGATATCATTTGCACAAAGAGTAAAAATAAATGGAAACACATTTGCAACAAAATGAAAATGTATTTCTTGCTTACAATCTTACTAAATCCTCAAGATAAATGCCAAATCTCAAAGAGAAAACTTATATGGGGACTTACCTTCTCTCATTTCGTCAAATGAGGACCTGGCATCTGGGTGACGAAGCAGACTCTTAGGTGTGAAGATCACAAGCTAAGAGAAATAGATAGGAATAAGAGGAACTAATGACACTGCATTCCAACATGCCTCTGCCAACATTCAATTAAGTGGCATTATATATTGTAGCACCAAGCATCAAAGATAAAGTTGAATTCTGGACATCTGATTACATTGTGAAAGAAACTTTCAAAAAGCAATTGAGAAAAGGTTGATCTTGCGTACATAAGAATTGGTGTGATCCTTGAGGTTTTGGGAATCATCAAAATGATAACAAGTTGACCCAGACACAGGCACATGCATTGCACACAGAAATGGGTATATGGGACTGCACACATGCCTTGTATGAATGTTCGGCCTGAACGTTTCAGCCATTTCTTGTCATATTTGGAATATGGGGGCATTGGGAGAGCACTCCTGTTCTTCCAAACTGACATAAAAGGAATGAGAAAGCTCATAAATTATTTTTCACCTTTCCCAGAACTCAACCTTCTCTTGTACATAACTTCCATTCATATAATGATAATGATAACATGAACTTTGACAAAATATCTACCGTATTTTCCGGCTTAAAGGCCGCACCGCCGCAAAGGCAGCACCCCAACTTTGACAACTCATTTGGAAAAAAACAAAAAAACAAAAAAATGGGGAAAAATCACAAGCATAAGAAATGTTGCCCCCCCCCCCAAAAAAAAAATCATACAACGAAAAAACAAGGGCCGAACTTTTTATTGTATTGATTTTTGGAGACGATTATTCCTAGATGTCTTTGCTTTTATGTCATTAAGTCTTAAGAATTTAAAAGAGGAAGAGAATCTGAGGAAGCGTACTGCTAGCAAACACGTACATCTTTGTAAACTAGTACTACGGTACGTGCATGATTTCCCTACTATAAAAGTTCGACTACGAACGGGACTATCAACCGTGAACGCAACTCGCAAATTGAGGCTCAATCACAAACGAAATTGGAAAGGAAATGTTTCCACCACTCTAAAAAATCGTGAAGATATATCTTACATGGGTGCATATTCCATCAAAAGTTCCCTAAGTGATTTCCAAAGACAGAAAAATACATACATTGTATACAGCATGATGGTTTCGAAGAGGAAACGCTGTCACAACGATTTGCAAGCTGAAACATGACCTTGCCATGACTAAAGATCGTAAAAGGGAAGATAGGACACTCTCCCGATTTTGTACAGGGTCTGATGTTACGGCCTGGGGAAGTGCCCCCTTCCCCATGAGGCCACTTCTGTTACATAAAAATAGGGAGAGTTTCCTATCTTCTGTTTTAAGATCTTTGCCATGACCTACAATGTAGGATAATGCGCACGCCTCGAAAATACGCTTTGAAAATCCACTGCGATAACTTTCCCTTCTCCATACAAAAATGCACACATCTCCACGAAGGATCCTGCGGGGATACGACCGCGCTGAAATAGCGAGGAGGGGGAGGGGTGCCATCGATCTCTACACCATGCTCTACACATACGAGGGGTGCGCTCAAAAGACAAATAACACTTACAGAGCGCCTATAACGTCCATTACAAGGGCTCATAGTACAGAAAAAACTTTTGCCTCTTTGATACTACCATAATATCGACTGGGGAAGAAAATTCAGGTATTTTTTTAGGCTGATTTCAGCACCTTAGTCGAGCTCAATCGAGCTTCATACGAGTGCTTTGTCAACCTCGGAAGACCATACGAGGCCGTGCTTGTAATTATATTAATGATATATTTAGTTATTAGTTCTGAATGATATATTTATGAATGAAAATATTTCAATACTTGAAAGATAATTACATCGATAGAGAGCACAGGCTTACTGTAGATCTAGTCCCGTCAATTCCAATACGTGTGGTTTAGACCAGGGTTTTGGAGGCGGTTTATTTTTGCCTGTTGTTGCTTATAGGCCGCACCCAGACTTTACGATCATATTTTGGGTGAAAATACTGTGGCCTTTACGCCAGAAAATACGGTATTCAGTTCTTCCTTTCATGCCAAAGCTGAGCAAAATTGGGTCAAATAGACTTCCAATTTATTTTGCTAATAAGCAATAAATTTTTAAAAATGTGTTCATAAAAAGTTTGGTAATTCAATTATTTTGACATATAGCTATGACAGAACAGAATGCCATCACATGTATTTCATTCCAATATATTCCATTTCTCAAAGGAAGACACATCAAAATACTGTTTTGTATGTCACAGAAAGAAGTACACATATCTAAATTCATGGCTGCCCAGAATTAAAGGGAAAGTCCACCCTGGTATTAACTTGATTTGAATAAAAGAAGAAAAATGAGAGAAACATATTAATGAAAGTTTGAGCAAATCCGATAAGAGAGTTATAAATTTTCAAGCTGTAATCGATCAAACACAAATTGGCAACCCCATGACGTATCTTGCAAGCTCTTCTCCCATTTGCGAAGTACAGAAAATATCATAAATTTTCATCTTCTTAGTTTTTTGGTGAAGGAAAATTTGTTTCATACAGGCTCTATTCATAAACATATGAGCAGTGATTATATCTATGGCGCATATACACGTATGACTGAATACTTTCTTTAGAGAAAATGGGAATTCATAATTTTGCGGGCACAGGGCAAATGGGAGAGGAGCTCGCAAGATACGTCACGGAGTTGCCAATTTCTGTTTGATTGATTACAAAATTCAAAAATTCATAACTTTCTTAATTTCTTATCATATTTTGCTCAAACTGTTTCTTTAATTTTTCTGCTTCTTTTAAACCAACTTGTTATCAGGATGGACTTTCGCTTTAATGGTTTCAGTGAAGACTTCTGTGTCGATGGGATCTTACCGGTTTGCGGAAGGGGAGCAGGATCTGTCTTCTGAGGGCGTGGAAAACGTTTGCTGGTGTACTGCAGTTCAGGATCTGCCAGTTGCAGTCATAGAGCTGCTTGACTTCCAGATCTCCATTCCTCTCCTATAGGAACATCATGAATGATGGCAAAAAGAGAGATTTAAGGGCTGGTCAGATCTAAATGGCAACGGTAACGATAGCGATATCTCGTTCCCAAACCGCTCCCCTGATGTTTATGTGGAAAATAAGCTGGAAATCATCGTTGGAGGTCAGACCTCAACCGGTTATTTCATGACAATGAGCTTCCCTCAACGATTTTATTGTCTTGCTGGGATGGTCGTCGAGCTATTTTCTCAGGACAGACCTCAACAACAATATCTGTGAGTCAATCATTTCACTTCTTCGATGTGAAATGGGCAGAACCCAAACAGCGTATGGCCGAAAGGACCCAACCAATTTTAGTGAGCGCAGCATTACAGCTGTTTGACCTCTGCATCAACTCTGAATCACAGTGATTCAGAGTTTACGTTATTTTATCAAAATACATCCGGCTGAAGGTCACACTTACTGGTATCACATCAGCATCTTCATTGCACATCTGTAAGAAACGTTCGGGTCTGCCACTGGAGTGTTCAGGTCCCTGCAAGAAGTATAAATTATTGCATGATTTTTCGCACTTTTTACACTTTACATTTCAATCAAGCTTTCCATCTTCAAAAACTTTACCCACAGTGTCCTGCTCCTTGAAGGCAACTTTAACATAATTACTGCCATCATTAGTATTATCAACACTATCATTATCATCCCCATCAAATCTGGCATCATCACTATCATCATCATCATTACCACCAGGACCACCACCAACATCATCATCATCATCATCACCATCATCAAACATCAAACATCACTCACCATGCCCTCGTATCCGTGGGGCAAGAGCATGACCAGACCGCTCTGTCTGTACCACTTCGCCTGTCCCGTCGAGATGAACTGGTCTACAATGCACTGGGCAGTGTTGTGGAAGTCTCCAAACTGGGCCTCCCAAACAACCAGGGCACGGGGATTGGTGATGGAGAAACCAAGCTCAAAGCCTGTTCAAAGGAGAAAGAGGTCATGATTTTCATTCAGTTAAACAATACAACTGCTCAAAATCCAAATTTGTATAGTTCTTTCAGGCAGGAATACAGTTGATTTTATTCAACTGCCTATAAAAAAAAGGCACCTCTGATTAAGTTGTAACCACATATGTTCGTAAAATATGAAGCCTGAAAAAGGGTAAAATATAGAAGTGGCAGAGTTTGAAATCAGGTTGTTATAGCTCATATACTTGCTTTCCTGTCAGAGGTCAAGATTCATGCTTCAAGATGTGAAATACACAAGAATGACGGCACACAGAACTTCTTAATTTTGGACATGTGCACCTTAAAACTGTTGTTCACAGTTTCAATCAATCTCATTTGAATGTTTCATCTTATTCCTTAAAAATGGGTCCAAGATACTGGTCTATTTTTGTCCAACACATTACCCAGTATAATGGATGAACATGATCAACAAAGATAAATAATCATTTTCCTGGAAAAACATACATGTAGATAGCTAAGACATTAACCATAAAAAGGCCGGGTTATTTTGGCGCTCTCTCAGCGGAGGATGGATTCCACCCCCCCCCCCCCCCCCCCCACCAACGGGAATCTCGGGCATGGAGTGACAAAAGTTTCTGCAACAAGTGTCTTATGAAAAATAGCCCTGCAAAGTTTCACATCTATATCTCAAACGGTTTTTGAATTATCACTAATTGACTATTTATATATTTGCGAATTGACAATTCTGCATTGTGTACGATACACATGGAAAAATTATCATTTTAACTGCGAGCAGCGCGGCGATTTTTGATGCTGCGTGGTACCTGTTGGTAAAAATTTTGTCAATTTGGTATCAAAAGATGTGTAAGGCTGTAGGCGATAAAGACATGAAAGCTCGCGGCACAAAAAAGATTATCCTCGAACATATCCCGGCGAACACAGGTTGGGGGGGGGGGGGGGGTGGGCGGTGGATATCATCCCTCAGGCTTTTTAGGGTTTAAAAAGTATCATTCTAAAAATCTTACCAAGAACACCAAACTCTGAGAGTGAGCTGTTACAGACGGTATAGTGGGCTTGGTCAGGGTAGAGATTGTTGAGGGGATAGTATCGCTTCTTGTCCTCGTTCTGATCATGCAGAACGTGATGACGATGGCTGTGTAGAAATGGATAAGTATAATGATAGGAGTATTAGAAATATCATTTTCATGTAGGCTTAAATAAATGTTGTCATATTCCACGACCAAGCTTTCTTTTATGACCACATAATTTTACACAGTTCTGTGTAAAACACTTTATTGTAAGAAACTCTGGAAAAAATGGAATTTAAAACATGAACAATCCAGTAACACATATCTTTTAGCAATACTAAATTTGTGAAAGGCACCTTCGACCATGAATAAAAGGCTTTCATCTATATTTTTCTGATTCAAAGGTAACTCTTGTTACATTTGTAGTCCTTTGGAAAGACATTAACATACATATGCCACTCTCGACCCAGGTGAAGTAAATAGGTACTTCGTAGGAAAAATTTTCCTGGTACCTTATCGTGGTAGCTTGGCTAAAGCTGGGGTGATAATAGCTCAGCTATTCCATGCACAGGAAAGAGTGCTTTATAAGTTCAGTTCCAATCATCGTTATAATTATTGTTATATTAACCCTTTCGAGACAGTTAACCACATTTTGTGGCTTGGTGAAATAACTTTTGATTCAGAGCCCTAAATATTTCTGCACACATTGTGTCCATTTCTGTTGCATGACCATATTGATGCCACAAATTTTAAAAGCGTGAATAAGCTCTAAAATCCTTAATTTGGCAACACATTGAGAGGTTCAAAATCAATGTTCATTATCAACATTGGCAATGTTCTCAACTTTTCAACAAAATTCCTGACCATGTATATTGTTTTCAAAGACATTCCACATTATAGAACCATGTAGCACTAAAAAAAAAATATTACCGTTGCCAATGTGAATAACAAAATGTGATCAATTTAGCCCTTAAATAATTCCTGTCCTGAAAGGGTTAACCGTGTTGTTACTCACCTGAACGTTCCCCTCTCAACGTCTTGTCCACTCAGTCTGACATGGATACCCTCTTTGAGCAGTGAGCCGAAGGCCAGTGCCTCCGCCAGAGCCCAGTCAATGGTACGGTTCTTCACCATATCCATACGACCACGAAGGACACGCTTCAGACCTGGGTACAGACCACAGATAAAATACAGTCAAAGCTATCCACAATAACCACCTGCGTCGAACGCCAATCAAGCATGATTTCTATTCTAGATGAATGAATTCAACACATTGTAATAAATGATAATATTCTAATCAACAGCAATATACTTGCATTCTCTATTAATTTCACAGACCTCTAGTGATGTATATTACACCAATACATGTATTTGTTCATAAGCAAACAACATAAGTTTTATCAAAGCAGTATGAATATTTAGTGCATATTATTTTTTGCACCTTTGAATACAGCTACTACTCATTTTCACAGTTTAAATTCTTAATTCATTTGACCTGATGCTCATGCGGTTCCAGCACTGAATCATGTATATAGGGATACTAGTGGGTTTAGCCTCAGGGTTGGCTTTTTCTTTTAAATTGCTGATTTAAATTTAAAAAAAACAAAGGAATACTAAAGTAATTATGTTGGTGGTTTTGTTGATGCAACAAAAAAGTCATTCAACTCCTTGATTTTTTTGTTGTTGAATTCTTGGAGCTTAAAAATTCATGCATTCATATCAGACATTATTTCTGCTCCAAATAATGTCTGATATTAGATCTACCAAAATAAACTGTTTCTTTCTATGGGAGGAACATCAATTTAAATAAAAATAATCTGACTTTTTTTTTTTTGAATGATGATTTTTTTTTTCCAACCCTGACTATCCAGAAAAGAATCCCATACATGTTCCACACATTCTGTACATCAGGAAGCCTGAATAAGCCTAAAACAGAAGGTGGTGGAGAATTAAATCAGACAATGTCCAGAAAACTGGCATCCCTGTCAATTGCTTTGCAAAAGAAACTGTCCTGAAGCAGTTGGGAAAAGTTGATGATTTAGAAAATAAAACTTGGTGTATACTAAAAGGTTTTGGAATCATCAAAGTTATAGAACATTGACTCAATCTCGCTAAAAAGCACATGCACTGCACACAAAAATGGGTATGTGGGACTACAAACATGTGGCATGAATGTTCGGCCTGAACACTTAAGCTATTTCTCATCATATTTCAAATATGAGGGCATTTAAAGAGCAATCCTTTTTCAAGGACATTTCTACTAGATGTTCTTCCAAACTGACATAAAAAGAATGAGAAAGCTCATAAAACATTTTTGTCACCTTTACCGAACTCGACCTTCTCTATAAGTTACATGTATATATTTGTCATCTTTAATGGAAATGATGTTCGTTTTTGTTTTTAATTTGTGAGCTGACTCAGTGGCGGATTTAGGGGGGGCAATCCCGGCCCGTGCCCCCCCTTTTGAGGGAAAACAATGCATTGTGCCCCCGCCATTTGCGATTGTGCCCCCCCTTTTGGACCAGAAAACCTTTTTTTTTGTTTTGCTTGTCAGAGAATTATGGAGAGGGGAACTGGACCCCATAACCCCCCCCCCCCCCCCCCCCCACTGAGCGACTTTTCGAGGGCTGGCGAGACCAAAAAAATATGGGTCTCCCTCCAAGCAGTTTCCCAAAGTTGACAGTCCTGCATTTGTGTGCCCCCCCTTATACGAAATCCTGGATCCGCCCCTGAGCTGACTTACCTCCATGGAGTGTAAGATCATCAGGATTGGTGCTGAACGTCTCTCCAATATAAGTCAGGGTCTCTTCATCGATACCGGTAGATGGGTACAGAAGAGGGATCTCCTTATTGAAGAAACCTGGGTCAAAGGACATTTTTCAATTTAATGACATTTATTTCCAACTTTTCAATATATACATGTAAGTGTACAGAGTAATAAATGAACAAAATAATGTACATGTATTTTTAACAAAAATATGACAAAATATACATTCATGCGGTAAATGCATAATTGGAGGACAAACATGTACATATACAGGGGAGAACATATTAGCGGGTGAAATATCATCGACGGTTTTGGGCCAGAGCGGTGCATGCATGGTAGCTCAATTCCAAGTTCTGGTATCAGCGAATAAGACCCCAATACTTTTGAATTGTTTCATCACCTCCTGCCCAACTTCATACTCTAATACCAGAGTCATACCAACAAGACTAATGCCAGACCGACAATAGACCGAACAAAAAATTACATTGCCACCAGTGGCCAAGAATCGGTCGGTTTGGCGGTGTGACTGTGGTATCAGTCAAGCACCAACCCAAGGTGGCATATGTCAAGAGCAAATATCCAGGAACTGATGTATAAAATTCTCTTCTTTTTTTTTAAGTCTCAGACTTTCCCACTTTTTTTCCTACCTTGGAAGATTAACTTGTTATATCAGTCATATTCTCAGTTGTCTTTTCCAAAACAATAACAACTTCCTATAATCCAGCAGACTTTCCTTTTCATGGTGGACATCGCATTCTAAATGTCATACAATGGAAGCACTATTCTAAGAGGAAGCCCTGCTTCATTCACACAAACTACTGTAAAACTAGAAATTTTAACATTTCAGCAGTATAAAATTCTAGCGCAAAAACTCATTTATTTCACAGTTACATATTTCTTGAATCTGTACTAAATGCTAAATTCATGCAAGTTTTTTGTATGCAAACGTTCCGGGCCCCGTTTCGTAAAACTTGTTATCAATAACAAGTTACAATAATTGTTATAAGCTCCTGAAATCCTTGAATCTGATTGGCTGAGAGCAGATTTTTCATAGAAATGGGGCAGTTGTTATTGATAGCAAGTTTTATGAAAGAGGGCCCTGGGGCCCGTTGCACAAAACTTGCATTTGAACGCAACTCAGGAAAATCCAACGCAACTTTATTTTCAGCCAATCAGAAGTGCGCATTTTATAGGACTTGCGTTTGATTTTTAGGAGTTGCGATTAAACGCAAGTTTTGTGCAACGGGCCCCTGGTCTTGCAGAATTCCAAACTTCCCGTTTAGTAGCATGTCACATGACCTACCATGCCAAGGTGAATCGAGCCAATCAGCATTCCTGATCTCTGTGACCTTCTTGGCATTCTGGTAAGCATCCTCACAGATCTTATCATAACCGTCTTGTTCCTCCTAATCAATTAGAAAAGCAAAAATGTAGGTTTTTAGAAAGAAGTATCACTAACAGCCTTAAAGGTAACTTTTGGGAAGCCCTCAAAAACTTTTCGCCAGATTTCTTTGATTTTACTTAATAAATAGCAGGGTACTAACATAACTAAGATGCTGTGAAGTTTTTGCCTCCTCAAGTGAAATATTTATTGAATGAGAGGTGAAAAGTAATAAAAATCCCTGGCCCAAAAAAGAGGGGATGTAAATTCAAACAACGGCCACACACACTACTCACATGAGGATTTCTGTGTGTATAGAATACGCTACACCTAGTGCGAAGCGCTGGGTTTATTGTGCGGGGAACCATCGGGTGGATAAGGTATTAGCGCGAGGCAGTGAAAAGCCTTTTCCAAGCGTTTCTAACAGATATTTACACTAAAATTTGTTCGAAATCGCGAATGGAATGATAAATAATCTCGTACATGTGTCTTATGATAAAAGGAGAATAGTGTGTGACTATGTTAGTTAAGTTTCTTGCCAGTATGATTTTTGCTACCAAGACTACATGTATCTATGAGCTTTAAAGTTAATCCTGAATTCTGGTAATGAAGAAATTAATTGCATCAGAAAGGAACAGAACATTCACTCCAAGTCATAAAGTAAATGTACATACATGTATAAATAACATTTGCCACAATACTTTGTAATTATGGAAATGAGCATGGAATTTATTGATGCTGTTACTTTTCAGGACATAAAGAGAAGGTTGAGTTCTGGGAAAATGAAAAATAGTTTATGAGCTTTCTCATTCTCATATGGTGGATTATTATAGAAGAAAAGTCCCTTGGAAAGGATTGCACTTCAAATGCCCTCATATTAGAAATATGACAAGAAACAGCTGTAGTGTGCGGACTGAACTTTCATGGCACATTTGTGTGTAGTCCCATATACACATTTCTATGTGCAGTGCATCATGATAATAATACTACTAATAAACTGTTCTTGTACAGTGCACATCATATCATGATATAACGTCCCTATGCGCTTTCAAAGGGTTTGAATATTATTACCCTGGCTTTAGCTCCAGCTGCCATAATCAGTGCACAGTGCATGTGACTCTCAGCAGGACTGAGTCAATTTCTTCCCATTTTGGCGATTCCAAAACCTTACAGCATACACCAATTCTTATGAATTATGTAATCAACCTTTCCCAGTTGCTTCCAGACTGTTTTTCCCCCAGTGTAGTCACATAATCAGAACTCAACTTTATCTTTAAGACTAAACCACCTACATTAATTTCATGAGTTTTAGAACAAAACAAAAAAAATGTACACAAAATCTAAACGATTTTTTAAAAATGCATACACTCAGACCACCATCACATATGGGAAAATGTAAAAATCAGACCTCTTACAGACATATACCTAGTGTTAAGATATTACTTAAACAAAAGTATAAGTGACCTCAAAGAGTAATCACTGTAACTGATATTACTTAAACAAAAGTATAAGAGACCTCCAAGAGTAATCACTGTTACTGCAGCCCACATAGCTCGGTTCTTCCACATGGAAGATCACAGAGTATATGTTGGCCTTTCCAGACTTTGTGAGGAACAAATCCCAGTCCCAACTGACCTCAAACTCCTGTTCAGTCATGATGCCTTCTTGGATCTTCTGCTCAGCGTACTGCTTGAGAACCTGTCTGTGACCACGGATCTTCTTGTACATGAGAGGCTGGGTGAACAAGGGCTCATCCATCTCGTTGTGACCGTTGCGTCGGTAGCACACCTATAATCATGCACAAGTAGAAATAGCACTTTAAACTTGCATGCAGTCAAACCTGCACATAAACACTGGTCGGGGGAGACATGAAAAGCTGTCCACATAGGCAGGTGGTCTTTAAATACGGGATAAACAGATTTCAATGTAAAAAGCTGTAAGGAAACACTTTCTAGGTAAAGGGCCTTTCTATACACTCAGGTGATTGCTTAAGCAGGTATCACTACATATACATGTATTTCTTTTGTCCTTGATACACATATATATTACCATTTTTTTTTCTTCCTGGCGAGGTGTTATGTTACTGTGGTATGTCACAAATGTGTCATAATAAAGTGAAAATTGAGAATGATCCTATATGTTTGGATTTGAATCAATAAATGAATTTGAATTTGAAAAAAAACAACTTGAATTTGAATTTCAAAGCATCGGGGGGGGGGGGGGGGGAAGATTTTATGAGGAGAGATTCACGTTTAAACCCTAAAAGGACTGGGGGGGCCCACGTTGGCCCCCCCCAGAAATTTTCACCGCGAAATTCGAACCACTGCAATACATGCCTCACCACTTTCTGACATTTTTCTTTCAAGTCTTGCGCATTTTTTGACACCAAGTTTTCGAAAATCGGTCGTACCATTACTGAGTCACATGACCTTTTGTGACCTCAAGTCAGCCTGAAAACAGAGAATTTTTTAGTTTTGTGTACAAAATGAATGAGAAACCGCATTTCCTCATATTCTTCCATTATGACCTATAATTTCATATTTAAGCTGTTATAATCATCTATTCTAACTGAATAGTGGTCCAGATAACACCTTGAAACAGCAAACTTTAAAAAACAATAAAAAAGTTAAAGATGAAAAATACAGAAACACATAAGAAATTCGTAAAACAATAGAATAAATACATAAGAATTGAAATCACTTTCAACTTTTTTCTTTCATAATGTTTTTAATGATTATAAAGAGCTTCTTGCATATAAATTTTATCTCCAGGGCCTTTTATTACTTTATATCACTAAAAAATGTTTATTTACGCATATAATTTGCATGAATTATCATATTGAATTTAAAAAATAAAGATTTACATTAAAATAATGATGGATTTGTGTTCTTTACGTGATTCTTGAGGTCTGTGCAAAATTTCGCGGCGATCGCTCATGTCGCGGCCGAGATATCAAGGGGGGGGGGGGGGGCCATCATGGCCCCCTCCCAGTCCTCGATACCTCCGAAATAGCCCAGTCTTTTTAGGGTTAATGGGTGTTCGACGAGGTCCATAGTAACAAGGATCTTGTGCTTTATTAGCCCTCGGCTAAACAAGTTATCTAATATAGTCTACTCATACATGTTGTATACATGTACATCCATTTCATATTTCAGGAAGGAAATCCTGTTTACTGGTACTCATTTAACACCTGGGTGGAGAGTGGCAAACATAGATTAAAGGCATTGATTAACTTTGCCCAGGATTGAAAAAAAAAATCACTGTTCCAGCTAATGCTGTAATCATAATTGCAAACCTTTAGCTCAGACAGGAATCGCCTGAGTTTTATAAGCTGATCGGTCGTTTATATATCAAGATATTTACGATTGAACATTGATGTCGGGATAGAGCTTTAAGCTCGTTTACATGAGAAGATGACTTCACAGACAGCTGATTTGTAAGTACTTACTCAATAAGTGCCAAGTACAAGATTCAAAGAAAATTTTAAACTTTCGGCAGGCATTGTCTAGAGAAGTGCACATCAATGGGAGATAACAAGCAAGAAAGTGTAATTTTTTTTTGAATCAACCTCTACATGTAGACCAGGAGGGAGGGGGGGGAGGGGAGAGAACCAGAAAACAGGCCTCAAGTCTCACCAAGTCGATGACGACGTCGCTCTTGTATCTGCAGCGCCATTTGGAGGCGACCTGGCACACATGCATGACTGCTTCGGGATCGTCTGCGTTGACGTGGAAGATGGGTGCGTTGACGACACGTGCCACATCAGTACAGTACGGGGAGGAGCGCGAGAACCGAGGATCAGTGGTGAACCCAATCTGGAAGGTTGAAAAATACGTGTACCTCATGTTCATTTCCTTTGTAACAACACTTAAAGATAAAATTGAGTTCTGGTCATGCGATTACATTGTGAAAGAAACTGTCTCAAAGCAATTGGGAAAGGTTGATCATGTCTACATAAGAATTGGGGTATACTGTGAGGTTTTCTAATCATTAAAATGACAAAAAATTGACCCAATCTCATTGAAAAGCACAAGCACTGTACACAAAAATGGGCATATGGGACTGCACACACATTGTGGCATGAATGTTCGACCCAAACACTTCACCTACTTTTCTCATCACATTTTGAATATGAAGGCATCTGAAGAACAATCCTTTTCAGGGGACATTTCTACTATGATGTTCTTTCAAACTGACATAAAAAGAATGAAAAGGGCACAAATTATTTTTCACCTTTCCCAGAACTCAACCTTCCCTTTATTAAACTGAAACTATTTTGTAGGCTCCTTGAGCACCTGTAAGGATGGATGCCTGTGCTTTATCAATATTGCCATTACTACTATCATATTACTGTTAAGATCAAATTTGTGCTAATTTTTATATATTAATGAAAATGACATTGTTAGGACAAATTGAAATTGCGTGGAATAAGCACTTGTTGGTGCTTGCACAGACGTCTTCCTTAATTTAATAAATATGCAGCCAGTTTTGTGCAGATATATTGAATGGCTTCCCTAATTTAGATATGTTATGACAATGAACTTCCTTTCACCAATATAAAGGTTAACATAATTTTCAGAATACCACCCACTGTCTTTTGTTGAGAGAAATAAAGTAGCATTGACTATCACCTTAGCACAAAAGGAATCAGGGCCCCCGTCTCATAAAGAGTTGCGATTAATTGCAACTTGATATGCGATTGATATCAATCGCAGCTCTGTACTTAAGAGATAGGAGACTGCCAATATGCGACTGATTGGAGGACTTGTGATTGATTCGGATCTATCCTTATAAGACGGGGCCCTGGAGTGAGGACACTGATTCCATAATGCAAACAGACCTGGTTGTTGATGACGACATGGATGGTTCCGTGGGTGGAGTACTCCGGGAGGTCTGACAAGTGGAAGGTCTCATAGACGATCCCCTGGCCAGAGAACGCAGCGTCACCATGCATCAAGATACTCATCACCTACGATGCCAAAATAATACAGGGAGACTTGGTTTAATGGCCAATATGATGGAAGGCTGCTTACTTGAACAGCGAGATTCACTAAGCATCTTCACGTATCACTGTGCCGCATTTGCTCGTATTGTGATTACAGATTTTCAAACAATATTGCCTCACTGCTTTTTATAAATATTTAAACACTTCCTAATCATTTTTATGACATCACGTAGCTCATACACTGACTAGCGAAAAATCTCAAACTTCTCTGATAATATACAGCACCTTACATTTAAATTAGCACTTCAGAGTGATCACTTTGAAGTAAACACATCCTCCTCAAAAAGCATCATATAGACATTTACATATCACCCATACATGTATCTATTCATTTGAGCTTCATCAATGCACAGATTTACCTTCAAGAAATGTAAATTACACTTCTTCTTGGAGGGTGTAAATATTGCTCTTGGAACACAATAATAATATCAGAGCACTAGAGCCCAAGCTAGTGATTGTAGACAATCGCTTGGCAACTGGCATTTACTCCTCACCTGGTTGCCCTCGGTATCTCCCCGGTAGAACTGCTCTGCCCTGGTCTTCCCCTGGACAACAGGATCAACGGCCTCCAAGTGAGATGGGTTGGCTACCAGAGCAAGGTTGATGTTGCGCTTGCTGATGTGGTTGTGACGAGAGTGGGACATACCCAGATGGTACTTGACGTCTCCGGAACCCTGCAAAAGAGAAAACAAAATGTTCAAAGTTTCCTACTGGTCTCAGCTTGCGGCAACAATTCATTTTGGGCCATTAACTGTGTCGTGTGTGAATGTGGCTTTAAATGAGTTTTTTTCTGGAGTATGTTCTATGATATTTCTATCAACAATTTTGGTATAATTATTTTTGAAATTTCATTAGGTTTCTACTTTTGGACAATAATGACCACCAACTTTATGGCCCGAATTCACAAAGGAGGTTTAAACCATGGGTAAGGTATAAACCTCCATAAGCGTACTAAAATAAGTGTAAATAAGCGCACATTGCCCATGCACGCGCTCAAAGAAAATATATGATTGGATCTGATTCCGTTCACACGAACGTTTAAAAAACCCAGGAGAGGGTTTAAACCATGGTTTAAACCAAACCTCCTTTGTGAATTCGGGCCTATGTGTTTCAGGAAGTAATTCAGGGCCCCCTTTTCATAAAACTTGTTATCAATAACAACCGCCACATTTCTATGACAAATTTGCTCACAGCCAATCAGATTCAAGGATTTCAGTAGCTTATAACAATTATCGTAAGTTGTTACTGATAACAAGTTTTATGAAATAGGGTCAGAACAAAACACTAATGATTGTTGACTACCTTCCTACAAATGTTTTTTTTTTCTTCCCCACACGACTCAGTAAACTGCCTAAAAAAGATCTACCAAGGCGAAATAAAAATGACATAAGCATAATACGCTTCACATAATTTCTGTAATCTAGGGGCCTTTGTTATAAGCAGATACTTTTGCATAGTTTTTCCCTTCTAAATGATGGTAGGGTTAGGATTTTAGATCTAGCTTCTTTCTTTGCCATACATTGTTGCCTTTCTCCAATTTAAAGTGTACTAATCACCTAAAAAAAATTATTTGTGAATAGTTAGAATGTAAAATTAACCTCAAAACTGGGCTTCTGTGGGTTAAAGGTTAAGGAGTATGAGGACAATAAACGATCAAATAAAACTCCCTTGCGCAAGAACCCAACTGAGAGTTCGGTTCCGCGCAAGCCCATATTCTATGCAAGCGCGTACAGGAGCATGGCCTAATCTCCTCACAAGTCGCTGTAATGTATATTATATAGAGAGTGTGTTTCAACTTGCAATATCTCTCTATATAATCAACATCTGAAGCTCATATTTTGAATATACATGTAGTATAGCGACAATGAACCTCTAACATACAGTACAGAGCAAAATATTTTTTGGTAATTGGTACACTTAATAAATATAGATTTGAAACATTCTTACATTATGTGCTTCACAAACTTCTTCTGTTTCATGTCATAGAAATGTCATAGAAATGCTTTGTTAATATGTTTTTTTAACAGTACAGAGATATACAACATCATCTGAGTTGCAGTGAACCATTTTGACTAGTCTATTTGGAACTCTACTTGCAGGGACTTTCGGATGACCAGCTGTCAAGAATTTTCTATTGATACCAGAAATGGCTATTGTTCTTAATCGAACAAAAAAAAAAAAAAAGAAAGAAAGAAGATCCCTGCTTGAATCACTAACTCTTCAAATTAGCAACCAAATACATACCTCATCGGCAGCTTCTAGTCTTGAGTCAAAATGGCAGAAGATCTGCTCCAGCGGCTTACGGGCGACATTAGCAAGGACATTCAGTCGACCACTGCAGTGTTCATAAAGACAAAAAGGAATATCTGAAAAATATATACATGTATATTATTTATTGTTCACTTATATAATGTGAGCAATCAAATGAATTGAAACAGAGAAATAATTTGCATAGCTAAATTCATTGTTCCTCCTGAATACTGACTTTCATTTGTGGAAATAACTGCAGGGGTTGCAAAAACCGTCTCCACCGGGAGTCGAACCCGGGTCTTTAGCACTGTACGCCTTAACCAGTAGTGTGTAGAGGTGTCGTAGTCTAGTGGTTTAAACACTTGACTGGAGATGGAAAGGGTGTGGGTTCGAACCCCAGCGCGGCACTACTGTCCTTTGGCAAGACATTAATCTACATTTGCCATTCTCCACCCAGGTGTTAAATGGGTACTGGCAGGAATGAATTCCTTGATTGCTGAGAGCTGGGGTAATATTGGAGCACCTTGAGCACCATTCATGGTGAATATGAGCGCTATATAAATATCCAATATTATTAGGATTATCATTAATAGACCACGGAGGCGGGTTGAGTAGTATTTCAAGTACAATGTTTTTGGGGTGTTTTTTTTTATCTTGTACAAATGTAAAGATACAAATTTCCTCCTGAGATGCTGTTTATGCAAACTATAATCACAAGTAAACATGAATAATCTAGCTTCTGCTGCTCTTCTTGTAAATGAATATGTACAATACCCATTTTGACTGGCTGTATAAACTATCACTGAACTGAAATGAAGGAATATGGGTAACTTATTTCAGTCAGTAATTCATATTAAATTCTATTATAATTAGCAATGCAATGGAAATATACACTATTTTAGTTTGATTGTTGCAGTCTCTGTCTATCTTATGCTATGCCACCTTAGACTTTTCATATCTAAGATTGTTGGGTGTTTTATTTAAGTGTTGTCTTGCCATGTGTGATAACTATAGCAATTTTTTTTTTTTTTTGGGGGGGGGAGATAGCTAAATTTGTGTGAATCACTGTATTTCTCTCTCTCTATTTTTTTTTTTAGTAGTTCAAGTTGTGTTGTTTACATTCATGAGTTGTTTTCATATTTTTTTCATGGCTTTAATGATATTTTCATCATCAACCACTTCATCTGAAGAGTAATGTTTTTTGAAAATTACTTGTCTAATTGTCTTTATAGATCAACCAGATGCACCAGGAAAAAAAAAATCTATGTCAAACCAACGACCTTGACCAACAATGTGTGCTGGTTTAATTATCGCACTCTTACTGCACATGGTGGAAAAAAAAATATTTCCATTGTTAACTTCTGAACCCTCTCACTTTGTTTGCACGTCCCATAAAAAAAAGTGAGTTGGGGGGGGGGGGTTTAACAGTATTTACTAATAGCTATACAGCAGCTAAAGTAAATATACCTGAGAAGTTTAAATGGAGATTTGGATTGCAATTATTGTCATTCAACTGATAATACTCTTAGAATAAATATTACAGATTGATAACATGAAACGTACAGGGATGTACCAGTGTCTAGACGTGTAAAACGAACAAATTGTAACATGCTATCAGGATTACATTTGATTTTTGGAGTTGCCTTTTCAACCCAAAAGTTTATGCAAGAAGACCCATCTTTTTTTTTTTTTTTTTAAACAGTATTTACTAATAGCTATACAGCAGCTAAAGTAAATATACATGAGAAGCTTAAATGGAGATTTGGATAGTAATTATTTTCATTCAACTGATAATGCTCTTAGAATAAATATTACAGATTGATAAAGTAAAACGTACAGGGATGTACCAGTGTCTGGATGTGTAAAACAAATAAATTGTAACATTTTTAATTTTATTTTTGAAGTTGCCTTTTCAACCCAAAAGTTTATGCAAGAAGCTCCATGGTTGACCTACTAGAGAGAAAGGCCTGATAACCTCCAGGGGAGCGTTTCATCAAGTGTCTTGTCAGTGATTTTTACTGACAAATTTGCTCTCAGCCAATCAGATGCAAGGATTTCAGTAGCTTGTAACAGTTGTCGGTAAAAATCACCGACAAAACGCTTGATGAAACGCTCCCCTGGTTTAGTCTGTCTACAATAGTGATTTCCCCTCTTCCCTTAACCCTACCAAACATCCCTGTTTACACACAAGTGAGGCATGCCTAATATCACACCATCCCTTCTACTAAACTCATCTCACTCCATTCCAGTGGGGGTAGTTTCAGCAATACCCTGTCATTCCCTCTGTCTTAACCCTTTAGAAATGCCCTTGTCAACCTACTGGGGGGGGGGGGATGTCTGGTAACCCTTCATCCCCCTTCCTCCCCCTTCCACAAAACCTACCTATTGATGAGGCAAGTCCGGTACCCCTGAATCCCCTCTTCCATCACCCCTACATATTGATGGGGCATGTCTGGTACCCCTCCATCTTCTCCTACTACCCTCCAACGGCCCTTCAACCAACCAGTGGGACATATCTGTTATCCCTCCATCCCATCTTCCTATCCCTTACACCATCGCTACCCCTCAATGGGGCACATTTCGTACCCCTCCAAGCCTGCTTCCTACCCGTGCCACCTGTCAATGCCCTCTCCCTACCCCTTCAATTACCACTGTCTACCCACCTGTACCTGTAGGGCATGTCTGGTACCCTCAATCCCCCTCTCCTCCCCCTTTCCACTACTTGCCTTAACCCTTTCAGGACAGGAATTATTCAAGGGCTAAATTGATCACATTTCGATCATCAAATTGGCAACAATAATGTTTTTATTTTAGTGCTGCATGGTTCTAGTAAGGTGTAATGTCTTTGAGAACAATAAACAGGGTTAAAATTTTGTCGAAAAGTTGAAAAAATTGCCAATTTTGATGAAAATCAATGATTTTGAACCTCTCAATGTGTTGCCAATTTAAGGATTTCAAAACTTATTCTCATTTTTAAAATTCCTGGCATCAAACGCAATATGGTCATGGAACAAAAATGGACATAGTGTGTGCAGAAATGTTTGCTCTTTCTGCTCATGCATCTGGTATATTTTTCAGAGGTCTGAATCAAAAGTTATTGAGCCAAACCACAAAATGTGGTCAATTGTCTTGAAAGGGTTAACTACCAGTAGGGGCATCTCGTACCTCTCAATCCCCTCTTCCTACCATATCCACCACCCCCTGTCTACCTAACGATAGGGCGTGTCTGGTATCCCTCCTTCCCGTCTCCCTACCTCTGCCACCATCCCTGGCTACTGCCTTTCCTTGGGTACATCTGGTTTCCCTCCATGTCCTCTTCCTACCCCTGTCTACCAACAATTGGGGCATGTCTCATACCCCTCCATCCCCTCTTCCTACCCCTGTCTACCCAAAATTGGGGCATGTCTCACACCCCTCCATCCCCTCTCCCTACAACTTCCAACGCCCCTATCTACCTACCGATGGGGCATGCCTAGGATGAAGCTCTCCACCCCTTTGGCACTGCACTCGTCGATGATTGATTTCAGAGCTGGGATGAGTACCTCGCACCCCTCCAGGCCAAAACGCTTCTCGGCAGACCACTTACGAGCTAGAAACTCTTCAAACCTGTAACACAAGAAAACAGTCAAGGGAACTAAAATTACATCAAGCATGGAAACTTAGACAAGGCTCCCTCGATCTTTGCCTTAAATCATTATGAGAGATTGTATATCATTCCACCCAAGACACCATTTCTTCAAAACAGTAAAAAAGAAAAAAAAAGAAAATTGTGTATTTCATGTGTTGTTCACCAGATTCCCAGATGTTTTGCCATTTGGTCTGGTTGCATTCAGCATGCTTCACAACACAATCAATAATTCATTTTGGAAATGGAAAACATTTACTACCTGTTGCAGTAATGTCATTAGTGACACAGGCATTTGGTACTAGGGATGAAAGATGGATGTTATAAACAACCCCCCCCCCCCCCATTCAGACAAGGAAAACTATACATTTCATACGACACATTGTACCTCTGTTGCTATACAATGAATGATTAGAATTTTCTTGTGTGATCATTGTAAAACACAATATTGCATAGGGAAATGGAGGTTTGGGCATCCTTTCCAACAAGAACTAGATAAAGAATCAGAATGGACTTTTCATGTAAAGAATTTTATAGTACGAGAATTGTACACAGCGCGCTTCTCTTCCAAGCAAGTTTCTGTACAGTATGCATTTTTGTCAAAATGCTTTAGGCCACCATTTAATAATTATTTGATGATGATGTAGGGGGCACTAGGCCAATCAAAATATAAGGTTTTAGAGAGAAAAGGGTTTAGGAATTCTCTAAACAAGGACAGAACATACATGTATTTTAAGAAACAAATATCGTGAAAGTTCATTGACATTGGAATAGGGGATCAGTATACGAAATTTGTCATTACTATATAAAGCTCAGGCGGTGTTTCAACTTATTTGGAGATGGTCCCTGAAAGTAGTAGTGAAGCGGCCCAGCCCTGGGAGGGCAAAAGGTGGCCAAGAGCATTTTGACAAATATGGGTACCACTACATTCTCGTACAAAATGTTTATTTATGATTTTCCTTTATCTGTTGAAAACGTTATGGCAATGCCAACTGATTTTAGGGCGAGGTAGGCGGTGCAAATACTCGGTGGAGCGGGTCTAGATGGGTGGAGCCCTACGTACCTGGTAGAGCGGATGAGACGCTCCAGGATAAGCCGCTTGTCCATCTTGGAGAACTGCATGGCTCCTGGCTTCTCAAACTGTTGCCTGATCCAGTCACATTTCTCCCTGTCATTGATGAACATGTACTCCACTCCAATGCTGCGACAGTACACATTCTGTGAAAAGTGGGACACATGTGAACAATCTTTTCAGAGGGGAAATATTATAAAAAACAAAGGTGGATTTCTAAGCTACATTTTACCTCTAAATATCTGGTGTTACAGATAAAATCAAATTGGTATTCTGAGACCTCTTTCCATTACGTACTTTATTATTTTATCATCTCAGAGTCTTACTGCCTTGCAGTTTGTGCGACATTTCTGGACAAATATAACAATAAGAATTTTCGTAACATTCACGTAGGATTATTATACTGGATTCCACTGACTAGTCTCATACCTGCACGACGCTTACAACGGTGCGTTTCAGTAGATAGAAATCAAATAATCTTGAAGAAGAATAGTGACAATAATGGCGATAATAGTTATAAAAAAAGAATGGTGGGCAAAATTAGCACAATCTGTCACATTAAATTTTAAATTTTCCAATGCAGCATCCACCAGGGCACAACCCTGCTACTCCTACTTCTACTGCTTCTACTTACCTCCAGCCGTTGAATGATCTCCCGGAGGGGGAGGGCCTGCGTGTCACCCCCGATGAAGGTGGTGGTCGGGAGGGTGAACACCCGGTCCATGTCTTTCTCATCTTGGAAAGGTAAGAGGTCACAGGGGAGAGAAAGAAGACAAACTTGCGTTGGGAGGGAGTATTTATATCATCAAAAAATTCATGATGATTTTTGAAAATGACAATGAACAAGGTATAAATGAACCTTGATGAAAAAAATTGTTATTTTGCAAGGCTTAATAAATTCCACAAACACAATATGGCATGTTGAGTAATGATTAACAATTTATGCGATATGGAAAGACACTTATCTAATAATCATCTACACCTCTGATGTTTTTTTGTTTTTTTTAATTTACTCAACAGATTTCCATCAACTTTTGTATGGCACTAGTCAAGAAAGGTGAAAAACTCGGTATTAATAGAGACACATAGAGACATGTATTATAAGAAATTGAAATTGTGCTGAATGGGCTGAAAAGCCTGGTTGGTTGTTAACATTGCTGAATAGTTTGCAATGTTCTTTAACCCTTTTGAGACAGTCAACAACATTTTATGGTTTGGCTCAATAACTTTTGATTCAGAGCTCTAAAAAATATACCAGATGCATTAGCAGAAAGAGCAAAAATTTCTGCATGCACTATGTCCATTTTTGCTGCATGACCATATTGGGTTTGATGCCAGGAATTTTAAAAACGAGAATAAGCTTTAAAATCCTTAAATAGGCAACAAGAGAGGTTCGAAATCATTGGGGTTTTTTTTATCAAAATTGGCAATTTTTTCAACTTTTCGACAAATTCTTCTCCATGTATATTGTTTTCAAAGACATTGCACCTTATTAGAACCATGTAGCACTAAAAGAAAAATATTACTGTTGCCAATTTGAAGAACAAAATGTGATCAATTTAGCCCTTCAATAATTCCTGTCGTGAAAGGATTAAAGAACAATTCACATCACATCAACATTTTTGTTGAACGTTAATCATTTCTATTTGAAATTTCACCAATTCTCTTACAATTAAATGCACTACAGAACGACATTCCTACAATAAATCTTGAATAAACCGGAGTGTGCAACAGAACAGAAATTTATTGATGATACTATTGTATTACTTACTAGCTCCTTTGTTTTCTCAATCTACTTCAGTACAGTTGTATAAATTTGTAGTAGTACAAAACTTTAGTACTTCATAAGAATACAAGTTCTATTAAACTTGTATTAAAAAATACCTTATGATTGGTTTGAGTTGTCATGAAATGAAGTAATTTCAAATGTTTCTTAAAAACACATTTAAAGCACAGAAGTGTCCATTTATATTTATGTCTTATAGCATGATACGAGTCCTGACGTCTTTATCCCAGAGTCGCCCATAATAGACAAAATCTCGGCTTTTCACGGTAATTTAATTTTTCATTCAGTCTATTGTCGGTCTGGTGTTGATTTCGTCACCGTAAATGGTGTATTAAGGATGTCGGATTTATTTTCATTACATGGGCTGGCAGATGATGCAGGCATGAGGCTCGTACTCTCCCCTGTAACTCTGCTGAAATTCAAACTTGTGATCAAGCCAGTCACCTCACAGTCACACTACATGTACATGATCCAACATCTACAAACTGCAGGTGGTATTTGATGTAATAGCTAATCGTTTTAACAGAACAGACTAACACTATAACAAAATGGCGTTTGAGTTTATATACAGCAATAACCAGCACATGTCGCAGAGTGGGTATGTGTTACTAAGCAAGTGGAAAGTTAACCCTTTCAAGACAATCTACCACATTTTGTGGTTTGGCTCAATAACTTTTGATTCAGAGCTCTAAAAAATATACCAGATGCATGAGTAGAAGGAGCAAAATTTTCTGCACACACTGTGTCCATTTTTGTTGCAGGACTATACTGTGTTTGATGCCAGGAATTTTAAAAATGAGAATAAGCTCCGAAATCCTTAAATTGGCAACACATTGAGATGTTCCAAATCATTGTTTTTTCATCGAAATTGGCAATTTTTTCAACGTTTCGACATAATGTTAACCATGTATATTGTTTTAGAAGATATTACACCTTATTAAAACCATGAAGCACTAAAGGAAAATTTCTATTGTTGCCAATTTGAAGAACAAAATGTGATCAATTTAGCCCTTAAATAATTCCTGTCCTGAAAGGGTTAAGCCATAGAGCTAATCTCCATGCATTAGAGTTTAGACAACAATCATGTTCTAGGTATGGATGTCATTGTAATGCTGAAAAAAGATGATATATTACCACATGGTTTCTGTAGTTTATATACATGAAGCTGGAATAACTCCATTTGTTCAATCACCATATGGAGCCCTTTAAAAAAAAAATCAAAATTACAGTTTGCAATTCTGCACCTACTAGTTAAGAGATAGTTCTCCATATTGAAAGAATATGCTCAATGAATAGTGCATTAGTCCTCATTGAATACAACAGGAGCAAGTACATGTACATACATAGAAAATAGGCTAATTTTCTTGAAACTTTTGCTGGTTATCCATTTCACAGCATCTCTTCCCATGAGCCCCCTAGTCCTCATTTCAACACTCTCGTAAGCGAGCCTAACGAGATTGAGGCAATCAAGTAAATTAGGCAAAGGACCTTGATTGAGCTAATCAAAGAAAAGGCAGAGAAAATAAAAGATTGCACACACACACTACTACACCCCAAAGGAGTAATTGCTCTCTTTCACATAACCCCATGAACCATTGCAAGCCCTCCTAAAGAAATGCCTTCTCTTTTATTTTATTCATACATTCATTGTATCATCACTATTATTCTTTTTATTCAACTTTTTTTTTTTTTGTTGCTTAGGCAATAATGAATACTTTTAAAATCTTTTTGAAGGGCTACCTCTACAAAATTCAGTCACTGACTTAATGCCTAGATTGTCTTTAAAAAGTAGATTCTTGGTTTTTAAAAAGACAAAAAAGACGCTACAGTTCAAGGAATGCCTCTGCAATATAGGGTGTAGGGACAATTCATTTTTTCTTCAAAGAAAATAGATATATTTGATTTTTTTCCCCCAGTACAGGCGAAAGGGAGAGGTGCCCACGAGGTACATGTAAATCAGAGAGTTACCACATTGTGTTTGACTGATCTGAATAATTCATGAATTAATTATCTTTTATCTGATTTTCCACAAAACTTTCACGTACATGTATCTGTTTCTCTGGTTTTTCTGCTTGTATTTAAAGGGAAATCCAACCTTAATGGCAAGTTGTTTTGAAAGAAAGAGGAAAAATCACAGAAGCGGAATGGTGAAAGTTTGAACGAAATCAGACAGGCAATAAGAAAGTTATGAATTTTTGAAAGTTGTAATCACTATACAAATGGAGCTTCAAATTGGCTGAATCGGTAATGTCACTGTGATGTAGTAGCGGACAACTCCCCCATTTGATCCAACCCCAAAAATGACTGAAATGTCATTTTTGTCAGAACATTTGTATTCAGTAGGACCTTTTTCTTTTATGAGGACCTATAACAATATGCCATCTAATATATATTTTGAGTACTGCCCTGAGGGAAAGGCGCTTAGGAGAAAACCACAGTTTAATGATATTTACGTGTACGACAAACAGGAGAGCTGTCTGCCACTATGTCACAATCGACTCCCTAAATTGCCAATTTGAGATTTGCATAGATTTTAGTGATCTCATTTTTCAAACATCCATAACTTTCTTATTCCTTGTCCTAGATCTTTCAAACTTTCACCATCCTGTTTTTCTTATTTTTCTGCTTTCACACAAATCATTTGATTACCTAGGTTGGATTGCCCTTTAAACTAAAATAATATTAGGCTGTACTTCCCCTTTAAATGATATCTGGACTGGTAGAATATTCATCAGACATGACTCACTACTTTTGAGTTGAATATAAGATGTGTACCACTTTTACGCAGTAGGGACTTGTATACATGTAGAGTTACTGTCTGGTTGACAATAGCACTCAAATCATGTACAAATTACTTGCATGCATATTTCCCCCTCATGACTTATTATGTTTAGTGTTGAGACATACTGAAGCTTTTTGTCTCGCACTCGTCAAAGTATTTACCACAAGAACATACTGAAAGCCGAAATCAGACAAAATAAACAGAAGCTATTAAAGGAATAACGCATGAAAAATACCAGGCTCGATCTGACCAAGTGCACAAAGAAAAGCTTCAGTATGTCTCTCTTCAATGCTAATCTTCAAGTTTTGTAGTACATGTACCAGTCATCTGTTATCATTGCTTCAAAAATTGTTCTCTGCCTAGCAGAACCGAGCCACTTTCTCTATCTCTTTGATTTTGAGTCAATACTAGTACACTTTAATTTACGCATGAATAGGACATAATCTATGCTTTTAACTTTAATCGTTGTTTTGCAATTTGCATGGATTGGTAGCTGCCATGGTGGGCAAACCTAAGAAAAATGTCCGGGATTGCTAAGAAAGAGCATTTGGTGTCTTAGAGCATGTAGGAAATCTAAAAATATACGAGAAATACCCTTGAACGCTGTTGGTGGAATCCGGATGTGATTAAATCATTGCTGACTCATTCATGTACCCTATAATGTATCCAGTTGATTGTACATATACACTGTACAAAAAAAAACACCCACATTACTGACATTGTACACAGAGGGAGAAAGGACGTGTTTATTTTCAAAATACTGTTAGTATCCATTACTTTCCCTGTCCAATGGATTCTTTCCAAGTATGAGCTTCTGTAGTAATATGCCATAATCCAATTATACAGTTAATGGTAACAGAAAATCGTAATTGTATCGGTATTAAGAGGTGGATTTTTCCAGGTACCATGCTCGCTGTCTCAAATCTGAAGAAATACATTCCGTTAACGTCACGTGACACAACACATAATGACGGCATCAAGCAAAAAACATCCTCTTTCCAGACATCCGGTGTACCTGGTAAATTCTGTTAGCGAATAAAGGTTTATTGTGCTTCTGTAGAAACGGACTCGTTACATTCTGATAGGATTAATGCTGAATTTCTATTCCAGGTAGACTATTCCATTAGTTTCCGTGTCTACTGAGAAATGCGCCGATTGAAACTCCGGCCTCATCAAACATCGGCTGATATTACCCTGTTTTCTCCTTTCCCAGTACCTGTTTAATCAAACGGTTGCTACAGATTCAAATCTGTCACGAAAGTCCTCCAATCCATCAAAAAACTTTCAATTTCCTCTTGTCTTTTTTTTTTAAAGAACATCTGCTACTTCTAACACTTTTTGTCTACTTATTATTCTCGCAGGACTTGCGACTGATATGAAACTCAAGTTGAGAGTGTAATTGAAGTAAACTTTCACAAGACAGGACCCTGGATTCAAAGAGAAAAATCTACCTCGATATTAAGTTGGTTCTGATAAAGGCACAAAATAAGAGAAATAGATCAATGAAAGTTTGGGGAATAATCGTATATAAAGAAGAAAGTCATGCATAGTAAAGTTGTAATCGATCAAAGGCAAATTGGCAACTCTGTCAGGTACCTTAACCCTTTCGAGACAATTGACCACATTTTGTGGTTGGGCTGTGATTCAGAGCCCTGAAAAATATACCAGATACATGAGTGGAAAGAGCAAAAATTTCTGCCAACACTGTGTCCATTTTTGTTACATGACAATATTGCGTTTGATCCCAGGAATTTTATAAAGGAGAATAAGATTTAAAATCCTTAAATTGGCAACACATTGAGAGGTTCAAAATCATTGTTTTTTATCAAAATTGGCAACTTTTTCAACTTTTCGCCAATTCTTTTAACCATGTATATTGTTTTCAAAGACATTACCCCTTATTACAATCTTGTAGTACTAAAAGAAAAATATTACTGTTGCCAATTTGAAGAAAAAAATGTGATCAATTTAGCCCTGAAATAATTCCTGTCCTGAAAGGGTTAAGCAACGAGCTCTTACTTGCTTTGCACTGAAAATTTCAAAAATTTAGGTTGCTGATGAAGGAATGGATCTATTTTAAAAAGGGGTTCTGTAAAACATATGTGCAATAATTATATCTCTTAAAGGCACAGGAATAAATACTTTTTTTTTTCTCCAGAGAAAACTGAAAATTGTGAATTCTTTTATAGTACAGAGCAAATGGGAAAGTTATGCCCAAGATATCAGGGTAGACTTCACCTTTAATTCCATGTACACTTAAAGGGAAAGTTCACCCTGAAGATTACTTGAGTTTCAAAAATGCAGAAAAAATTAAAGAAAAATATTGGCGAAGGTTTGATGAAAATCGGTCAAATAATAAAAGAGTTATGAGTATTTAAAGTTTTGGATTCGTGACGTCACATGCGAGCAGCTGCCCATTGGTCATGTAATAAATATTCAATATATTCACATTTTTTTTTTACGTTCCACGATAAATTAATATTGTTTCTTTTCAGAATCTAGTATTGAATAACATTTCTGATAATATATCAAATGCACAGACCAAAATATTCTAAATTTTCTGAGAAAACTGTATTTTATGGAATATTTATCACATTACATACAGTAATGGAGGAGCTGCTCGCATGTGACGTCACAAAATCAAAACTTCAAAAGTCCATAACTCTGTTATTCTTTAACGGATTTTGTCCAAACTTTCGCCAATATTTTTCTTTATTTTTTCTGCATTTTTTAAACTCAAGTAATCTTCGGGGTGAACTTCCCCTTTAAAGTAATTTGGTAACTTTGTAGAGGCATGATAAAATCTGAGCTGCCTGGCCTTACTTGCTACCAGTGTATGTAATATGGTGTAAAACTGAAGCCCAGGAAGAAAAAAGCACTTCAAAATCATCATGTGCTTCACAAAAGTAAACATATGCAAGTGACCGGAAATGCCAGACTCATTTTCCCCCATAGACTCAGTGTTAGACTAAAGTGTATGGCCATACGCTTTCGTAAATGGGAGTATTCAGTCATAGATATTTTGATAATAGCATTATATATTTGAAAACCTTTCTATGCCTGGCTATTTATTTATCCTTCTGAACATCATTATACAAGACAGATATCAAAATTCAACAATTTATTAAATCAAGCCTCCACAAAGTTACCAAATCCCTTTAATTTCATTTATGGTACACACCAGTATTCATAGATACATGTCGTTAGGCACCTGCACATAATATTAAGCACATTCGTGTAAACAGTACACACATGTACCATAGCTTCGTTATTTTGCGCAATGTGTCATCATGTGTGATAATGTCAAGGAAAGATCTGGAACGGTTACCATGGAAACCAAAGTGAACTCTCCGCATCTGCATATTCTTTCAGTAAAGCTACCCTTTGAGTCCAGGTATTTGCTTTTGCTCCTTTGTCTCACAACTGCTTACCTTGTCTTACATACATGTACAGGGCCCCATTTCATAAAACTTGTTTTCAATAACAAGTTGCAATGACTGTAATAAACTACTGAAATATTTGCATCTGATTGGCTGAGAGCAAATTTGTCATAGAAATGTGGCAGTTGTTACTGCTAACAAGTTTTATGAAACGGGGTCCAGGTTAATTATTTTTTCTTTTCCTGCTGACTTTCTTTGTATATTTTATCTGTGCATAGAACTTACCGACCACAGCACCCTACATCAAATGAAAATCATTTCACAGATCAAATATTTCATTAAGGTTGAAAATACCAACTATTAGCTTGCTATAACTACAGATGTAGTAATAATTCATTCTACAAATCAACTAATTTACTTGTGATATCAATGTATGATTAAACCAGTTCATGAGTATATATTGTTAAAAAATCTGTACCATAATATATTTTTAGAGGTTGAATACATATGTGGGCCTCTTTTAGACATATAATTTGCAAATGAATTAATGAAAGAATGAACTTTACCACTTTCCACAAAATATGAAATGTTATTTAAATGAACATGTACATGTTATATTGACAAATAATTGATTTACACAGACATGTTTGAAATATATTTGTACGCTGCACCTGAAATTCCAGAGCCCCCTTTTTAACTCAGAGTCATGAATCATTAATGACACTGTATAGCAAAAGTTGGCAGAAAATGACAGGTAAGATGCACAATGCCAATTGTTGTGTTTTAATAATACTGGTAAGTGGCACACACAGATTCAGTGGTCCCAATTTTTCAAAAATTGAAAATCTAATCAAACATTCAGACCTTTATTTTAAGAATATTAATGAAGGAAATGTCACGAGACTTATTCCAAACAAATCTGACATCCTTTAATTTTACATTTTGAAAATCTCAGTCCGATATGAGTAACACTGTTGAGTTAATCAAAAGCGTCAAATTTTTTTTGAACACCTAGGACATTCAACACAACATGCCAGCAACCCTAGTATACGAGCATTCTATACTCTATACAGGTACATGTATTCTAGTTATTTTTTTTCTACCTTCAGCATGCTTGCAGCCATTTAGCAAGGGGCCATTTTCTGAAAACTGATGCCAACTGAACTGTCATAACTGAAACTGCGTGACATAAACATTTATCACTGCTGCTTGCACAGATGTCTCTTACATCTCACTATACATGTATGCAGCCAGCTTTGAGCAGACATTAACCAATAACTTGTATTAATTATGATTTGTTATGACAAATTAACATTCTTTTATTGACATATATATGATAGCATCATTTTCAGAATACCACCCCAGATTGTCTATTTTTTGTTATAAAGGAGGAATGTCCTTCTAGCATTCTACTACTAGCACTCTATGTACTTTTCCTGGCACATTCTCTTTTGCGATAGCTATATGTAGAAGTAATTTTGTTCTGTATGTACATGTAACCTGCCTCGTAGTATGAGTTGAATCTAGCTGCAGTTCAACTGTTCACTACAGTAAACATGGAATATTTCGTGGTGTGGAAATTTTCACGCTTTTCGCGTGGCATGAAAGTTGTGCGAAAATAAAAACAAGTGAATAGTTTTGTATAAATATTCTTTTGCCCATGAGCCTAGCGCGTAGGCGAAATTTAAAATATGTGAAATTCCCCTTACTCAGCCAAGCACAAAAAATCAATCGTGCGAAAATTTGCACTTTTACAGTATTCAAAGGGATTTCCACTAGATGAAAAGAATGAAAAACCTGGTAGCACCTGTACATGTTCCTCTTCTTTCACCATGAAACATATGAAAAAAGGATAATACCCCTTAAACATACTGGAGGAAAATATATTTGAGAAATGATGATAATGATGATGAAAGTCATACTATCCTAATGGTTGTACAACACATGCTCTGGCGATTATTCCTCCGTGTTAATTTTGACTAACCCATTTCTAAACTTCAATACTGGACTAAACTCTAAACCTAACCTTAAAAGATAAAGTTGAGTTCCAGTCATTTGATTACATTCTGAAAGAAACTGTCTCAAAGTGATTGGGATGGGTTCATCATGTCTACATAACAATTGGTGTATACTGTGAGGTTTTGCAATCATCAAAACGATAATAAATTGACCCAATCTCGCTGAAAAGCCCATGCACTGCACACAGAAATGGGTATATGGGACTGCACACACATGTGACATAATTGTTCAGCCCTAACACTTCAGCTATTTCTCGTATGTCCCAAATATGAGTGCATTTGAAGATCAATACTTTTGGGGGGACAATTCTATTATGATGTTCTTCCAAACTGACATAAAGGAATAAGAAAGCTCACAAATTATTTCTCACCTTTCCCAGAACTCAACCTTCTCTTTAACCCTTTCAGGACAGGAATTATTTAAGGGCTAAATTGATCACATTTTGTTCTTCAAATTGGCAACAATATTTCTTTTTTAGTGCTGCAGGCTCTAATAAGGTGTAATGTCTTTGAAAACAATATACATGGTTAGGTATTTTGTCGTAAAGTTGAACAAAATTGCCAATTTTGTTAAAACAAGGGAAATGCCCAGGGCAGTCTCGCCTGCATCACGCAATTTTCGGGGCAAAATTTTTGCTTGGTGAAAAATCAAAGGTTGGAACACTTAAGGGGTGCTGCCCCTGAGCCTTCCCCCCCCCCCCCCCCTTGTGGGCCAGGTACCCCATCTGTATAACTTAAATCCCTTCAAGTAAGATTTATTGGATGGTGAAGTTCATTTGAAATCAAGCTGTGTGTTTTAAAGCAGCAGAATATGTGTACATGAAATAATTGCCATTGGGACACTTTTGGGGTGTCGGTGGTGCCCCTCCATCAGACGCCTTGAAGATAATGGTCTACAATACTTGAACAATTTGAAGTCTCCTTCCCCTGACAATGATTCCTACCTAGTTTGCTTACAATCTACATGTACATGTGGCAATACGTTTTTACAGAAGAAAGAAAAATGTCAATTTGGTGTCACAGGCTCTTGAGGGGGGGGGGGGGGGGGGGGGGGCTTTGGACCCACTCCATCCCTCCTTAAGGGATAGGTACCCTATTTGCATTCATTTAGATCCTCTTTGCCTAAGGATGATTCTTACCTAGTTTGGTTAGAACCCAGCCATGCATTTAACAAATATCTCATTTTCACAATAGGGGCGCTTAAGGGCTGCTGCCCCTGAGCCCCCTTTGAGGCAAGGTACCCTGTTTCAGAAATTGAGGTCTCCTTCCTTTAAGGATAATACCTACCAACTTTGCTAACAATCTTGCATCAGGGCTTAAAGAAGAAGCAAATATGAATTTAATTACTGTCATTATTGGTGCTCTTGGGGGTGGTGCCCCAAGACTCCCCCCCCCCCCCCCCCCCCCCCCCCCCCCCCCCCCGGTAGGTACCCCTATCTATATTAACTTCGATCCTCCTTGCCTAAGGATGATCCCTGCCAATTTTGGTTGAAATCCACTACCAGCAAAGAAGTCAAATGCATGTGTACAATACATGCACATACTACATGTACATGTACATACATGTACTATATGTAGAGACAAAACTGAAATTTACTCAAAACTTAACCAAGTTAAACTGTCAGTAGGTGACCTTTAATGTGATGAAAATGTAAGATTTGGGTATTCATTTGAAAGAGGGTGACATGAAGACAATCCCTACCAAGAATGATGCCAAGTTTCAAAGAATTTGAACAAATAATTTTGAAACAAAGTAAATATTCAAAAACTTAACCTCAGGTTAAGTTTTTGGAACACAATTTAACTCAATTGACCTTAATTGACCTTTGACCTTGACTTTTGACCTGAAATTTGTTCCACATTATCTGTGATACTCTACAACACTTATGTTCAAGTTTCATGGAAATCGGACATATACTTTTGAAATGAGAGCATTTCCAAAATTGTTGACGCCGTCGCCGCCGCCGCCGTCGGAAAAGCGGCGCCTATGTCTCGCTTTTTGCTTACGCAGGCGAGACAAAAAACCAATGATTTTGAACCTCTCAATGTGTTGCCAATTTAAGGATTTTAAAGCTTAATCTCCTTTTTAAAATTCCTGGCATCAAACACAATATGGTCATGTAACAAAAATGGACACAGTGAGTGCAAAAATGTTTGCTCTTTCTACTCACGCATCTGGTATAATTTTTAGAGCTCTTAATCAAAAGTAATTATTAAAGCCAAACCACAAAATGTGGTCAATTGTCTTGAAAGGGTTAATGCAAAACCTAAACACTAAACCTAAACTAAAATCCAATTGCAACCCTACCCCTACGGCCCTACCCCTAAGGCCCTACCCCTAAGGCCCTACCCCTAAGGCCCTACCCCTAAGGCCCTGCCCCTAACCCTATATCTCTGACCAAATAAAGCCTGGAGCAATTTTCGCCGGAGTATATGTCGGAACACTATATACCAATGCTCCAAAGTAAACGCGGATTCACACCGAATACGACACACGACACACGACACGACAAAACGACATGAACGACTTTCTGAAAAATCGCTCTAATGCAAACCCTATGGCACCGTGCACACCTGCCACGACATTTTTCGAAACGTCGTGCACGACGTTTTTAGGGGTTTTTAGTCGTTTCAGGAAATCGCTCAGTGAGCGATTTTCCCTGCACGACAAACGACATTTTGGCCACCAACCAATTAGCGTGGAGGATTTGCAGTGACGTCATATTCATCCAAAGCCGCTAATTGCATTGCAGAAACTTTCACTTCTCCAGCTCATATCTCTATGGAATTTTACGTGTAAATTATTTTACCGCACCGCACAAAAAGTACCATAGATCTAGTCATAGAGCTATACACAAAAACACAGCATCTGTTATGTTTTCGTCAAGTCCAACCAAAACGAGAGACCTGAGTTACTTAGATCTACTTGTCTGATTGATCCTTTGGATGAAAGGTTGCTGAAAGTTTATCTACGGTAAGTAACACTAAGACTAATTAGATGAGAGGTCTATAGACTCTATAGTCTATATTTTATCAATGCTTGACGAACTTTACAAAGGCCAATGTTTGATCAACTTGACAAAGACCAAAACTAACGTTTACAATAACATTAACAGTAAGTTTAGAGAATCTATCCTCTATGACTATAGATCTAACTTAGACTGCGGAGAGAATAAATGGTGGCTAAACTGAACTTTACCTAGCCCTAAGTTAGGCTAGGTTATGGCTATGAGTATGAGCAAATTCAATGAGTAAAAGTTAGATCTAGAGCTAGATCCCTGGCTCCAGATCTAAGTTAGGTCTAGCTGTCTAGATATATTATAGGCCTAATTCCTAACAACATGTAAACTAAACTAAACAAGGCCTAACTGTTATGTTAAAGGGGGTACCCAATGCTGAAACAATGTTAGTTCATTTAAAAGATCATGATTTTATTAGAAGAAAATCATCTGCCTTAAAAAAAAAATTTAATTCGTGTTGCCAGAAAATCCCCGAAATATGGTAAGATTTCAGGATATTTTGGCCCCTCAGCTGTGTCCCAATTTCAGCTAGGTAACCACAATGACGTCAAAGTGGTTACCTTGTCGCGCAATTATAGCAAAATGCGCGCAAGGTATAATGCATTTTGTACAGTCTAGCGCGCAACACATCTGCAATACGCGAACCTGGGTAACCACTTTGACGTCATTGTGGTTACCTAGCTGAAATTGGGACACAGCTGAGGGGCCAAAATATCCTGAAGTCTTACCATATTTCGGGGATTTTTCTGGCAACACGAATTTTTAAAAAACTTAAGGCAGATGATTTTCTGCTAATAAAATCATGATCTTTTAAATGAACTAACATTGTTTCAGCATTGGGTACCCCCTTTAAAACTAAACTCCAGCCCGGTCCCAGCCCCAGGACCATTACAGGTCCAGGAGTCCAGACTCCAGGCATTGTATCTTGAGGCCGGGGGAGGGGGGGGGGGGGGGGCCTGGACATGGTATGGGCATCATTCCGTTTAAAATCAGAGCTAGCCTATGCCATGGTCTGCATTATAATGGTCTAGTGTCTGTAAAATCTACAGAGAGAGAGAGAGAGAGAGAGAGAGACCCTCCCCCCCCCCTACAAATTTCGAACTTGTCAGTGTCACTGACTGTTAACGTTAATACTAGACCATCTACTCAACTGGACATGATTTATTTTAGTCACACTGTTGGTTATTAATTTGAGCCTAATGTGGGGGAAGGGGGGGGGGGGCTTGTAGTGTACTTACTAAGCTGTTAATTCTACTAGATCCAGATCTAGAGCCTAACGTTAGGCCAAATAATACTATGCCATGGTCTAGATTCTAAGTTAGGCAAGAGTCTAATCTTTAGACTCTAAATTTAAGATATCTAACATCAATTTACATCATACATGTCACTGACTAACATTAGATCTAGAGTTTATGTAGATCTAGAACTAAGTTAGAGACCTTTTTCTTATTTGTAGGTCTAACATTTAGATCTAACAGTTAGTCTTAATCTTAAACTCACTCCTCCAGGCTCCTTATCTTTTTGTTTTATTATTTGTTTGTTTTAGGTAGTTTTGATTCTTTTTGTTTTGATCAAAGCAGTTCCAGTAGATCTAGAAGCAGTCTAAGTTACAGGCCAATAAAATAATTTTTAAAAAGGGAGAAATAAGAATAATTATTAGATCTAGATCAATTTGAGATATGGCAGTATTAGTAAAACTGAAATTTTCAGAGAGAATTTTTTCATTAGGGCTACAATTCCGAAACAGGGATGTCAAAGATCTAGCAGTGGAAGATTTAGGGGGCATCCCCTTTTTGCTTTTCAGAGAATTTGAAGGAAAACTGGACCAAAAAAAATAAAAAATAAAAAATAAATAAGATAACCTTTATTTTTCTTTTCTTGTCAGAAAGTTTTCTGAGATATGTGCCCCCCCCCCCCTTGACAAAATCCTGATTCCTGGATCCGCCTCTGGATCTAGAGTAGATGTATATGTATTATGTACACTTGCTGTTCATAAACCCCTAAGTCTACATTGAGAAAAAGGGGCGAATCCCAACATTTGTTTGAGTGGGAGTGTAGTAAGTTGTAAATCAAATTATATGTCACTATGGCCTTTATTATGATTTATCCTTTGCCATTTCGCTATATAAACTCTTGATAAATTGAAATAGGTTAAATTTTATGTTTCACTTTTTTTTTCAAGTTGAATAATTACATAAATTTCTATCATAAGACTAACCATTCCATTTGAGATGAGACTAAATGTGAATTTCTAATATGAAATAAAAGTCCATTCCATGAAGAAATATTAAAAGAACCTTATATATTTATGAACCTGTTTATTTGTAGTCTTATGGTTTGTTACTTTCTCCATCTATTTTTTGCAGCATAAAAGAATGGGCCAGGATTAAACACTGGAAAACCAGGCTAATCCCTGTACAAACATGAGGATATTAAGGGCGAGACACATTTGCTGAAAGATTGCCAGCAAGCTTGAAAGATCTGGTAATTATTTTGTTTCATTCAACTCTAAAATGAAGTTAAAGATTCGTTTGGAGATGGAAACTGATAAGTAGTTTTTATATAGATACTTTACATACAGTACAACATCCCCCATCAATTATGTCATTATAAATAAGACATAAAGCAAGTCAGAATTCATCTGGTCAAATAATTTATTTACTACTTTTATTTTTAAAATCATTATTATTCTCAGCATTGCTATTTTGTCTTTTAAAGTAAATTATTATTCTTTTTAGCAATTTCATTTTGCTTTGTTATTTCTTATCCTGGCAAAAATACAATAATGATCTAAATTCCTTTCTTACTAAATTTACAGGAGAAAGTGCTGGATGTAGTTTGGTCAACATACAGGCTTGTTTCATGCAGTACAAGAACATGAGGAAGAACGAGGGAAGAGAAGTAGAACTGGTGCCATCATCATTTCAGGTCATCACTCACCTGTTTCCCATCCTCAAGGAAAAACACTTACTAACGTACTAGTATTGTTGATTTCACATCCTTACCTAAGAGAGTAAGTACAATTTTATTTATACAATCCAATTGTTTTCCCAATGCATCAATTCATGGAAACTGGGGATGGGTGTTCATTCAAAGTCATGTCAATTAGTTGTGCTGCTTTGTTTTAACAGGGAAATAATTTATACCCTGATCTTCTATTTACAAACATAAGCTTTGTCATGGTCCTACACAACGATAGCATTTAATACATAAACACATCATGCATGCTTGTATTATAGTCTCTTGCTATGTTAGATGCTATTTTCTCATCTTATTAAATTTCTGTTCATTCAAGAAAATGTTGAGTAATTTTGATTTATGTGTTTTGTGAATTGTATCTCAAAAATGTTATACAACTATACAAGTCACTTTGTAGCTATGATGTAATGCTTGTTGTTAGGAAAGCTATATCATTGTTTAATTCTTTTATTATTTTGCAGGGTATGTACACACCTACAAGAGATTGTACCTGGTAGCTGATGCAAAAGGATGCTCACAAGAACAAGAGGGAGTCGAAGGGAATGAACTTGATGCCATTCATCGTTCTCAGATAGCAGTGTCTCTCCCCAGTCCATCGGCTGCTAATATTAATACTACCTGTGTCACCACACCCTTCCTTGTAGTTCCTAGCAGTGGCGGATCCGGGGGGGGGGGGGGGGCCAGGGGGCCCGGGCCCCCTCCCCTGGGACCAAAAAGGGGCCCAAAAATGCTGTGGACCTTTCTTTTTTTTTTTTTTTTTTTTTTTTTTTGCTTGTCAGAAAATTTTGTGAATATTGAGCCCCCTCCCTCAAGAAATCCTGGATCCGCCACTGGTTCCTAGTACCCCAGTACCCCTTGCTCCCCCCTCCCCTCGATCCTCAAATGATCTCACAATGGCATAACATAGTCCATTCATTTTAGTATTTTGAATAACAGTCTTACCCCCATGAAGAATTTTATTTCACAGCCCCTACAACTATCTTACTTCTCTTCTTTAATTTAACTATGTTATGCACTACCACTGGTTAGAATGTTATTTAGTCTGCAATTATAAGTAAATTCTTCAGTTGGGCTTTTCAAAGTTTTGTCAAATCTCTATTTCAAAATTTAACTGTGGTTAATGTCGTTGAATATCAATTTATGTTCCCCTCCCCATACATAATCATTGCAGTTAGATGCATCTTATTAGCAGTATGTTCCATGTATTCTGGAAGGGGGGGGGGGGGGGGGGTGTATGAGCTAATTGTATTTGCTTACTACATCATACATTCTTGGGGATGAAGTCCATTTACACACTGAAGGAGCTTAAACTTACCTGAATACAATACTATAACTGAAAATATTTACATCATTTCTCAATACTGTTTTAAAGGAAAATCCATACTGGTCTATTTTTTTGTTAAAGGTGCTTGTTGTAGAAATCTATCTCATTTAAAGTTTTGAATCACAGTATTAAATAACTGTTTAAGTCTTTTAAATATTTGTATTGTTTAATGATAATCTTTCCAATTATATTCATTTTTTTTTCCAGCTCTCAAACAGAATACAATGGGTACTGAACAATTTTGAAAGAGAGAGGGGGAAGGGAATAGAGATAGAGAGAGAGAGAGGGGGGGGGGGGGGAGAGGGAGGGAATAGAGAGAGAGGGGAATAAAGAGAAGAGAGAGAGAGGGAGAAGAAATAGGGAAAGACATTTAAAAGTGTGTATTTTTTCAATGCAACTTTGAAAACATTCTCTGGAGTCATTTAAAGATTTTCCATAATATGGGGCAAAGTATTGCTTTTGCTTTGTTGAAAAATATCTGATTTTTTTTTTTTTTTTTTTTTAAATCAACCATGAGTGTGTTTTGAGATAACTGGCACAGATACATAGAATATCCAACAATACCGACAACTTTCCCCCTGTATTTACAATTTGAAAGAAAGGAGAAACTTGCAAGGTATGCGGTTGTGACTGCGATTTTATTTGAGGTATATTGGTATGGAAGTGAGTATACTTGATAGAATGTGAAGTAATAAAACAAACCAATTAGAAAGGAGAGGGTGTGTGAGGAGTCCTATCATATCGCAACCTCCCACTTAGCCATTTATTTATCCCCCCCCCCCCCCCCCCCCCCCCGGTAGCTGCACCAAATCCAAATTGCAGAGATAATATTTTTTTTTTTTAAGTTTGGGGAAAATGTGCATATTACTCATGTTACTAGTATGTCACAGAAATAAGGTTATGACCATGTGTCATAGACGATCTACTCGTCATAAATGGAAAACAAAAATTTCCGTTAGACTTGGTCCAGCAAGAAATTCAAGTAGATCTACTCTCCTAATGTCTGGTACCCGTATTCTAGATAATTATAAGCCTGCACCACTATTTTCAATTAAGGAAATATATTTTTCAGATCATTCTGTCTCTAAAACATGGTCAGTCGTGAGTGTATAAAACAAAACTGCTTGAATTATTCCGAATAGACGACAAAGATCATTTTTTAAAAATGTATTTAAAATACTCACACGATATGAAGAAAAAAAAAAACCGCAGCTATGATTATTCCGAATAGAAAACGGCAAATATCACTTTTGTAATTTCTCAACATGTGTCACTTGACCAATTTAACAACTTTTAGAAATCCAAATAAAGAATAAATGATTTCAGAATTAAACAATATAAAACTCTTATAGAATTATTTTGATGACTACAATGATGAACTTCAAATGAATACTATCACGACATTCTCATCATCAAAAACGACATCTCCCTCTCTCCAGCACGACTTATTAGCGAATGTCGTGTGCGGTGTGCACTGTTTTTTCGCCGTTTGTCGTGTAGTATGTCGTTTTGTCGTGTCGTGTGTCGTGTGTCGTGTTCGGTGTGAATCCGCCTTAAAAAAGCATGCCTAAATTTGTAAAAATATACCTACCAGAAAGAACATAGTGACCCCAGTGTGCTACAAATTCAGAGCTACATTGTAAAAGTGTTCCAAATCTACTGTGTTCACACTGTGGTGCATAATTTGAGATTGCCTCTAATGCCACGATATTTCACTGTGTAAACAAAATCCCTCATATACTGTGTTCACACTGTGGTGAATGAATTGAGATTTCCTCTTATGCCACGATATTTCACTGTGTAAACAAAATCCCTATATAGTGTGTTCACACTGTGGTGAATGAATTGAGATTGTCTCTAATGCCACGATATTTCACTGTGTAAACAAAATCCTCATATACTGTGTTCACACTGTGGTGAATGAATTGAGATTGTCTCTATGGCCACAATATTTCACTGTGTAAACAAAGTCCCTATACACTGTGCTCACACTGGGGTGCGTACATGTACACTGTACTCCTCTGTGGCCAAAGTATGTCATACTGTGTCATTAAACAGTGTGACACAATGTGATGAACACAGAGGCCCGGATTCTTGAAAGGTGCCTAACTTTAAAGGGAAGGTTGAGTCCTTTCTTTCTTTGTTAGTTTGGAAGAATGTCATAGAAGAAATGTCCCCTGAAAAGGATTGCTCTTCAAATGCCCTCATATTCGAAATATAACACAAAAAAGCTGAAGTGTTCGGCCCAAACATTCATGCCACATATGTGTTCAGTCCCATATACAAATTTTTCTGTGTACCTTACATGTGCTTTTCAGCGAAACTAGGTCAATTTCTTCTTAATTTGATGCTTCCAAAGCCTCACAGTATACACCAATTCTTATGTAGATATAATCAACATTTCCCCATTGCTTTGAGACAATTTCTTTCACAATGTATTTGCATGACCAGGGCCCTCTTGCATAACAGTTGCGATTAAACGCAACTCAAAAAATTAAACGCAACTTGATTTTCAACCAATCAGGATCGAGTATTTGGGACTTGCGTTTAATTTTTTGAGTTTAACTTTTTATGCAAGAGGGCCCAGAACTCAACTTTATCTTGAAGCCCCGCCTAAGTGTGTAGATTTGGGCCACTGAATTATGGAGACCCCAAAAACCTCATGATAGGATTGATTTCTGTTGCTAATTTCATGCCTGGAAATAATTTTCTTGCTTCATTTTGTTACATAAATATTTATACGGGACTTAGAGGTTGACAAATGGCCTGCCATAAATCAGCGGCCTAAGTTTAGCCAGGCTAAACCCTTTCGAGACAATTGACCACATTTTGTAGTTTGGCTCAATAACTTTTGCTTCAGAGCTCTACAAAAATATACCAAATACATGAGTAGAAAGAGCAAAAAATTTCTGCACATTCTGTGTCCATTTTTGTTAAATGACCATATTGTATTTGATACCAGGAAATTTAAAAAACAAGAATAAGCTTTAAAATCCTTAAATTGGCAACACATTGAGGGATTCAAAATCATTGTGTTTTTTTTATCGCAATTGGCAATTTTTTCATCTTTTTGACAAAGTTTCTAACCATGTATATTGTTTCCAAAGACATCACACCTTATTAGATCCATGCAGCTCTAAAAGAAAAATATTATTGTTGCCAATTTGAAGAACGCAATGTGATCAATTTAGCCCTTAAATAATTCCTGTCCTGAAAGGGTTAAGTTTGGCCATATGTCACTTCTATGAAAGTATTCCAAATCCATGTTGTGATTAGTATATGCTGTGGTGCATGCACTGTGGTTCCCTCAGAATATGTAGAAATGGTTTTGCCACACTGTGTCATTTTTCTAAAACATTTTGTTGCACACAGTGTAAAAACAATTGAATCAGTATTTTCACAAGTCACTGTCAGCACTATGGAAGAGTTCAAAATTAACTTTGTGGTTATTCCGAGGTGTGAGCACAGTGATTTTCTCTGTAGCCACAGTTTGCAATACTGTGTCATTTTGTTACAACAGTGTTTTTTCTCGCAGTCACTGTGGGCAAAAACATGTTCCTTCTGGTAGGGTTTACTAAACTACTCATGTATCAAATCTAAATACAAGTCAATAGAGAAAGAAAGTAAGAAACACATGGTGAATGAAAACAAAAGAAACAGTACCCTCAGCACAGCAACACTGGTCTAATACATCAAGATGCAATGAAGTTAAGTGAGAAAGCAGACTATAGGTGTGGAAAAGCTGCAAATAAAAGGGAAGGAAAAAAAAAAAAATGGAGAAAAGCTAATGATGACCTCTCGGCTCTCCTGATTTTCTTACCCATGTGATAGTTTGTGACGACCAGCTCGGGTGGTGTGACCTCCTCGAGGTCAGCCGCGTTGATACCGAGGGGATCCAGGTCCGCCATATTGTGGCCACGGATCTGAAGAAGGGATGACACACATGCAAAATGGCCGCCACAGGTAAGTTTGGGTTTTTCATAATGGCACAGCAAACATAGATAAACATGAGTGGGACTGGGGAGAACTACAAAAATGAGATTGCAAAGGATACAGCAGTGCTGAGCCAAAGTGTAAATCATTTCTGAGTGGATTGAAGGGCATCAAGCCTACATGCTTTTTTTTTTTTTTTTTGATTTTTTTTAAATTTATATGATATAGAAAATTTTGTTCATGCAAAATATGAAAAGATAGGTTAGTACAGTTCTTCTATGCAAAACAAAGGAATCATAAATTATGCTCATGAATAATGAAAATGACCTATGAAATCATTATGGACTGGAATATTCTTGCCAAGATTTTCACATCACAGGATATTCTTTATTTTTTCCCCCATTTTTTCTACAATCATAATCAAGCAATTATAAATTTGTAAACAGAACCATAAAATTTGGAAAATAGTTTTACCCAATTCAAATCCATCATAGTCACAAATGAATATCTGAAGTGAGGTTGATCACTACTAGGCCGTGGGCCAGGCTTTTTTTTTTCGTTCAGTTTTGTTTCACTGTTTTCAGGGGCAAGATTGATTGGTTTTAAAAATTACTATAAAAATACACAAACGACACTTTGACTTGTTCCCATGGAATTAAGTATCTTGTCAATGTCCATGCTTTGTCAATGGGAACAAGTCAAAATGTTATTTGTGTATACATCGTAATTTTAAGATTGATCAATCTTCCTTCAGAAACTGAAAAACTAAGGCAGTTTGGTTGCTCAGCCAAGGTCTATATATGCAACTGTGGAAATCCACAATAGGAAGAGTCTAGATGCTTATCACTAGAGGCTCGTTCAAATATGAAGCAGTAAACTGCTCAAAAAGACAACCGCCAGGGTTTTTAAGCGTACTTTGCTTCACATTTTTAAAGTGAGTATGTGTAGAACCTTCCATGACATTTGCTCCTGCGACAATTGCTCCGGTCTAACTTTGCCATGTTAATCCTAAACCTAAACCTAACCCTAACCCTAACCCTAAACCTAACCCTAATCCTAATCTCCACATTGTCCTTAAAGGAAACCAAAACCCAAGGAGAGAATCAATGTAATTGGAAAGTGAGAATTCAGAGAAGCACTTTACAAAAAAGTTTCATTAAAATTGGTTAAAAAATGAGAGAGTTATGGAAGTTTGAAAAGTCTCGTTTTACTTTCTATGGGGATCCTCAAATTGGCAAAATTGCTTCAAAATGGCTGATTTTGTGAACAACTCTCCATTTGTTTTGTACACAGATTTTCAGATTTTCCCCATTATCTCTCAGGGTGCTCCTTGTCTCCTCCTGAACTCGACATATGTGGTGTAAAATACATTTCCCCATTATATATGTTGAGCTCAAAAGGAGATTAACTGCACCTTGAAAGATAATGGGGAAAATCTGAAAATCTGTGTACAAAACAAATGGAGAGTTGTTCACAAAATCAGCCATTTTGAAGCAATTTTGCCAATTTGAGGATCCCCATAGAAAGTAAAACGAGACTTTTCAAACTTCCATAACTCTCTCATTTTTTAACGAATTTTAATGAAACTTTTTGTAAAGTGCTTCTCTGAATTTTCACTTTCCAATAACATTGATTCTCTCCTTTGGTTTTGGTTTCCTTTAACAAAAAAAAAACAAATCATGACCTTGACCTTAACCTTTGACCTTTCGAGATATAGACGGAGGAGCAAATGTCACAGGAGCAAATTTTGTGTCACCTGTGTAGGACCTTAATTTGTTGCATCATTCATCCCCACTTGCGATTCATTTAGTAATGTACACACAAAAAACGTGGAACGTGCGGACAAGAATTAAACTAAATCTTCTATTGTAGCTTGGACGCAAATGTGGAATACATAAGATAAAATCAAAATGAACGAGAAGGCATAAATGAGTTTATCACCAAAAAAAAAAAGGCTGCAAGAAAAACCAAAACACAGAAAATACTAGTTTTTTATTGATAGAAATCATCAAAGAAGGCATGCATGCAGAATGACGTTGTGTGGAAAATTATGGGAGCAATAACAGTGATCTAAAGATATGAAACATAAAACTTATATTTTTAATAAAAAAGAATAACATTAAAATGGAATTAAAGCAGACTTGGATGGACAATAAGAAATATCTCTGAAATGTACAGGCATGCAATAAAATTGAATCACAACATGATGAAATTAATTAAATTACATGTACCTGCATCACCTAGGACAAAAAATAGGGAAAATGGTAGGGAAATCCCCTCATCAATGCAAAAAGTACAATAGGAATGCTCAAATAATTTTTGTGATTAATTCTCTCTCTCTTCCTCTCTCTCTTTCTCTCCCTTTCTCTCTTTTTCTTTCTCTTTTTCTCTTAATAAATCTAAATGTATTTGAACTAAATTCAAGGTGGCCATGCAGGGTTTTAACATGTGACAGTGACAGGTTAAAAGTTCTCTCAGTTCTGTGAACAACCATTCTCCATCAAAATTTTTCATAGAATATTTTTCGTAAAATTTGCTTGAAAATAATTCTGCATGTGCATCTGGCTCAGACTGCACCATAGCGCATCCAGTAACCCTAGAGCTTCCAGGGTCCGCTGAACCCCACCATAAGGGACCCCAAGCTTTGGACACATCAGTTCATATTCTTTCCAAGTTCCAATTTTGCATGACCACCCTTGGCATATTAGTATACATGTATGTTTGAAATTTCCATAACAATAAAAAAATTTATGGCAATATTCCAAGCATATGAACATTTTCAAATCTTTAAAAAAAAATTCTGTTATCAGGGTAAGATGTAAACATACAGAATTACAACAGTGACCACATAGTTCAATCAAGGAGTTATATCGTCTGTCTGGAGGCAGAAGGGTGTTAACTCTATACTTAAACACAGAGTTAACGCCCTTCTGGCTACAAACAGATAATATACTCAATTTCGCCACATGATTACTGTCTACTGTGTCACGTTCTGCTCATATTTAGCTCTTGGCAACGTCTTCTAAAGAGGTGCATTTGATCCAAATTGATTGCAAGTCCATCAATCGATTTTACAACCTCCTATCTGTCAAGTACAAAGTTGCGATTGATATCAAGTTGCGATTGATATCAAGTTGCGATCGCTTCAAATCAATCCAACTATTTATAAAACGGGACCCTGGTGTTCACTCATCATGTATCAAATACAATATACAATACTCAGTAATTTTCAGAGAAAGTACAAAAAGGTACTCTGTTGAGACAACTACAGTGTACGAACAACAAACTGTACAATCACTGGCGATTTCTGTCAGTTTTCTGTCTATTTTCATACCACTGTTCATATGACCATTCTGTACCATATTAGGAAGAATCTCAATTTACTTGTCTACATCATATTGTTGAAATTTTTTCTAAAATCTAGTTGAAGCGAGCTGTCAAACTAGAAAGTTTCACGACATGAAATTTTCACGACTGTAATCAACAGCCATTTTTGCAGCAAGAAACTTTCGCAAACTGCAAAAATTCAGTGTCCTCTTGGTTGTAATACAACTTTTGTTGCAATGAAAAAACCACTCCTCAACGGCATGCACAAAGCGTGTCACACGATACTCCCTGCTAGACATTTTACCACAGACGGTACCAAGACTCTGTAGATGCATGGAGATACATGCACAATTGTAGAAGTTATCTCTGTGCAGTTATACGATGGGCAACCTACACGCACATACATGTAATGCATGGATCTGTGACGGGCGGATAGTATTACCAAAGTCTGTGCCAGTATCGCTTTGCACAACAGCTGGTCGTGTTGACATGCCGAATATACATGTAATGACCTCACTGGTTAATTGAAGGTCAGTGGCGTTCTTGGGCAATATTTACACGCATGGACTTGAAGCATATACCTGTAGACTGATGATTAGACATACGGGCAAATATTTATATTATAGAGGCCTTTATTTTGTGTTCACAGAAAATCAAATCTTTATTGTCCATGAAAAATACATGTAGGTCAACTTTGTACAGATCCCCATGCAATTTCAACAAAAAAGCTATGTCAGACATGAGTTTCATTTAGGCCTAACTGAAGCATACATGTATGTCGGTATTGGATCAAACTCATTCCCTTGTATCTAAAATTACTCTTAGATTAGGAAGATATCAAAGTTTTCTCTATAATTATTTTGATAAATCTATCATTCCCCCCCCCCCCCCCTCTAATTTTCAATTCATAAACTTCTTGTCTGCCCTGGGAGAAGGGGGAGAAAATAATAAAATGCATTGACATTTCTGGGAGACTATGATAGCTGTTCCAAAAGGTCTTCTGTGATCATACACGAAGTACTTTTTATACCAGATCAAACCGTACTTTCACATTAATGTGACATTAGTCAACACTGAATACTGCCTTTAAATCTTGGCTACCACAAATACGAAGAATGTTGTCACCCCAATAATTAACCCCTGTTAACCTGTTCCAAGTAAGTTCCCTCATCATTCCGTGCTAAGAGCACATCCAACCGTGTTCAACAGAGGTTTTGGAAATCGAGAAGCTGCAGGAATGGTGGAATTTATTTATGAACACCAGTGGACAGGCCACGCACGCATGCACGCATTCGTCTAGAATAAATCTGTGTTGGTGCAATTGCATGTCATTACACATGTACGTACGGCAGTATATCTGAGGGAAATGACGTGCGCTAAAAGCAACGCCGTACATATCGATGGACTCTGCAGTAATTGATTGGCCTGCTCACCTTTCTGTGTACCGTGTGAATGTTCATGTCAGCCCAGGGCATGTCTGCATGCAGCCTCATCCGAATAATAAGGCACCATGTTATAGAATTCCCACTAGCATCTATAGATGCATACACAGGGTTTGATTAGGGGCTGTTCGCCATAATTTGCAGACGCGTGGAAGAGTATGAATACTAGCTAGTTACGCGTGAAAGGTTCACGCTGCTTTAAAATTCAAAGTTTTCCATAAAGGCCTACTGATGATAGATCAATTAAATGAAAAGCTGCTTAGAAAGCAAGTTCATATATGCTTGTAGGCCTATTATGTATACTTGTTAGCTGTATGCTTTCCTACATGTACATGTAGGTCCCCTGGATCATATTATGTGATGATGATCTGATGATGGAATAAGTCATCGCAGACAACAATCTTATTCCCTGTTGAATGTCTAAGGCGTGTGTCAGTGCCTCCTGTGACTAGCATACTGAGTATACTCTACACATTCAAGCTCAAGTACAATTTTTTCAAAATACTTTTCGTTAGATTTCTTTAATTTTTGTGCATAAATAGGTTCATGTACTAACAATTCAAAGCTGCTATGATTTTTCTTTTCTTTGTAAGTGGAATAGTATACAAATCTAGGTGAAAATTTACAGTCAGATCCTGGCATATAAATTCTCATGTGCAAATATTGTAACACCAACGCACAGCTGTGTGTGCACGAATTGAACAGCCTCTCTGATTTTGCAGTGCAGTGAGCTTCGGGGTAGACAGGATGACCAGTAGCCTCATTGTGAAGTTAATTTCAAATAAATTTACTAGAAATCATGGACTGGATAAGTAACCTTGGATACACATGAACAAGTAAGACTATACTCAACTAGCTTTACTTCAATTCCTGTTTCCCCAGTGAACTTAACAAATTATCTTTACTGTCCAATCCAAAGAAATATTGATTTTATTTATTCTAAAGAATTTTAAAATATCCTTTTCTCTTTTTTATTACAATGTAAGGCCCCATATTCAGATTTATAAGAAACTATTAAATTAAACTTCACAGGGACATTCGTTGAACCCTGGGAAAATGGGACTTTTTGAAAAGAGGGTTATGCATTTAAGATAAAATAACTGTCAGACATTAAATGAAAACAAATTAATTTAAGTTAAACTATTTGAAATGCATATTTACTTAAAAGAAGGAAAAACCTAATGTACACATCTGTTGTTTTGTTTGTTTGGGTTTTTTTTCTGTTTGGTGAAACTCACTACAAGTCTGACTCAATATTAGGGTAGACCTTACTCACATAAGTTACATTATGCCTACAAATGTAACTTGAAAGGGGAATTGGTAAATGAAAGAGTTCTGGAGATTTCCTTTGAAATAACATGAATGCAGTCTTCGAAAATAAGGTTCTCCACCCCTCTCACATTCTAATACATCAGTCACACCAAAACAGACCAACACCAGACCAACAACAGACCAAGTGAAATATGACATTACCCCAAATAGCAAAGAAGAGGGCGGTTTGGAGTCAGTGTGGAGTCGCTTTGGCAGTGTGACTGAGGTTTAACCCTTTCAGGACAGGAATTATTCTAGGGCTAAATTGATCACATTTTGTTCTTTAAATTGGCAACAGTAATATTTTTCTTTTAGCGCTACATGGTTCTACTAAGCTGTAATGTCTTTGAAAACAATACACATGGTCACAAATTTTGTCAAAAAGTTTTGAAAATTGCCAATTTTGTTTAAAAACAATGATTTTGAACTTCTCAATGTGTTGCCAATTTGATGATTTTAAAGCTTAATCTCATTTTTAAATTCCTGGCATCAAACGCAATCAGGTCATGCAACAAAAATGTACATAGAGTGCGCAGAAAATTTTGCTCTTTCTACTCATGCATCTGGTATATATTTTAGAGCTCTGAATCAAAAGTTATTGAGCCAAACCACAAAATGTGGTCAATTGTCGCGAAAGGGTTAAGCAAGATTTAATTTCTGAAATGAAATTACTTCCTAAACTGCTTCGATACAGGCCATGTGTATAGAAGGCTGTGGATGACTGGATGTAATGAATATCGCAATGAAAGCATAACAATGCAATGGCTAAAGGTTAATTATCAATCAGTAAATCCTAATTTAATAGTCTGATTTCATATAATGGAATCTAAGAAGGGTCAAGTCCACCCATCATTACATGAAACAGTTTCTGCTGCTTCGCAGAAAGCCTGCGTGAAGGTAAAACTTAATTTCATTGAGCTGGTACGATGCTTATATTGATCTCTCAATTTAAAGGAACTACATGTATATAAAAAAAAATAACAATGAAACAGAACATGTCTTGGGCAGCAAGACATAAGTTATCAAAGAAACACCAAGTGCAATATTTTCCTAAAACTCAATTCTCTGCTAATTTTATCTGGAAATTTGAACTATCCGTTTCAGTTTTCTACATAATATGCATTTGCCAAAATGGCTGTAGAAACTAATAAAAAGGAAACTAATAAAAAGGTACACTTAATTAAATCCCTAACAACAATTTACTGTATTAATCAAAAAAATACCATAAACTATAATTGTGGGTGCAGTTGTGTTCATTCTTCAAATTGGAATATACAATTGTATTTTATCGCCAAAGATATGAGCACATGAACGTTTCAGAGAAATATGGCAAGAAAAGAATCTCACATTCTATCATCTGTTTGGAGCCAGAAAGGCGTTAACTAATGTCCTTTAAAGGAGAATGAAACCCTGGGGAAATATCCATTTTAATGAAAAGAGAGGATAGAGAGAAGCAATTTTAAAATCAAAATCGGTTACAAAATGAAAAAGTTATGAAAGTTTGAAAAGTCTCAATTTACTTCCTATGGTGATCCTCAAATTGGCAACGCTGCTTCAAAATGGCAGGTTTCTAGTAGTACAACTCTCAATATGTTTTGTACACAGAATTTCATATTTTCTCCATTATCTCTAAAGATGCTGCTTCATGTACAGATGGTATCTTTCCATGCATGAAATATCATAAAGATTTTTCAATTGGGAGTGAGGTTTAGCTGAGCTAGCACAGTCTGCAACTCTGCTCTTTATTACTGCACACAATACATGTAGATCACAAATTGGGTATGAAAAGTTCATTCCTGTTATTGCAGAAAACAACATGTTTTTGCGAAATTCGCCACAAATGAATTTATCATGTGGAAAACATAAACAAGTCATTACTTAGCATTCCAGAACTCAATATCATGCTCAAATCTTTGTAAGAATGTAAAATAGAGGTGGTTGCCATCAGCCTTTTTAAAGGAAAAAAAAAAAACAAGAAAAAACCCCCTCATTTGATAATCAATCTACAGTTTAAAAAAAAATCACAATAAATACAAAAAAATTTCGTTGGCAATAGGCTCATAAATCATTTTGATACAAAATCAATCTCAAAATTTCATTTCTAACCCTGGGGGGTGATTCACTAACTGGGATCGATATCATTCCTAAAATCAATTTTCGGGATTGATTTCATTCCCAGCTTAAAATTAATTCCACCTTACTGATTCACTAAATCGCTTTTAGGATGGAATCAATTTTATCATGAATATATATGAGCGCAAATGAATATTTACGAGCGCACTCATTCCAACCAATCAACGTACTAAAATTTCAGTCACCGCCCCTCAGTCACCCGACCTAATTCTCTACTTAGCGCGTAGCTAGTGCGCGTTACCTAGCTACTGCATTAATTGCGCGCACGCATCGATTGCACAAAACACAGGGCTAGGGGCCATGGGCGTGCAGCGCAGGCAGGAATGGCGTAGCCGCGCCTGGGTTGGGGTGGGTGGGCATGCAGTGGAGTGGCCGTTTGTGATTGTTTAGGAGCGATCCGGATCACTCCCAACCTTAAAATCAATTCAGAGGCTGGAATCAATCCCAAATACCTTAGTGAATCAGTCACTAAAAGCGATATCGCTCTTAGGATGGATATTGTTCCTAAAATTGATTTTTTTTTCTTATTCGGGATTAATTTTAGCTGTTAGTGAATCACCCCCCTGGTTTATGTCAGATCTCTGCTACTTTATAAATGGCAAAATCATCTCTTTATGAAAAAATAATGTTCCAATGAAAAACGAACAAAATGGGGGGGGGGGGGGAGAATATCTGTTCTTTCACTCTGTGATTGTACGCTTAAGTAGTTAATAAAAAATGTCAACTGAAAATCAATTACTTTGTCCCATGGACAGATAATGTCTAATCCTTTGGAAGCATTCACTATTCACATACATCATTCAATTGCAACAGCAAATTTACTCAAAATTGGCTATTTGCATCCTCCAACAGAATTACAAAGGCAAATCATGGTTTTGTCACATGACATTTCATGACATTAATAATCTAAAATGAAAGAGGAAGTCAACATTTCCAATTTCAACTTTAGTTTTACAGAGAGAACCTCATCATTTCTTTCTGAAATTTTACATTTTAATGACGATTCTATTCTATTCTTTGATAATGCATTCTAATTTCATTCCCTTATATAGGGAATTCCAAAAAATTCTTGGAAAATTATTACTCTGGCTTTAGCTGGTGCAGCTCGTTCCTAGCTCACAATGTATTTCAAGGAATAGGTCCTGCCAGGTACCTATTTAAAACTGGGCCAAGAGAGATTGCTACAGATGAAATACCTTATCTAAGGACATAAGCACTGGGCCGAGACTTGAACCCTCAACCTCTCAATTAAGAGTCATTGTCAAACTCATCTCCCATCGGAAGAAGAGGGAAATATTTCGCAATAAGAATAATCTGAAGGAACAGAAGGGAACTATAAACTATAGAATTCACGAGGATCTTTCTGTCAAACGCTATAGCGTTCTCTTAGCCGCACAGAAGAGTGACAAGGTTCAAGCCTGTTGGACAATTGACGGTAGGGTTTTTGCCAATGTTCCTGCGGATAATAACACAGTAGTGAGAAAACTCATTCCAAACAAGGAATTTTTAGAAAATTTGTGAAATGTCTTACACTTCCTGCCTTTATGAGCAGGCTTACACACCGAACACTAAACAGTGAACTGAAAGTAATTTTTGTATATGCCATTTATGTAGTTTTAACTGTACATTTCACTTTTTATCCTCAATATAAATGTTAATTACTTTATATACCCCGTTGCCTTCGTGTATATCAATTATTACATGCCAATTTTCACTGGCCTTTACATAGTACATAACTAATGTTCTGATTCTTGTGTAATTAACTTAAGATAGTTTGCGACCCTTTTTTTAATAGTTTATAATTGACTTCTAGTGGTACCTCTGTCCCATGCCTCTCTCTGACTATTTTCACCAGAACAATGCATCTTATCTATTAGAAAATCAATTTCAGGAATATATGAGTAATGTTGACTGTAAGTCGACTTTCTCCAGCATCCATTTTAATTGTCGAAGCCTTAGGAAAAATTAGTGGTATATTTGATTATATTGATACTCTTTCACACAATGTTGATGTTGTCCGTTTAACTGAAACCTGGATTAACGAAAATGAAGATATTTCTATTTTTGTACCAAAAAAGTATTCATTTGTACATTACAGAAGACCATTGCGTCGAGGAGGTGGTGTTGGGAGTATTAGTGAATGAAAATATAAAGTTCTTTCAAAGGTCAGATTTGTCATTTACTTGTGAAAGTTTTGAACTGGTTTTCATTGAAATTCCAAGAAAGCGTGACAGAAATATGCTAATGGGGGTTCTCTACAGACCACCCAACCAATCTATTAATTCTTTTCTTGAAATAATAAGTCCTGTTTTGAGTAAACTCCTTAAAGAGAAGAAAGAATGTTATCTCTTGGGTGATTATAATATCGACCTTATAAAGTTGGATTCAACCTCAAGCGTAAATGATTTTTTTGAATTGATGCTCTTAAATTGTTTTTATCCTACTATTTTGAATCCTACTAGAATTACCAAAGACACAGCATCTCTTATTGATAACATATTTTCAAATACTCAAGATAACATATTGAAGGCTGGAATTCTTATGACTGATATAACTGACCATTTGCCAATTTTTGTCACGATTTCTTGGAATGAACCTCGACATGAGTCACAAGAACCTTTTTACCGAAGGCAGATATCTGAATCTGGTATACAAATATTCAGTGAAAATTTTTATGCAATAGATTTTGATGACTTTTATAATGAACCTAATATAAATGTAAAATATGATATATTTCTACAAGCCTTCAAGAAACTGTATAATAAATGCTTTCCTTTGAAGAAATTTTGTGTGAAAAATAATACTTGTATTAGACCTTGGTTAACTATTGATCTGAGGAAGAGGTGTAAAAAGAAAAACAAACTCTATATGAAATTCATTCTAAAACCATCTCCTTCTCGTGAGAGTAATTATAAACACTTTAGAAATTCACTGAATAATGACATTAGGCATGCAAAGCAAGAATATTTTTACAAAAAATTTCATACTGTAAAAAATGATATAAAAAAGACTTGGAAATACTTGAATGAAATCATAAAGCAAAAACGTCAAAACAATAGCCCTGAATATGTTATTAAAGATAACCTAAAGATAACCAACAAATTCGAAATGTCAAAGGCATTTAATGAATATTTCAGTACAATTGGAAGTTCTCTTGTAAATCACTCGACACCTTTATTGAGAACAGATTTTAAACATTATCTGACAGGCAGTTATATTAATTCTTTATTTTTTAAACCTGTTACTGAATCAGAAATAATTAACTATGCTAAAGAATTGAAAGTGGGTAAAAGTGCTGGATATGATGACATTGATTCAACGTTTGTTAAAAAGACCATATTTTTGTATGCAAAGCATCTGTGTTGTCTTTTTAATGAATCCTTTATCTCTGGACAAATACCGGATCAATTAAAGATTGCTAAAGTAGTTCCTATATATAAAAGCAAAGGTAAAGAGTGTTTAGATAACTATCGACCAATATCTATATTGCCAGTATTTTCCAAAATTTTAGAAAAACTTGTTTACAGACGACTCATTGATTACATTGATAAAAATAATATTTTATACTCTAAACAATTTGGATTCAGGCAGAAATATTCAACCTCCATGGCTTTAATTGAATTCATGAATTATGTATCCCGTGCAATAGAGAACAAACTGGTTTCTATTGGTATTTTCCTTGATCTTTCGAAGGCTTTCGATAGTGTGAATCATTCATATTTGTTACAAAAACTCTCATTTTATGGCATTAGGGGCATTTCTCTGAATTGGTTTGAAAATTATCTAAATAATCGTAAACAATTTGTTGTTATTGATCAACAGTCTTCTCATTTATGTAATATTACGACAGGAATTCCTCAAGGGAGTATCCTTGGCCCCCCATTGTTTTTATCATTCATCAATGAACTTCATTATGTTTCTAGTAAACTGACATTTATCTTATTTGCTGATGACACAAATATGTTTTTGTCTGGTAAATCTGTTCAGCAATTGAACAGAGATTTAAGAATAGAATTGGACAAGGTTTCTGGCTGGTTTTATGCTAATAAATTAAAGGTGAACATGAATAAAACTAATTATATGGTGTTTAAAGGCAGAAATATTCATTTTGATGTTGACAAATTACATGTGCAATTTAATGATGAATATTTATCCAGAGTAAGCTCAACAAAATTTTTGGGAATATACATAGATGAAGGTTTAAACTGGAAAACTCATGTCAATTACATCGCCTCCAAGATTTCAAGTGCAATAGGTGTTCTTCATGTTGTACATAAATTATTTCCTTTACGTATATTATGCAATCTGTACAATACATTGCTGCTTCCTTACTTGTCTTATGCAAATATTGTTTGGGGTAACTGCTCAGTAACCCTTCTGAATAGACTGTTAGTCCTTCAAAACAAAGCCCTACATTTGATAACCAAATCATCTTATCTAGCACATACTGCACCCCTATTTAAACAGATGAATATTTTAAATGTCAATTCTATATATATTATGCAGCTGGGTCAGTTCATGTTTCAGTACAAACACAATAATTTGCCATCTGTCTTTGATGACCTTTTTGTACTGAACTCTTCTATTCATTCGTATGCTACAAGAAATGCAAGTGATTTTCATATACCCTTAGCTAAGACTTCTTTCTTACAAAAAAGAATACCCTTCAGTGGGCCCATTTTATGGAGTAATCTCCCACCTGATATCAAAAAATGTTCTTCATTGTATTCATTTAAGGCTAAGTTAAGATTATTCCTGATAAACAATCCATCATTTATATATAGGTAGATGTATTTATTATTGTTCCTCCTCTGTGATCTTTTCCTCCCCCCTCTTTCTCATTATTGGTACCACCTCATCATTTGACCTCATATTTATTTTTAAATTGTATAATTTTGTTTGTTACGGGGGGTAGTCCTCGATAAATCATTTTTGATTTTTGACTACCCCTTCTGCATTTGCTGTTTTTTTTCTTTTAAATCATACATTTTTTTTTTTTCACAAGGATTCACTATTACAGATACATGTTCTCTTTTTTATTGTATGTATGTATTCTATTGTATTGTATTTTCTCATGTTTGGCATTTGTGGAAAATAAAATTGAATTGAATTGAATTGAATGAATCCTTCTACCACGGAGCTCCGACTAAAAGATTTTTCCTAAAAGATAGAGCATGGTAACCCCAAACTGATGAATATTTTATATAGACACCTTTTTTTCTATTAAAGTAGAGATAAACTTTCAAAAAGATAAAGTAATTTTATATCTTTCTACAAAGAAAAGCCCTAGAATTTTATCGAATTGCACTTATTTTCACTTTAAATATGGGTTTATAAACACAGCACACACTTCTACCTCAAAGAGCATAATTATTCAATCTATAAAGTTCCTTTCCAAATTGGCATTAAAAGGTAAATTTGATTTCCAATTTTGAGGCTGGAGATGGACAGTAACATGAAGATGAAGACCGGAATAGTCTTATCCCAAATTTTTTATTATACACTTCAATATTTTCCTGTCAGTTGCTCCATGATCATACCATGTTTCGCTAAATATCAAGCTTTTAATGGAAAGTTCAAACATCACAAAGAATTTAACAGATATTTCTTTTTCTTTCTCCTTTCTTTGCTTTTCTTTATCTTTCTTTCCAGCATAAAAGCTTTCAATTTGATCCTCACCATTTGTTTTTCACCACCTTCTTCATCCTCCTTTTCTTCACTAAAACTTGTTAATACTCTGGATTTATATAAAATTGAATCGGAAAATGGCGTTGAAGAGCACCTGAAGCTTTTCGTCTTGGACTCATCAGAGTGAACCGTAAGAATTCTGTGCCGACGGAAGGAGTTCGTGAGGACGCTCGTATTATTTTAGCTCCCGTTATTACAAAACCGGCGGGCAATAATCCTAATTTCCCGTTATTTTCAGGCAGCCCATCAAAACCCGTTATATATTTCGCGCGCTTTGTTCCTTTAGTTTCCGGTTATATTGTTCGATTTTGGCTTTCTGTTCAATCTTGCGGTATACTCTGATGAGTGCAAGACGAAAAGCTTCAGTATGTCTCTCTTCAACGCCATTTCCAATTCTGTAACATAGTACCAAACATCTTTTCAGATAAAATTGAAACTATTCTCTATGCTGTTTTACACAAAGACATACATGGCAAATTAAATCAGAATTCCACCATAACATTTTTCTTTTCTATTTTCCATATTGCTAATGTAAGGAACACAGCCTTATTACTTACCCACAAAACATACTAAAAATGCTTTTCTCTATGATCTTTTCCACCTGTCTACATTTTTTTCTTTTACCTCACATTAATTACTGTATAATCTTTAGTCATCTCTACATTAAGTATTATGATTCATGTTACCTTTGCCTTGGAAATCCTATAAAAATATATATGTTAATCCACAGAGAGCCTTAGAAGCAGGCTAACTGGATCAATACCAGCCACGTCTGATGAGCCTTAATCAAAATGCTTTCAAGAAGAAGGCGAGGAAGTCACTTCTTCTCCTATCAACCAACCTCGAGGAAGACAGGTGGATTTTCTACGGGCACCATCGATGCCGGAGAACCTCCTTCCGGCAACGTCTGTTCGCTGTTCAGATTTATAAAGGATGACATTTCCACCCAAACCTACTTTTAGGTCTTTTTATTCCTTTCATCTGTCCATAGAAAGTACATTATGAACTCGTTGCTTCATTTCATGGTATTTGTAAAAAGAACATGTAGTTGTCTTTTGTTTCTTTCTTCTTATCCACCTCCTCTTCCCCCTTCTCCCACTCCTTTCTCTTCCTGTCCTCCTCTTCCCCTCCTTCTCTTCTCCTCCTCTTCCTGTCCTTCTCGCTCCTTCCTTTTCTTCCCCTCCTTCTCCCCCTCCTTTTCTTCTCCTCCTTCTATTCCTTTCATTCTCTCCCTCCTTCTCTTCCCCTCTTTCTCTTCCCCTCCTTCTCCCCCTCCTTTTCTTCTCCTCCTTCTGCCCCTCCTTTCCTTCTCTCCCTCCTTCTCTTCCCCTCTTTCTCTTCCCCTCCTTCTCCCCCTCCTTTTCTTCTCCTCCTTCTCCCCCTCCTTTCCTTCTCTCCCTCCTTCTCTTCCCCTCTTTCTCTTCCCTCCTTCTCCCCCTCCTTTTCTTCTCTTCCTCTTCCTTTCCTTCTCTCCCTCCTCTTCCCCTCTTTCTCTTCCCCTCCTTCTCCCCCTCCTTTTCTTCTCCTCCTTCTATTCCTTTCATTCTCTCCCTCCTCCTCTTCCCCTCTTTCTCTTCCCCTCCTTCTCCCCCTCCTTTTCTTCTCCTCCTTCTCCCCCTCCTTTCCTTCTCTCCCTCCTTCTCTTCCCCTCTTTCTCTTCCCCTCCTTCTGCCCCTCCTTTTTTTCTCCTCCTTTTCCTTTCCTTCTCTCCCTCCTTCTCTTCCCCTCTTTCTCATCCCCTCCTTCTCTTCCTTCCCTCTTCACCTCTACCTCCTTCCTCCTCTCTTGTCTCCCCCCCCCCCCTTCATCGCAATCTAACTTTTCTTCATTTTGCCCATCAGACCACCTATTTAACCATCTATGCAACATAAACTTCCCACTTCAACTTGTCATGCATAACCTGAAATCCTGGCTAAATCACATGCGCTGAATCAACACATGTTGTGTGTTCTCTTGATGCAAAGTATTTTTTAAAAAAATAATATGACTCCCAGGTTTACAATATATATGCATCATCATAACCATCAATATACCCAAATATATTGGCATAATGGCATAAATGGCATAATGGCATACCAAATTTTGTCAAGGTTTTAACATTGTCTAGGTGGGCCAAGATAGTCAACTGCTAACCAAGTGTCAACTTCTTCATTCCATAAGAACAAAAATCATTTCATGAAATCAATTTCTAACTTTCATTTCACAACTGTAATCATTTCATTCATTCATTTAGTCACAGAATGATACTGAATCAAACAAAAAGGGATCTAAACTTGGCCCTCCATCAACCCAGTTTAAATTTATCTGTGCAACTTTAACTGCTTCATCTGCTTATGGACTGTATTATGAATACATGGGCCATACATGTATCTTGAAAACTATGTTATATTTTATGTTACAGAAAATGATCTTAATTGTCATAATAAACTGAAATTACAAGGAATTAACTCCTTATCGGTGCTTGCACAGATGTTCTTTTTAAGTGAATGCAGCCAGCTTCCACAGATTGGTCCTAAGTTTGATTTGTTATCACAATTAACACTATTTTACTGATACAAAAGATAACATATATATTTCAGAATACCACCCCATGCCATAATATCTCTGGTACAGTACTTTGAACTTGATAGGTCATTCAACTATTTCCAAAGAGCATTTGCTTCCATTGCTGTACAATAAAATATCATCCGGACTGAGATATGAACTTGTTCTACAGGATTGACAATACCATGAACAATTCCCGGAAGTCTAGTCATGTTCAAAGGTATAACAGTTCAGGAAATAATATCCTAAAGTGGTGTGTGTCAGGGGTGTGTATTTCTTTCCTCAACCACTGGTTTATCATGTCATCTATTTTTAAACATCAGGGTCTATTGAGATTAACCACAAGTACTACAGTCTACAGTCAATCATAAACTTACAAACTCCTTTCTCTCTTTCTCTAATACAGAGGTGTGACTGGTATAAGGTTATGATCGATCCGATTCAATCGCAACTGTTTCCAAGAAGGGGCCCTAGTTTTACTTCAGCTGCAAATTGGGACAATTATATCACCGACAAGGTACTTTAAACTTGATACATGTACATGTAGTTTATTGAACTATACCTAAGGAGGATTGATTTCCATGACTGCACAGTGAATGATACATCATCCAATTGAGATAAAAACTTATTGGCCTCAATTAACGAAAAACGGTTCATTATCAACCATGTTCTAAACCGCGGTTTAAACCTACGCTGTAGACAAGGTTAAGCATAAATAAGCGTATGTAAGCGAATTATTGTCTGCCAATTGGACAAGAGGACATGCGTGTACTACGCTTACCAAGGTTTAAACCATGGTTCTACAATAACCTTTTACATGAATTCGGGCATATTATGAGCAATACCCGGAAACTTCATGTTCAAAAGTAGATCACAGTTCAGGAAATAAATATCCTGAAGGGGTTTGTTAGGGGTGTGTTTTTTATCACTCATGCCATCTATTTCCAAACATCAGGGTCCTGTCCCAGAAGAAGTGCAATTGATAGAGATTAATCGCAAGTCTTCAAATCAATCACAAATTTACAAACTCAAACTTGTATCTCTCTAGTACAGGGTTTGATTGATATCAAACTGTGATTGATCTGCATCAATCACAACTGGTTAGAAGGGGTGGTATTGAGAGGATCCTTCTTCCTTGTGTACAACTGCCTCCTTCAATTCTGAAGATTATTGCAGTCTTTGTCTAAGGTACCACTTCAAATCATGTATTACAGGCACACTAAACACCGGGTCAACACCTTACTCTTTGTGAGAAGTGTAGTGTATTAACGTGCATAGGGTGTGACTCTGCTACACACGGGGCCTCCAGTTAACGCTCTGTCCTAGGAACAGAGTGTTTTCCACTTAACCCGAGCCTGCATCGGGACCAGAGGGGAGGGGTACGTTTACACACAGCTCAGCGGAGGACTTTGGTCTTATCAAAGACAGGGCCATTGTTTTACTTTAAGAGTAAAGAGGTGTGACTGATTGAGGTTAATCGTAAGTCCCCCAATCAATCACAAAGTTACAAACTCCTACATACCTCTTTAATAGTACAGAGTTGTGATTGGTGTCAAGTTGTGATCGATCTGAATCACTCATGGCTGTTTCTAGGACGGGGCCCTACTTTTACTTTATCAGCAAATACACAGGCTATCTCTGATAAAGTACTTTGAACTTGATAGTTCATTCAACTATTTCCAAAGAGCATTGGCTTTCATGACTGTATAGTACAATAACACATCATCCGATTGAGATGTGAACTTATTCAACAGGACTAGAGGAGACCATGAACAAAGCCCGGAAGCTTCATGTTCAACAAAGGTAGATCACAGTCCAGGAAATAACATTCCGGAAAGGGTTGGTTAGGGGTGTGCATCTTATCCATCCATCATTGGTCTACCATAGGTATTATACTACATAGTTTTAAACTTCAGATTGCCAAATCTGAGACTTGCACTTTCCTACAATTACAAGAAATGCTCACAATGTCAAGATTACATGAATGAAAAAATATTCATAACAAGGGGGCCGGAAATTCAAGGAATTGGTAAAATCTGTTTTAAACTGCTTATTACATTTTAGTAGCTACATGTATGTGCCTTAAAGACGAGCTACATGAAAGTGTGTACTAGGTACTGTGTGCCAGTGATGTACATGAAGCTGCGACTGAATTTAGACTCTCATTTTGGATATGAAACCATAATTTTTGTCTTTATCTCGGGAGTTGCAGCCCCAAGGTCTTTCCATAAAACTTTTATCAAGAACAACAAGCTACAATAATAATAATAATAATAATGGGTATTTTTATAGCGCTCATGTCTACCATGTAAGGCGATCAAAGCTCTCCATTATGACCCTGACTCTAGCTAGGCTACCGATATAGATATCTTTGCTCAGCATTCAAGAATTCCTTCCTACTGGTACCCATTTAACACCTGGGTGGAGAGTGGCAAATGTAGATTAATGTCTTGTCATAGGACACTAGTGCTGCGCCGGGGTTCGAACCCACGACCTATGTATGTCCAGTCAAGTGTTTAAACCACTTGATTATGACGCCTCTACATCATTTCAACATGCTACTGAAATCATTGCATTTGATTGCCTGCAAGCAGATTTGTCATAGCTATGTGGCAGTTGTTCTTCAAATCAGTTATAAGAAACACGGCTAAGGTCTCAGCGACAAGAATCTGTTGTTACATGAGTGCGTAGTGATCTGAGTGATCTGACAGAGGGAATGTCAATGGCTGAGGTCGAAAAAAAGCTTCTGGAATAGGAAATAAATGAGAGAACTAATGGAGTCAAAGAACAGTATCACCCTAACATTATCAGGCGTTCAGGTCATGACAACTCACTCAATCAATGATCTTTGAAATTGTGTCAACTGGTGATTATCAACATCATTTTGTGGAGCAGAATGAAGAGGACATTTTTTGTTAATCACATGTAGATACAGGACTGAAAAACAAACAAGTCTTTGTAATTTTATCTATTCTGTTGCAACATCCGGTGATTGCCATTCTGTGAACAAATATACATGTATATCTAAGGTTCTGTCCGCTTAGGACATTGTCCACTGGTTTACCTAGTCCTAAGGTCGGATGGCCAGAGGCAACGACATCTGGCCGGCTGCCAGTCGTAGCAGAAGAGATGCTCAACGGGTCAAGTTTAGCCAAGTAGTGACCTCGAATCTACAAAGTTTGACCAGTATGAAGGGTTGAATGGACAATTTCAAAAACAAAGAAAGTACAAAGAATGGATAAAGAAACAACAAATAATAATCTGATACAAATACATGTATGGTAATCTAGTGTCACAGCAAATTTGTTTGACATCCTCCATTCAAAATCGTTTAACCCATGGCAATACAGTGTCTCCTTTTAGGGGCATTTTTGCATTATCTCCTGATCAAAAATGCTCAGGTACATGTAGAAATTACACATTATACATGAGCAGAAAGAGCAAATATTGCTGGAAAATTTGGAGTCTATTTCTAATACAGTACATTGAACTGTTTATGAATAAGAGCAATTCAGTTGTAACTAATCATTAAAACTCTCTAAACTGGTAATGCAGTGGAAATATATAATCACTATTTTTGTGTTTCTGTTAAATTTTTCATTTTTTGGAATTCACACTTGTTCTCCTACAGTATAATATACTTTTCAATTTATTTTTTTCTTCAAAACTATGTAGGAGTGAATAATAAGAATAATCGGTGCCAATTTGAGGAGGGAAAACTTAGATTTTAAGAAAACTGAGAACTGCTATGGGTTACCAGATGCCCCTTGCACCAGTTATTTCTATTAAGAGTCTATCATTCTCCTTCCCCCTTTCATACCTCTTCTTTTCTATGTGGCATGAAAGGGAAGCTCTCACAAATACATATTGAGGTTGAGGTCAACTGACTGACATCAGGTATACAAAAATACATCAGAGAGCTGAGCTCCACAATGTAGAAGGTTGTAAATGCCCCTTAAAGGCCTTGACTCAGCATCCTTCTGTTTCTCACAACGGGGAGTTGGTCAAGGTCTATAGAGGCTTCCCCAAGGAAACATACAATTATTTTTCAGTTTTGAAGAATGGTTAGTTAATCGAGTCAAAATGGTAAAGACAGTTATAAACATGTTATAAACATGTTACAAACATGCACGACATGCAGAAACAGAGAAAAAGATATCTGCAGATCTATGCAGATAACTTTACTTGTTTTATGTATCTTTCAGTCATTACATGTACATGTAATAGCACAAAACACAGTGGTTAATTTTGTATAAACAAAATAATTGCTGGACACATCACAAACACAAATATACCTTTGAGAAAATGTGGTAGCAACAAAACAACCAACAATCAGATATTTACTGAACATGCATTTTTTTTTTTTTTTTTTTTAACCCCAAAATATTTCCTCATGCCACCCATTTACACATTTAATGAAGTGGTTATTGTTTCCCAGGCAGTTAACCCCATCACAGCTGAACAAGGCATTAATATGTCTATTAAAAACACAAACTGTAGACATAAAACACAAAGGAGCATATTAAAGAAAAACACATACAAATAGAAGAGAGGTGGGGGGGGGGGAGGTGAGGGGCAAGAAATATTATCACTCTCTGTACACGTCACAAAGCAAGGTTATTACAGCACAATAAACTTTCTGTTTAAATCTGTCTCAATCTCAAGTTTGTTTTTCGTCCTTCTTATGATTTACAAAATGTTTGTTGTATGATAAGATGCCTGAATAACATATTTTTCTAACCGATAGTGTCACCCATGTTGAATATCAACAATGAGGAGAAAAAAGGGCTTTTTACATGCAATAGAAAGAAAGAGAAAAAGCAAACAGAAAGAGAGAGAGGGGAAAAAAAACAAATGAAGATGAGATATTAGACATCCTATGTACTATACATGTACATGTACATGTGTGTAGATTTAAACACATACATGTACGTGTATGTATGTATGCATCAATTATCCCCCAATGCTTTGTGGAAAAGAGAATTTTGTAAATGTAGTTTGCATTTTGATTAAGTTCTGCAAAATAATATGAGGATGTTTTTCCTAAAAAAAAATTTTTATCTTTCATATACTCAAAACACATTCTGCTTTCTTTGCCCTGGAGAATGGAGATAAAACTTGTGTGGCAAAAGGCAGTTCTAAAACTGTTTTCTCACTTCCGGGGTTCAAGAAAACTACCTTTGGAGATACCAGAGTTTTCCTCTTTATATGACGATTATGAGCTTTACTACATAAAAATTGTATGCACAACTGTATAACTTAAATACTTCTGCAAATTCATGCAAACAACATCACCCCAACTGAAATAACCTTTGAATCACGTAATTCATATTTACTTAGATATCATCACACCTTATCTAGGGACAAAGTTCTGCAGCCGTCGTTAATGGTTCCACTGCCCGCCAGACTTACTGTCTGACATTGAGCTATCGTCAATGACAAAGTGGCAAGCCAGAGAAAATGTGCACTTCCACTTTGTTGACTCGAACTATAGTGTTTTTGTTATTGCTTTGAGCGTACTATCAATGTGAAATTCAGAGGCTTTGTAGGGCGAGGTTTTTGCCCTCGTTTCCCAGAACAAGTTCATTGCCGTACCTTGTACATGTACATGTAGCTTGGTAGTTGGTATATGCATTCTGTCAGTGTGATAGATGGTAAGTGTGTCTACAACATGTGCATGTACCTGTTAGAAAAATGCTCAATTAAACTTAGTACTTAAAATTTATGGCACGAAATACCTGTAGACATATATTTATGGTACAACAAGAATTTAAACAGGTACGTGTTCATTTACTTATGAGGGCTCTACGTCTTTATGTTGTTGTATTAACTTTACATTGTTTACATATACATTCAAGAGGAGTGTTCCATTTTTCTTTTTTAAAATATTCTGTCAAGTGTCATAAATGCAAGTGCTCTTTTACAGTTGCATTAACTTTATGTGTGTAGTGTACTCTACAGCAGTGCGTGATCTTCTTTCTCCTCACCCCCCCCCCTTTCCCCTCACCCCCCCCCCCTTTCCCCCTCTTTCATGTTCTCTTTGTCAGCTATATGACCTCTCTTTACAACCATGTAAAATACTTTTGTTTGCCTCCAAGAGTAATAAACTATCAACATCATGCTTGTACATGTAACCATTATCTTATCTGGAGAGTGAGTTGTGTCTATCTCTTTCATACACAAAGAGCCATGGAGATAGACATCACAAGATATTATTAATTCAGAAAAGAAGATTAATTCACAAGAAAAATAGGAACAGCAAAAAAAGGGGGGGGGGGATTCAGAATACCGGCAACGGATGAGAGAAAATGATTTTTTTTTAAAAGATAACAATATTTTTCTCCTTCTTTTTTTTTGGGGGGGGGGGGGGTGGTCAAAACAATTTGTTTGTTTTAGTAATTTTTCTTTTAGGTTTTGATGTTTTTATCTTTGACATTGACAAATAATAATTCATTCTTTTTCAAAATCAAGTGCAAATTCATCTTTGTAAAATTTATATGTTCACATTGTTTGCCCATAAATCTCCACCCACTCATTAAAAGTTAAAGTTCAGGGAAATTCTTAGCCAGCATGATTGTCTTTTAAGAGCCAGAAGGGCATTAACTCTGTTTTAAAGTATGAGTTAACGCCCTTCTGGCTCTCAACAGATGTATGTGTACTGTACAATGAAGTTGTATTATTATTATTTTACTATTACCAGTAGCGATGTCCAAGCTCACCTTCACATGCTCAAAAAGAGACTACAGACTACAATGAAAATACAGACCTACATTAGATTTCAAAATGATTCCCTGCGGTGGTATTCGGAGATTCATTTTACTGTATCTCAGATAAAATATGAGATTCTAACTCAGTGAGATAAAATATCCTTCAAAACTTTTAAAAATCTGTATTCTGAGAACCATTTTAGTGAGATTTTATCTCATCTAAGACACGCCCATTTATAAGCGATACCCAATAAGGAATGTCATTAGATTTCACTTTCAATTTATGCTCAGCCAATAGAATTGCTCTCCGGCACTCTGTGGCAAGAGAGCGTAAATCCTGAATCCTTTCTGCAGGAATTGGAGTCCATCATTTTTTCATTTATATGGGACAAAAAACCTGATAAAATTAATCGTAAGACAATAATTGGAGATTATGAAGCAGGGGGGTTAAAAATGCTACATATACAGTCAATAATTATGGGCTTAAAAATTGCATGGATTAAAAGATTTTTAAATTATGATAACAAAGGCAACTGGAAATGTTTTTTTCAGATTGTTTATGAAGGGTCTTGGTGAAGATCTTTTTTGGTACTGCAATATTAAAAATAATGAAAAATCTTTGCAAGTGAACAATACTTTTGTGAGAGAAATATTACAATCTTGGTGTGAATTATCCTTTAATGAAAATCCCCCTAAAGAGTTTATTCATAATCAAATTATATGGAATAATTCATGTATCAAGGTAAATGGTTCTTTAGTCTTTAACAAGGATTGGATAAACAAAGGTATTAATAGAATTAATCATTTACTGAAGCACAATGGTAATTTCCTTACATATTCTGAGTTCGTCGATAAGTTTAAATTGCATTGTAATTTCCTTGATTATTATTCAGTTATATTTGCTATACCATTAAAGTGGAAGAATATTTGCAAAGAACCTCCTACAAAAGATGTTAATTACCAAGAAGAAATTATTTATAGCATGAAAAAGGTAACAAAAGTTTGTAAACTTATACATAAAATGTATGTTGATAAAATATTCAAAACTCCAATTTCACAAAATAAATGGGAAGGTATTGTTTCAGATCCAATAGTTAACTGGCGTAAAATTTATATAATTCCTTTTAAATGTACTTTATCCACAAAGCTAAGGTATTTTCAGTATAAACTAATTCATAACATACTCGGTGTTAACAAGTATTTAAAGCAAGTTGGCATTTCCAACTCTGATTTATGTACTTTTTGTTCAGTATATACTGAAACTATTGTCCATTTATTTTGGGAATGCCCCTTTACACGTAGGTTTTTGGATGATTTTGAAAAACATATTCTTAAAAGTGAAATTAAGTTGACTTTTAATGATTTTATCTTCGGCATACCAGGTGGTAATTACTCCTCATTCAATTTTGTTATTCTGTATGTAAAATATTATATATTTTCAACTAAATGTTTAAACGGCTCTTTATCATTTTCTTCGTTTCAAAAGAAATTAGAATATCAAAAAGAGTTAGAAGAAACCATGAATATGCAACAAGAAAAGTTTATTTTATATCTTGATGGACAGAGGCCCATCCAACTCATTTGAATTCTACATTTTGTTTATGTATTATAAGATTTTATGTTATCATGTACATTTTGCATTTGTATATATTGTTTATGGAGAAATATTGAATAAAGACTTGATTTGAAAAAAAAAAAAAAAAAGAGAGCGTAAATGCTATAATAATTTTTGATAATTTTTACAATTTTCACTACGAGTGCTTTGAAGCGCAAACACACTTCTGCCAGGATTTCCTTGAAAAGGACCGAGGTACTTTCAGAGGTTTTAGAACACCATCACAGGCATCATTGCAAATATGACATTAGTTGGCAAAAATCTTGAAATAGAATTTGATATTTCAATAATAATGTTGCTTAAGAAATAGTCAATACTCAGTATTTTAGTTATTTTGATCACATGACCAGCACTATACTTCTCCAAATATGTGTTATTCTTTTCATGGGTCCTAGAGATAAAATACATCTAGCCCCTACCCATATTTTAAGTTTTATTTTATTCTTCCCATAAAAATGATGGGTGTAAGCGTTTTAAAGGTTAGCGTATGATGCATACAACTGTATAGGCATATGAGAGGTAGGAGACAGAGATAAAATATGAGATAAAATGCGAGACAAAAAATTGGTCTCAGAATACCAATTTTTTTTAAAGATAAAATAAATATTTTTAGAGATAAATGGTGCTCAGAATACCACCCCTGATCTGTTTTCTGCATGATTACATGAATGTGTTAAAAAGGAAACTGGTGACTATGAGATAAAAAGTGTGCATGACCTTATGTAAACAAAACTGTCCTTGTTATTTTTTTTTTTCATGTACAGATGTATGACTAACTTCAACTTGAAAATACCTTTAAATATTGTAGCCAAATGTTTGACTTGCCGTACAGTTCTCTTTCCTGTGTGTTCAGGGTCATGTGCCAAAAACTAATAAAACACTGAGCATTTGATTCGACATTTTGCTCTAGCGGTATTTGTTCCGGTTTATTTCACTAAAGATACATACATGTATATACATGTGTATGTAGGGCTTGATTTCAAGGGTTACAGTTAAGGCAACCTCACACCTTACGATCGGTCTGCGATCCGATTTCAGAAGAAAATGTAATATCATTTGACAAATCATTTAAAAACGAAAAATATTTTTGATTGAGGGTCTGCATGGTCATACAGACAGTAAAATAAAAAATACAGCCTTTGCCGAGTTTTCTAGTCGGTGGAATGGCCAAATCGGCTCTCAGTCATAGTGACGTCACAAAAATCGTACGACTGTCTGCGATTTGAAACTAACTTTGCCCTTATTCCCTGTAGAAAGCTGACAGCTCACCAAAACCCTATGTTTAGTATTCATATTACTTTTCAGAACCTGAATAGGGTAGATTTCATTTGGTAAAATGCCAATATTTAATGCCACAGCGATTTATTTCACAAATCGGATCGCAGACCGATCGTAAGGTGTGCGGTGGCCTTTACATGTACATGTATTAGAAGAGTGTTGGGTCCTGGAATGAAGATTAATAGGAATTCAACTAGATTGACCACGCAGCAATTGTCGACGGAGCACGTGTGTGTTGTGCAATAAATTTGTTACAAAAGATTGTGCAACAGAAACATTATATTAATGAGGGAGAACTAACTTTAACCAGAAATAAACAGAAAGATGGAAACTAAAACGATGATGTCAAAGAAATGTCTTTGTACAGTGATAATTCTGTTGCTTTTCTTATAAAATGACTTAAGAAGAAAGTGATGGAACAACTATCAAACATCGCCATTTCCTTCACAATCATTTATGGTACATTTTTGTTAACTGTAAAAATTCAAAATTCAGCACTTACAGTATTTAGGGCAGGCTTTTGCAAACTGAATGGCTGAAAAAAAAATGTAATCAAGCATTAAAGGGAAAGTTCACCCTGAAGATTACTTGAGTTTAAAAAATGCAGAAAAAATAAGGAAAAATATTGGCGAAGGTTTGATGAAAATCGGTCAAATAATAAAAGAGTTATGAGTATTTAAAGTTTTGGATTCGTGACGTCACATGCGAGCAGCTGCCCATTGGTCATGTAATAAATATTCCATATATTCGCATTTTTTTTTACGTTCCACGATAAATTAATATTGTTTCTTTTCAGAATCTAGTATTGAATAACATTTCTGACAATATATCAAATGCACAGACGAAAATATTCTAAATTTTCTGAGAAAACTGTATTTTATGGAATATTTATCACATTACATAATGGAGGAGCTGCTCGCATGTGACGTCACAAAATCAAAACTTCAAAAGTCCATAACTCCGTTATTCTTTAACGGATCTTGTCCAAACTTTCGCCAATATTTTTCTTTATTTTTTCTGCATTTTTTAAACTCAAGTAATCTTCGGGGTGAACTTCCCCTTTAAAGCTAGACTATATTATTAAAAATAATGGGTGTGGCAGGGGTGTGTAGGAGGCGGCAAACTGTATTGTGATAGTTGGCAAAGAGCCAAAAGAGAGAAAATACCTGGATTAGTGTGAATCAAAGAGGCGAAAAAAAGAAGAGAGTCAATAGAGATGACAAAAACATTCCTATTTACTAGCTTTATTGTGAGGGTACCTGTGATTACTGTACAATACAATCTATTTCTACTAGAGTTCTCCAGAGCCAAATTCTGTGAGAGATGACTTAAGGACCGGTCACTGATCACAGATGACAACTAAATCATTCCCAAATCGCTCTCCTGAGGTTAATGTGTAAAAGGTATTGGATATGGTGAAGTTTTAAGAGGTGCTGGTGAATTGTTAATCATTTTCTACAATTCTACGATAAACATTTATTTAGCCAATTGTTGAAACACTGTTTTACTTGTGATATACTGGGATTGATAAGTTGCTTTAAACAGCAGCAATGTGAGTTTGAGCCCATTTAGAGCAATTTCTCAGAAAAATCCATGTATTCTGTTAGCAGCTGATGCAGGATGTGTCAGAATTTCCCTACTGCTGCAACCATATTTTCCACTACAGAAGGTCACCAAATTTTATGTAGGCATGACACTACTCGGAAGTAGTACTCAAACTTCTTCTAAAATCATTACCATCATGACTAAAATCCACACTTCTGGCTGTTTCTAGAGGGGGTGGGGTAATGGGTTATTTACAGTTGTCAAAGGCAGGTATTGGGGGGGGGGGGGGGGTGGTTGGGTTGAAGGGTAATTAACGGTAGTCAAATAAAGGAATGGCTGTACCATGACACTGACACATATCCTGTTTTAAAGAGGAGGATGAGTTCTGGTATTAAAGGGCAATTGATTTATTTTTTTTTTTTTTTTTTTTTAATTCAAAGAGTAGAACACCTCATTTAATGCAGGCATAAATGTAATATTTGATATTGTTCTTTTCAGTGGAAAGTGAATGTGTTAATAAGTATGCGTTTATGTGAGAATTGAATTTTAAGAAGATTTATATGTGTTGTGTATTAAATTTGTTTAATACTATTATTGCTTGAAAACAAGTATTATCAAATATAGAACTATGAAAAATAAATTGGTTGATCACAAAACAGAAACAAACAAAAATGAAAAGGAACAAAACAAAGATTACAAGAATGCATGCGGGGGGGGGGGGGGGGGGGGGACCACTTCATACAACATATCTGAACTAAAAAAAAACATTTAACATACATGTACAAGAAATGAATTCTTGAGGCAAATCCAACAAAAAATGTGAAAATATAATATAAATATATGCATAACCACAATTCTGGTGAAACATGATGTCCAATTGGTGTCTGGACACGTTTTTTTTTTTTTTTTTTTTTTTTTGAGACCGACTTGCACAAAGGGGTAAGTGACAGAAAGTTTATGAAGCACCCGACATGGTACCCATTAAAATCAAATTTTAATTTTTTTCAAAACATACTTGAGCTACAAGGTACATCAGAAAATTCAATTTGCATTTGGGGCCTTTTATGACAGAGAAATCTTGCCTTCAAAAGAGAAAACTGAACTAAAAAAAGGCCTTAAATAGTAACGGAACAATTCACATTGTGGTGGTCAATAAACTTGCTATTACACTTTGAATGTACATGTAGGCAGGCCACATTTTCATACATGTAGCATTTCAAACTGCCTCATTGCAATAACATGCATCTGCTATCCACATCGACACATGTCATCAGTACCAGTCAAACAAGTGTCTAGTAAGGCCACAGAAGGAAAATGGGTTTTTAAGGTGGCCACTGTAGATACATGTAGGTTAGAACAGCAACAAATAATTCCCTGTCCAAGGAAAATATATATACAAGCAGGTGATCACTATACACAGGTGACCTTTATAGAGATGGGATGGCCACTAATAGATTTAACATTATTTTAACAGTATTTAAACAGGAACTTGCAACACCAATGCAGAGAATAGCATCTTTTATGAAAGAAAGATAGAAAGGATGAGTCACATATGAGAACCATAATAATTTTTCAAGCCACTGGCAGATCTAACTGACCTGATATGATCTGATGATGGTTTGCACTGAGAGATGGTCCTCGATGACCTTTCTGTCCAGCTGACCTTGTGAGGGCGCTGGCACTTGTGACGTTGCCGGGGAGGGGTGAGAGGAAGTCACCGAAGGCCTGGGTGCAGCAGGGTACATGCTGGAGATGGGCGGTGGGGGTACATACGCTGTTCCCGGTGCGGCACCGTTCTGAGCGTTGCGGAAGAAAATGTCCCATGACTGCACAGAGGATGGCAAGTGCAGGAAAAAACAGAAAGAAAATCACATTTGATTTACATCATACATGTCAATTGTAAACGGGAAATGACAAGTAAAACCATTTTCATTTCAAACGTTCTGTTTTTTTTTTCCTCTGGCATTTTCATCTCGTACATTTTTCCTCTGACATTTTTACGTCTGACATTTGTACACCGAACTGTTTTTTACTTGACTCGATTATGATTTTAGAAGCAATTTTGTTTTTTGCAAGTCTAATTTTCTACAAGTCAAAAGGCATGCATGGTCTTGCCTGCACCCAATAATTTGCGTTTCAGAAGCAAAAGAGAAAAGTCGCTGAACGGGATTGAATGTGCCTCAAAACAGGTCCAGCACCATTCAGTAGTCTTGATCATTTAAAGAAGCTCTATTTTTTTCCTTTTATTTATTGTAAAACTAATTTCTCACATAGATTCTTATGTACTAAACTTTGTTGTTACACATATTTTGTTTATACCAGATAGAACTCTTTTAGGGCTTCCTTGAGCTAAATCACTCATTGCTCCTGTGTATATTTTTAACTGACGGATAAGGTGATACATGCGTATTACATGTAGCTGTCACAGGGTGATCAAAATAACTGTACAGTCAAACCAGCTTTAGTGACTTCCTGTATAGAAAGACCACCAGTCTATAAAGCCCACAATTTTTGTTTCCCTTGAAAAGTGTTTCTCATTGAAACGTGTATTAAAGCAAGGATGTTCAAACTGATGGAGTCTTAACCCCTTTTGAGACAATTGACCACATTTTGTGGTTTGGCTCAATAACTTTTGATTCAGAGCTCTAAAAGATATACCAGATGTATGAGTAGAAAGAGCAAAAATTTCTGCACACACTGTGTCCATTTTTGTTGCATGTCCATATATTGCATTTGATGCCAGCAATTTTAAAAGCAAGAATAAGCTTTAAAATCCTTAAATTGGCAACACATCGACAGGTTCAAAATCACTGTTTTTATCCAAAGTGGCAACTTTTTCAACTTTTCAACAAAGTTCTTTACCATGTATGTTGTTTTGAAAGGCATTACATTTTATTAGAACCATGTAGCACTAAAAGACAAATATTATTGTTGCCAATTTGAAGAAAGAAATGTGATCAATTTAGTCCTTAAATAATTTCTGTCATGAAAGGGTTAAAGTGTACCAACCACCTGAAAAAAGAATTTGTATACTGCTAGGAAGTATAAAATTACCCTCAAAGAACTTTATCTGAAATTGTATAGGTCAACAGTTTAGGAGTATGAAGGAAATAAAGGATAACATGAAGGTGCTCGCGTGGAACCGAACCTCCGAGTTGGGTTCCGCGCGAGCCCTTATCTTGGCGAGCACGTACGGGTGCACTGAGTAGTCTACTCACAAGACGCTTTTATGCTTTATAGAGAGTATAATTAAACTTATATCTCTTTATAGAAGTGATATTCGAAGCCCATATTTGGAATATACTGTAGTAGAATGACATGGAACCTCTTACAGAGTAAAATATTTTGTTGTGATTGGTAAAATGTACCATTTAATTAACGATAATTAATGCAAACACCTGGCAGATTATAAAGGATGTACAATTGAATTGAAATAAACTGCCTTGATTCTTTGATGTCGATGTCTGATCCCGCCAAAGTAAACAGGAAAGATTTAGAGATGTTTTGACATCTGAATATTTACGATGCGCAGCTAAATTCATAAATCGACAAACACAGAAAGTGAATGTGCAGTTTTAATGTAAATAATTTCAATTTCATTCCGAAATTCCCCTGCCTCAGGATGAATAATTTTTTGAGATACAGCCTTAAAAGTGTCAAAAATGTATGCTTCTTAAAGTGCAATTTTTACACCTTTCCGCTTAATTCCGATTGTTAAATTTCATATATATTACTATCATGAAAGATGGCTCTGGAATATATAGCCAACCAAAGTAGTGGGCACACGAGGCCAGTCAAGAAATTGCCATTGCAGTTCAGGAATTTTTGGCACTAAATATGTTCGCTTGAACCTTGTTATATCATTCATGTGCACTTTTTCGAAGTTACATTTGGGTCTGCGAAAACTAATTATCATTATAACAGAATATCATCCATTGTACGTATCCATGGTTATGCAATAAAACGGAATTTGATTTGTTTCCTCGTTTGGAAGAATGTTTTCGGAGAGCGCATATTTGTCATGTTTGTTGTGGCGGCAGCAAAGCTCGCTTCAAAGGGAAGCTGTCTGTTATGACTCCATCTGTTTGAACCTCCTTGATTAACCCTTTCGAGACGATCAACCACATTTTATGGTTTGGCCCAATAACTTTTTGATTCAGAGCTCCATAAAATATACCAGATGCATGACTAGAAAGAGAAAAAAATTCTGCACACACTGTGTCCACTTTTGTTGCATGACCATACTGCGTTTGATACCAGGAATTTTAAAAAGGAGATTAAGCCTTAAAACCCTTTAATTGGCAACATATTGAGAGGTCCAAAATCATTGTTTTTTATAAAAATTGGCAATTTTTTCAACTTTTTGCCAAAATCTGTAACCATGTAGAATAATTTCTAAGACTTACACCTTATAAGCTCCATTGTAGCACTTAAAGAAAATTTTATTGTTGCCAATTTGAAGATCAAAATGTGATCAATTTGACCCTTAAATAATTCCTGTCCTGAAAGGGCTAAAGGAACCTGTACATAAGACCCCTTTTCTTATCACCCTTGAGCTGTCTTTATAACAGGTTTCACTGTATTTTTCTTGGAGTGAGGAGTGGCCCATGTCATAGAGTGGTAATTTGTGATAGTGATTATAGTGCAGAGTTATTAACACTCACACTTATGCAAGGTTATTATAGAGAACTTCGTACAAACATACGTCTGTACTGCTGAAATTACAGACGATAGGGGAGTGCATACATGTATTCTCAAACCTGTGTGTGAGACAGCCTGAAAATTTCACTTGATCAAGATGACAGAGATCCAAGTGATGGAATTGAATGGAAATACAATATTTTATCCTCCTAAAACATGAAAATGAAGTAATTTTGGATTTTTCAGAATTTGGGGAGATTTTCTGCCAGTGTTTTTACCATTTAGTTAAGAGGTCGACCGCCGCCAAAAATGACACAGCCACACATATTAATGGTTCCCTGTATGAGTATTACATACATGTAGAGGCCTGGGGGACTGTCCCACACAATAGACCTGTCCCACACGCAGGGTTTTCCACGACGGCTTTTAACATGTAACGCCGACAGGTTTCGCGTTCGGCCCGACATGTTTAAAATCATGAGCGACAGGTTATAAATTTAAGACAATGAAACAGATCCTTAAGGCTTAACAGAGACTCGCACGGAAATTCCCACAATCAACAACTATTAAAACCTTTTGAACATACAATAATACATACAATGAGGTTTCAGTCATTTTATGAAAGGTAGAACTGATGAAACACAAGTTTTATTTGCTCCACGATCATCTTGATTCAAAATACGTCCGCCAAATGCACAGTGGAACGCCACTGGCTTGTTACCCCGATCCAGCCCAGTGCTGGCCGGGAGAACATAACGGCCCATATGCACATACGGAGCTCGCGTATATCTACGTATGCATACTCTCCATCGTTTCGCTGATCCCACAAAATGTTAACGTGTGCATTAGACCTGCTCATTCATACAGCCGACCCAGCGTGTTTTTTTTTTTTGTTTTTGTTTTTTTTTAGGGCGAGATTGCACCAGAGAGCATCTAGAAACCCCAGAGCTTCCAGGGCCCTTAAGCAGGCCCTGGACCCCGGCCGCAAGGACTACGCGCTTCGCGCTCGTGTTCTGCGCTTCGCGCACATGTTTACATGTTTAAATTTTCAATTGTGGAAAACCCTGCCCACACGGTTCCATGACATGTGCTCCTGTCTAACTTTGCCATGTTGATTATAAACCTAAACCTAACTCTAATCTTAACCCCAAACGTAATCTTCACATTGTCCTGAACGAAAAACCAAATCATAACCTTGACCTTAACCTTTGACCTTTCGAGATATGGATGGCGGATCAAATGTTGCAGGAGCAAATGTTGTGTCACCGTCCCACACAATACATGTAGACAGGAACAAATATATTTATGCATACCTTTAAAACAAAGGTTGTTCTTGACAACCTGAAAGCTTGTTAGAGGCTTGGCAGACATAGCAACAAGTAATGTATGCAAACTGGATTCCAAGTATTGTAGTTCATTCATTAATAATAGGTTAATGGAATACCTCTTTACTAGGTCCCCAGGAAAGAAACATTGATAAATTTGAATAACTTTATGAACAGGGGAGCATTTCATCAAGAGTTTTGTCAGTGATTTTTACCGACAACTGTTATAAGCTACTGAAATCCTTGCATCTGATTGGCTGAGAGCAAATTTGTCGGTAAAAATCACCGACAAAACGCTTCATGAAACGCTCCCCAGGTCTATTCAAGTTTAAGTCTTTTGGTCATCCCCCTTTAAATATAATTTATTTGCAATACGCCTTCTAATTAGAGGTCCAGACTACATGTAGACTTTTGATAGTTATGTCGAAGAGTTCCATATGTTCCCCCCACTAACCCTAACCCTAACCCAACTCTCAACCCAACCAAACCCTTACCCTAACTAACCCTAACCAAGGGTTCCCACAGAAATTTGAGAACCAATTCCATGACTTTCCATGACAAGACACATGTACAAGTACAGTATGTAAGTACCATTTTGGAATGGGTTGTGGCATCCAAGCGCATACAAATACCATGCAGTGTTATATTATTACACGTTTGTGATGGAAAGTTGCCATAGCCACACATGGCCCACACCCACGAGCAATTTCCATGATTTTCAACACTTGACTTCGGGAGATTTTTTTTTTTTTTCATTTTTTTTTTCATTTTCGATGACTTTCCAGGTTTATGACTGTGGGAACCCTGCTAACCCCGGGGGGGTCTGTCCTCATTGCAAGGGGGGTATCAGGCGTGACCAGAGACTCGCTAAAAGCACCCTAAACAAGTATTAACGTGATCCAAAAAATACACCCTAAATAAGTATCATTACGTGTAATTTGCTACCCTAAGTAAGTAATCATTTTTTGTAAACCCGTAAGCAAGCAATAACCAGTTTTTCCTACCCCTAAGCAAATAACAACATTTTTTTATACCCTAAGCAAGTAAAAACATTTTACTTTCCTTGCATGAGGCCCTTGATCAGGCAGTCTAAATAATTTGTAAATTCTAACCCGGAAATTCTAATCATGATTACGGAACATTCATGAAACTTCCCTTCACACCGGGACTTCACATGAACATCCATTTAATAATTACTCAAAAAAGACAGTTCTTAAGTGTAATTATCTTTACTTTTGATTTAATTCCAATAAGTTAAGATATCAAATTACACACTTATTAGATTTCATGTGTTTTTTTTTTCTTTTTTTTTGTTGTTTGTTTGATGTATGGCCTGGGGATCGGGCTAACTCGGCACTGCGAGGCGACTGTGTTTCAAGAGTTAAGTCCACGCTAACACCGTCTCAACACAAGTATTTTGCGATCAATTCAACTCTGTGCACGATTTCCCCCCAAGGCCGAGTTCGCCCTAGTGCCGAGTTAGCCCGCGAATAATGATCCAGTTTATGTTGATTTATGCAAAACAGGCTATGACGTCAGATTCAGCTAAAAATGGTGATTTTAACTTGTTTTAGTGTTGAATGACCCTAAGTACGTAAGTTGATTTTTTATGACCCTAAATGCGTAAATCATCACTTTGAAAAAGATACCCTTTTTCTTGATTTTGGGTGATTTTGAGACCCTATTCACATTACGTACGTAACGTGCCCAATCTTGAAAAACAACCCTTTTTTGGTCGCGCCTGATACCCCCCTTGCAATGAGGACAGACCCCCCCGGGCTCCTAACCCTAACCCTGTCAGTCAGACCCAACTCCAGAAAACAGAGCACATGTATATACTCCGAAAACGGCGTATGAATATAGAGCCCTCATTGTTCATTGTGAGGCAATGTGTACAAAAGGCATGGGGAAAATCTTGCGAAGTCAACCAGCCAAAGATATATAAATTTTAACAAATAATGCTGCATGTCAATTATCTTCAGAATCCTTGAATGATTGATTCATCATATGAAACGACTTTCAAATGACAAACGTTTGAAATAAATATATCCGCAGCATTATTTTTGAAAAATATATTATCAACAGCAGGTCGACATTGCACGATTATTCCCATGTCTTTTGTACACACGGTCTCGCACTGACTGATGAGGGCTCTCTATTCATCTTGCTCCATACGCCGTTTTCGGAGTATATACCTGCGCTCGGTTTTCTGGAGTTGGGTCTGACTGCCTATTCAAAGGAGACTATCTTTATCTCCATATTTTTTTTTCAATTTTATTTTTTTTACTATCTTTTTCATCCTCTAGGGTGATAGTAGAAATAAAAAATTTGGTCATACTTAGCGATGGGGGAGGGGCTCTTGTGGGGTCATGGGGAGGAGGTCATGTCTGCATCTGTGAGCATCAGATCCATATCAATTTTGACATTTTTGGGAACTGTGAGTAAGAGCACTCCCTAGTTCAGCCCCATCTCCAATAACTTCACTTAAGTGTGAGTGGTTCAGCCCAGCATTTTACTTAAAGCTTTGGAATGTTCCACTAAATCTTGAACAATCTTGCGAATCTGGGGTGGTATTCTGAGATATATCTTATCTTGATTTTAGTGAAATAATTTTAATAGTACCAAAAAGTTTCAACAATGCATTAGATTTAATCATAAATGTTTGTTACTATAGTAGATCATGAGATGTAACCATCATGGTTATCAACATGTTTTTCATCAGTAGAGTCTACTTTACAAATAGTTCTAGAAAAAAAAAATAGCAAAAAAGGCAAGGCATCATTCATTGCCTCACTGGTGTCTGAAAAAAAAAGGTAAAACTCAGCAACAAGGTAGAATATTCCTTCATATTTTCCATTCATACTGATGCAATTTCTCCTCAGCTCACCTTATGCACAGAACTTGGATCCTCAAGCCAAGACTGATACATTTCTTCCACATAGTTTGAATTGCTACCGCTCAAAAACGGCTCAGCAGCCACGGGGGCCGCATAACGTCTCACATTGGCGCCGGGAGTTGTGGCTTGAACATTCACCGGCGAACGGGCCTGCCCACCAAGGGCAGGCGGCCTAAACGTCCTGCTCGAAAGAGTCCTATTTTGAATCGAGCGTGAGGCCGCCAAAATGGATGGCCCTCCTGTTTTTATCAATGTCTGAAGTCGATGCATCTTTGTGTCCTAACCGGTGTCAGTTTCCTACCGGTCTGAAAGATGGAGATGAGTCTGAAATGAACGGGAAATTTTACCGGCTCCAGCTTTGCAACACCCGTGTTGCACGTAGAGCAATTGCTGGAGAGCACAAGCACAATACTTGTTATCCAGAGACCAAAATATTGTTTCCTTGTCAAAATTGAGGCAGATCGGTCGGTAGTAGTGGTGGTTCAAAACATGTTAAGAAACTCTGGAAGGATGGCTACAGGGCACTCAAGTTGTTTTCTCCAAGACAGTCCTAACGTAACCCAAACAAATGTTTACGTTAGCTCGACTTGAAACTGAATCCACACTGCAAGTGACAAGTTGATTATTGATCGAGTGGGTGTCCTGCAACGTAGGAGCATAAATTCTCTCACAGTCACTCCTAAACTTTGTCGACCACGTCATAAACTTAAAGTTCGATTTCTTTTGAACGGATAAACATAAGCAATTATGTTTTTGCGGGTTATGTCGTCGAAAATACCCAAAATATTGATGGTATGCCGATCCAGGAAGTGTGTTTACTTCGATCTGTCTATGTTCAAGTTGCATTGCATGTTGCTGCGTATATAGTATATGCATGCAAAAATACGCTAGCTAGCGCGCCGTATGTAATTAGCGCTGGATGATGAGAGCGCGCGGAATCTTACGCAACCTTTGACATGAATAACTCAATCAACTGCACTGTGCATGAACTCAGATGGCGCTAGACCTATAAACGCGAGCATTATTCTTCCCCCGAACAGTTTAATAGTATCACCATTATTTTCCGCAGAATCATTTGTGACAAAGAAGTTTGTTAAAAATTTGAATACGGTTCCCGTGAATTTGTTCCACTTACTTTGCTTACACGATATAGGATTTTTAAATTCAGGGGCACGGCCCTTTTCCATGCCATGTAATAAACAAATTACCTAATTAAGGAAATACACGACTGATATTGTTTCATTGAAAAGAAACTAAAAGTTTACATTCAAATGGGATTTGTTAGAAGGGAGAAGTTTAAGTCCATAATAACCATTTACAGCTAATTTCTCCAGTGCGAAAATATGGCATAATACAGGGGCGAATAAAGCATAAGCAGAAAGGAGCCGGGGGGGGGGGGTCAGTGGCGGATCTACGGGGGGGGGGGGGGTTAGTGGGTTTCTAGGGGGTCTCTACGCTCCCTCGCAATACCCAGCTCAGCCCCTCAAACCCCCCCCCCCCCCCCTTGGCAAAAAGCTAGATCCGCCCCTGGGGGTTGATTTTGGAAAACCCCACCAACACTCTTTGACTCACTTATACAGGGAGTAATGTTGATATCCTATTACAGAAACAAATCAAAACACACACACAAAAAAAATAACGGAATGATGAATAGAAGTAAATAGAAGAAAATTAAGATTTTCCAAAGGGTTTGGAACCCAGCATCAGTCAGCCCTCCACTCAAGGCTCTCTCATGGAGGGGGGGGGGGGGGGACGGTGGGAGGAGGGCTTGTAGGAGCAACAACATTTTCCCGATGATTGTTTTCCCGCGGGATTCCCGCTGGCCCCCTAAAGATCATCTCAGTGGGAGGGCTGGGTTAAAAAAGAAAGAAAGAAAGAAAGAATTTAATTGAAAGAAAGCAACAAATAAATAAATAAATGAAGATAATAATACAAACAAACAAAAAACCCCGGATAACTGAGCCGCGAGGTGCAAGTTTTATCCAACCAACCAAGCTTCTTTTTCTTAGTTCCTTTTTAAAACAGAGTGGGGTGGGGGGGGGGGGGGGTGGGGGGTGGCCGTTTGTCTTCTTGGATCTGCCCGGCCCATCATTTACTCAAGATTGGTTCTTATCGGATTTCGAGTGTCCAGACTGGCCGCCTCAAACTCTAATTTACTGCTTGATAAACAAGTTGGAATTATATGCTCGAAATACTTGCAGTTTCACTCAATCGTCCGGCAGAACTCAAGATTAGACGATTGTAACATTTTAAAGTTATTTTATTTTATTTTCCCCGGCGGAAATTTGATCTTGGTCGATCTTGGTATAGTGTCATGCGCACCACTTTAGTAGACATAATTATAGACAACTCGATTTTCAACCAATCAGGATCGCGTATTTGGTACTTGCGTTTAATTTTTTGAGTTGCGTTTAATCGCAACTTTTTATGCAAGAGGGCCGGCCCAGAGCAAGTAAATGGAGAGCAGGGGCGGCGCCAGGGTATTTTGATAGGAGGGGCAAGACGACCAAAAGATGACAACATATTTTTTCTCCTTTAAATAACAGGGGTAATATAGAGTTATATGTTTAAGACCTCTCTTTTTGAGACTCCTCTTTCTTCTTTCTTCCCTTTTCTTCCCTTTTCTTCCTCCTTTTCTTCTTTTATCTTCTTATTTTTTCTTTTTTCACTACTTGAAAAATCATAGGGGGGGGCGGTCGCCCCCTCTGCCCCCCCCCCCCTGTAGCGCCGCCCCTGATGGAGAGTATTTTCTATCGTCCGGGGATGGGTAAAATGTTTATTCCATGATCGTGGACCCTTTATGCATGTGTATTTATTTATTTATATCTGCTTGTGGATTGTAAAACCCTTATCGGAAACTTGTTTTTTTAAGAGAGGTCGATTCACATTAAAAACAAAACAAAAACAACACAATCATTGATAATCGAATAGGACATTTGATAGAAATCAATTTTTAAAAAAATGATATGAAAACAAAAAACCCTTTCGTGGATTATTCTGTGTAAAACTGTGATTGAATTAATTTGGTAGCAGAACTCTTTTCCAAACTACTGTAATATGCTTAATAGATTAAACTCCTTGGAACTATGCTGTATTCATAGGTGTCGATCCCCCGGGGGGGGGGGGGGGGGGGGGGAGGGATGGGGAGTATTATATCCTCCCCAAACTTTGAGGTGGGAGGGGGGGGGGTGGCCTGTATTATCATCCTCCAATAATTTTGGATGCAATGAATAAGAATTATCATACATCAGCTTAAAACTAATAATTATCCAAACTCCTTATGTTTGATCAGGGAATCTCTCTTCCACCTCCCTGGTTTGATCTTGAAATACCATTACATTCTTTAATGATTAGAAGTAAGGAAATAAGAAATGCCATAATTTCAATGCGAAAATATCGAAGACAAATTTGTTTGCTCGCTTTCATTCTCAATTAAGGGGGTGCGTCCATTGGCGTAGATCCACGCATTCCTTCATTTGATTAAAAACCGTTTTGGGAGGCTCTAAAATGCAAGTTTTATAGACAGACTTTTAAAAAAGTCCCTGGTGTGCCCCCCCCCCCCGGAACCCTCGCCGGTCATCCCCCCAATCATGAACACGGATCGATCGACACCCATGGCTGTATTCAATTTACATGGGCTTATTCTTACATTTAGACCATTTTGGTCAACTTTTAGATTTGGAAGATAGTTTTTAGCCTTTCTTTCCTATATCTTCTCTTCTCAAATGAATTCCTATAGTATGAGTCAAGTCTGTAAGGTACACGTGTGCCTAGATGTACGGACAATGGTGAAAATTACGCTCAAGAGGCCTTTATACCCCACCCCTAATAGAATTCGTATCCGATATAACTCTTCACATTCAGTTTAGCACAAGTAAATTTTAAAGAAGATATATACCGTACCGTTTATCACTGTCAAGGCCGAAGTTGTTCAGTGGTTAATCTGGTAAGTGAACCAATACTTTTCACTTTTTCACTATACTCTTATGTAGAGAAATCTCACAATTTAGTAAGTGAACACTGATAAATTGAAGGAAAAAAAAGTACCACAAAAGGATAAGGTGCGGGAATTCATTTGAATGCGCTAGAGGCAGTATTTATTACTTGGACTCAAGTTGGAGTTGCACTTTGCAGACAGTGGTGTCCCACATGTGCAATTTTATGTTGTAACTTTAACTGTTGAGTCTAAACTTCTGACTTTACTAGACCGAAAATTCTGTCTCTCGTTCGTTAGCTCTTCACTTAGAGACAGAAACGGTTGTATCACTCTGCTGTGCAAACCGAATACACATTGACTTACACACTAATAACAGTTTGAATACGGCTGCAGTGCAAGATTTTCAAACGGAGAATACCCATTTATAGATCTACATGTGATGTGCAAGCTTATTTGAAGATAACCTTGTACTCCAGACTAGCTTTTACGGGTGAACAGGCTTCAATAGCTTTTGTGTGTATCAGCAGGCCTTTTTCCAGGCTAGATCATTCATACATATGAGAGGAAAATAATTATTAAAAATTTCACTTTCAATTCTGAATCCTCAAATTTGTGGCATAACCCTTACAAAAAAGTACCATGATAATACCATGGTAATACCGTGGTAAAAGTACCATGGTAATACTGTGTTTGAGTACCGTGGTAAATTGGGACCGTAATACCACGGTCATTTCATGGTACTGTATTACCATGAAAATACCATGCCATTACCACGGTGAAACCATGGTTTTACCATGGTATTACCGTACCATGGATCCATTGTAAAACCATGGTTTTACCATGGTTAAACCACAATAAAATCACGGTCAAAACCACAGTAAAACTTTGGTTTTCCGGCGGAAACCATGGTAAATCCATTGTAATTCAAGTTGGAAATATCAACTGCACGGTTACATAACTTCCATTTATTTAATTTTAGTATTATATTGCATAACATATTACATACATGGTTAATATGAAACTTAAACTACTAATCACACAAGCACAAGTCATAATCATTTTAACATCATAAATCACAATGCAGTATCATGGCCGTGCCATAGCCACTAGTTACCTATGGGTTTCAGTCTTATATACCAACTTGAGAATCTGTTACTTTTGGTAATGGTTAGTTAATTACAGTTTCTGTTATTAGAAAATATGGAAAGTGACATATTAAAATTCACTCAAGAAATATCTCGCAAGTAATTTCATAATAAATATTTATGAAAAAAAATAATATTGCATTTGCCCTTTTCTTAAAATATTGAATTTTGTTTAAAATTTCACAAATATGCAAATGAAATACATGTATTCAAATGAGTAACTATGGTATTTCACCACGGTAAAACGACGGTTTAACCGTGGCATCACTACCATGGTTTTGTGACCATGGTTAAACCATCGCTGAAATGATGGTTATATTACCATGGTGATTCAGCTATGGTAAAACCATGGTTTAAATCATGGTTTTATTACCATAGTTTTTATCATGGTAAGACAATGGTTTAACCATTGTATTACTACCATGGTTTCTTATCCATGGTAAAACCATGGTTGAAATCATGGTTGTATTACCACAGTTATTTAACCACTGTAATACACTGCTTTCACTATGGTTTTTTTACTGTGGTCTTAGTGACCATGATTTCACCAGGTTTCACCATGGTTTTATTACCACGGTACATTAACCATTGTAAAACCATGGTTTACCCAAAGTTCATCCATGGTTTAACCAATGTCATGGATTAAAAACCATGGATTATGAGTTTTTAGTCCCTCGGTCTCTCCTCAATGACATTTGAGCTAAATTGGGTCTGCATATAAAGCCTACTTGTTATCGACTGTAAGTTAGACTAAATTTACCAGCTCAGCAATAGACCTTTCTCTCTCTTTTTTCCTCTCTTTCTCTCGAGTCTCCTAGATGCCCCATCCAAATATGATATCTAAATTTGCTAACCAGAATACATTTTCCTGGTCTGTCACTGAATGGTCTTTCTGTAATTATCTAACAACTAGGACCCATAGCGGTTACATGATAGACTATGCAGTTATACTTTTGATGTTTCTGGCAGTAGGCCCTATTTATAGATATACAGCTTACTTTCTTTAAAAAATAAAAATAAATCACAGTTTGTTACATCGGCAGTGTTATCCATATTGTTTTACTTATTTTTGTTTGGCAACCAGTTATTTTCCACAAATATTATGGGTTTATTACGATGGTGTTTTAACCAAAGTAAAACCGGCATGGTTTCAATAATAGCTTTATAACCATGGAGTTTAACCATGGTAAGATGTACAGTGGTATTACTATTATGGATTTTTTTATATTACCATAGGAAAATCATTGTTGTATTACCATGGTGTATTAACAAGGGTAAAACTGTGGTTTAATCATGGTTTTATTACCATGGTTTTTTAACCATGATAAAACCATGGTTTCAATCATGGTATTATAACCATGGCTGTTGACTATGGTAAAACGATTGTTTAACAATGGTGTAATAACCATGATGTTTTAACCATCCTTTAATTACCATGGTGTTTTAAGCATGGTAAAACCATGGTTTTTTACCATGATAAGAATATGGTTTAACCATGGTATTAGTACCATGGTTTTTTAACCATGGTAAAACCATAGTTTGAATCATGGTTTTATAACCATGGTTGTTTGACCACGGTAAAACGATTGTTAACCATGGTAAAACGAAGATTTAAACCATGATTTAATTACCATGGTTTTTTGACAATGGTAAAAGCATAGTTTGAATCATGGTTTTATAACCATGTTTTTACCATGATAAGAAAATGGTTTAACCATGGTATTAGTACTATGGGTTTTTTTTAACCATGGTAAAATCATGGTTGAAATCATGGTTATTTTTTTATTTTTTTTAATGATAGTAACACACTGGTTTCACTATGGTTTTATTACCATGGCCTTTTGACCATGATTTGACCATGGTTTCACCATGGTTTTATTACCATGGTACATTAACCATCGTAAAACCATGGTTTACCCTCATTTTATCCATGGTTTAACCATGGTCATGATTGTGAAACCATGGATGATGATTGATTCATTGTAAAACCGTGGTTTGACAATGGTTTTATCATGGTTATGATGGTAAAACCATGGTAATTTTTTATACTGTTTACAGTGTTCATGGCACACCATTAAAATACCATGAATGTACATCATTTTTTTTCATGGTACATGATGAAAGTACCTCAAATATCTTGTAACATGATGAAGATACATGTACTACGAATGTACAACGCTATTCATCATGGTACACTATAAAAATACCACGAATGTAAATCACTCTTCATATAGGTACATGATGAAAGTACCATGAATGCCATGCGACATGATGAGAGTACCGTGAATGTACAGTGTTAATCACGGTACACAGAGAAAGTACTACGAATGTACAGTGCTATTCGTAGTACACAATGGAAGTACCGTGAATTTACACCGTTATTCATGGTACATTATGAAAGTACCACAAATTTACAGCGTTTCCCGTGGTACAAGATGCAAGTACTACGAATGTACAGTGCTTTTCATGGTACAGGATGCAAATACAATGAATAAACAACGTTTTTCATGGTACATTATGAAAGTACCACACATTTACAGCGTTACCCATGGTACAAGATGAAAGTACTACGAATGTACAATGTTTTTCATGGTACACGATGCAAATACAATGAATATACAGCGTTCTTCATGGTCATACTGTGGTAATACCGTGTGTACCACGGAATTACCATGTTTTCGTGGTATTATGGCGATAATACCATGAAAAACGTAGTATTAGTAAGAGTTGAAGAGTCCCTGAATCAGGTAATCTAGCAAATTTAAGTAAATTAAATCTTGCTTAGAGCAATTTTGTTGTCTGTTTTTGACTGCTGCAACAGTGAATGTTGGACATAGTCCCACATAGGCAAGGGCCTAAAGTATGAATGGAGAATACCTTGTTCATTGGATAAGTGCTTGGACCCTGAATTACCTGAAAAAGGAGCATTAAACAAATTATTCAGTCAAATTGGTATTGGTAAGTTGAACCGATTCCTTAAATAGTAGAGCCTAGGCCTAACCAATTCAATAATAATATGTAGATCTCCAGATGTATGAGGAAAAATCAAATTATTGCAATTTTTCCAACTACACATCGGCGTGTAATCAGTTTGCACAGCAGAGCGATACGACTGTTTCTGTCTCTAAGCGAAGAGCTAACGAACGAGAGACAGAATTTTTGGTCTATGACTTTACTAGCTACTAGGGCTAGGCTTAGTAGGGCCTAGAGTCTGTACGTTTCATATTTATTTGGTTTGTTTTCTTTCTTTGTGCTTTTTCTTTGTTTCAGCTTGAAGAACTGCAGAAACAGATCTTGAAGGATGGCCAACCCTCTCCCAGCTGTGGCATTTGCCATTGGATTATCTGCATTCCTGTTTAACTTTGCAATCCATAGAATTGATGAAGGTAAGTGTGTGTGTGTGTATATATAGAGAGAGAGAGAAAGAGAGAGAGAGAGAGAGAGAGAGAGAGAGAGAGAGAGGAAGAAGAAAACAAGAGGATAAAGGAGAAGGAGAATAAGAATAAGATGAAGAATAAGAAGAAGAAAAAGAAAAAGAAGATGATGAAGAACAAGAACAAGAACAAGAACAAGAACAAGAAAAAGAAGAAAAAGAAAAAGAAGAGGAGGAGATGGAGAAGAGAAGAAGAAGAGGAGGAGATGGAGAAGGGAAGAGGATGAAGAAGAGGAGGAGGAAGAAGAAGAGGAAGAGGAAGAAGAAGAGATAGAGAAGAGGAAGAAGAAGAAGAAGAGGGGAAGAGATGGAGGAGAGAAGGAGAAGAAGAAGAAGAGGAGGAGGAGGAGGAGGAGAGAAGAAGGAGAAAGTAGGAAGAAGAAAATGGAGGAGGAGATGGAGAAGAGAAGAGGAACAAGAAAAAATAGAAGGAGGAGGAGATTGTAGAAGGGAGAGGACGACCAGTTTGAAACCTTAGGAAACAGTTAACATGATGGGGGAGAAAAATAGTGAAAATGGTTATTATTATTATTTATTTATTTTTTATTTTTTGCAAAGAAAACATTACAAAGTAGAAACACATTTGACAAAGTAAAGATAAAGATAATGCAACCACTGGAACGCCAGGAACAGAAAAAGTTAACTAAATAACTGTAGAATAAAGCTTTCTGTTCCAATTCCAGTGGTTGCAAACATATAAGTATATAAGTTGCATATTCATTATAAACTGCATATATGCAATAAATGTGCACATTCGCACAACAAGAATATACAATAGAAATCACAAAAGTATGTTATACAATGATTCATAAAGCATCTCCCACTTAAATGTGGTTTGGGAGAGAAAATAGATAAATGGAACATAGAGAAAAGGGAAGAGGCAATAAGAGAGAGAGAGATAGCGAGAGGGAGGTAATAGCAGAGTGATATAGAAGGTAAAGAAGAGAGAAAGAAGGAAAAAGATAGTGAGAGAGAGAGAGAGAGAGAGAATACCTGTATTCATAAAACTGTTACACATTTCGTTTCAGCACTAATGATATTTCTTGAAGGGTAAGCCGATAGGGATGTAAGAGATGAGAGGAAATAATATTTCAAAGGAGGAATGAAGAGAAGAAAAGAAGATGTGGTAATGGATATCAGATGTAAACAATAAGAATAAGAGAGAAATGAAAGGAGATAAGATGACTGAAAAATTACGGACCAATCTAAAATTTAAATGTAATGCACAGTGTTGGCAAATATCCAAGGGATCCAAAATGGCACTTTAAATGTTTCATTAGGGTAAAACACAAGGTTCTCTAAAAATTTTGCTCTGCCAGGATAAACTGCATTTTTTGACAAATTTAATGTTGATTTTTGTAAAGGATCACCAATAAATACCTTGCTTCAGTGCCCGTACCCATCCTCCTCTTTTACTTCATCGTTTTCCTTGTTCTAAGACTATAGAAATAAATATTTTTTTTTTTCCATTGCATCTTGTTAGTGTAAGACCAAATTGTTACTTCGTTTTTTTTCCCAGTTAGCATTGAAAGAGGACAATAGATCAGGGTTATCTGTCTGACCAGTACTGCAAATATGTTTCCCCATTTAAACACACTTTTCTCCTTTGAGAATTCAAATTCTTTTCTTGTTTTGTAATTTGATAATAAAAATAAAACCGTGTCTGAAAATTGTAAGACATAAAGTAGTTTCATCTGTGAGTAGGCTTATATGTGAAAATGAGTGGTTCAGCCGTAACATATGAGAAATCCCATAATGAGATGCAGAAAAGGTTCATGGGTTGAAGGGGGTCCCACACTGGGCCGAAGAGTAAACATATTATCTAGTTTGGGTTTGGCTGAAGTGTAAACAAATCGGCTTATCTTGCTATCATGACCTGCTGAAATTAACCCTAACATGATCAGGACAGTGGTAGTCTGCAAGCACAGACTCTTATTTGACTCTTTTATGAAATGCATCTTGTCTTCACTCAATGTAATACCAGCTTCACATGTGTCTAATAGGAAAGACCAACTTCAGTATAGAGGGTCTAATTACAAGTGTTAGTCTACAGTCAACAGCTCAGATGGTTCATAACTTCAGATTTTGTGTCGTGGGTTAGAGCGACAAGTCAATGTTGACAATCATTACAGTATTGTAGTAATAGCTCAGGGCATGGTCCTAGTTTAGCTATGGGTATTGATATCAAGTGCAAAAAATAGAGTCTCAGATATTGTGAATCCCCCCTCTAAGATATTTCCAGTGATTTGGAAAATAAGCATGTTTTACATAGATACCAACAAATGTAATTCCTCTGTTTCTTTTGTTTGTTTGTTTTTCTTATTTGATTTTATGAATAGGTCATGTTGGTGTATATTACAGGGTGAGTATTGAAAGCCATTTTGTAAAAACTCATAATGATAGTAATTCTCTTTTTTTTTCTTGAATACAAGTAAGCATTCTCCCAAATTTATTAAAATATTGGAAAATGCTGCATGCTCAAACATAGTGAAATACAGTACAACAAAAGATGTTTTCAGGAGCTTATTTTCTCGTCAAAATCTGGTTTACTGATTTATGATTTACAGCAACTTGCCATCACATTTACTTCCCCTAAATAACACCATATGATAATGACCCCTGAACCTTCTCTTCTATGTGATATCAAGAACATTAAACCATTGACTTCGGGAACAGGATGGCTCCTGTATTAAGCCTATGGGAGTTAGAGAATTGGGTAATCAACGGGTTAATAACATTTTATAATATTCACTTCAATGAATGATGAAGGCACCTAACAAGGTGATTTAAAAAGGCCAAGAAAATGAAAAATATATTTGGGCAAGTCCAACGTATCTCCCATATGTTACCAAGTATTTGGGAATTATGTTATGGAATTGTGAACATAAATTGACATGAAAATATCATTCCACTTGTTACTTTGTCTGATTTCAAAAGGCCAAGAAAATGAAAAATATATTTGGGCAAGTCCAACGTATCTCCCATATGTTACCAAGTATTTGGGAATTATGTTATGGAATTGTGAACATAAATTGACATGAAAATATCATTCCACTTGTTACTTTGTCTGATCCCAGCTGTAGGCGGGCTATCAGCTAGATACAGTCATCAGGGCCCCGTTTCATAAAACTTGTCATCAATAACAAGTTACAGTAATTGTAAGCTACTGAAATCCTTGAATCTGATTGGCTGAGAACAAATTTGTCAAAGAAATGTGGCAGTTGTTAATTGATAACAAGTTTTATGAAACGGGGCTCTGATATACAAAAATCTTAGACGTGGTCGGTAATGGATGAGACACAATAGCTTGGACTTGCCTGTTTTATTTCGTAAGAAGAAGTTGATATTCTCATATATTCATAAGAAACATAAAAAGTGCTAATAAAATACATTTGTCCTCTCAGTCCAAGTGATGAAATTTACTCTCCCTTTCCATGGCAATGACCGTAACTTTTTCTTCTAATTGCAGGGTGGTGCCTTATTGCAGTCAACCAGTGGACCTGGTTTTCATGTCATGATTCCATTTTTAACATCATATAGAAGTGTACAGGTATGGTACTATCTTAGTTACAATGTACATGTGTAATCATTAGGTAAAGATATCATTGGAAGAATGGAAGGTATACCCTTCTTCACTAGGATTATAGGCAGCACATTGTGTTGTTTTCTGTCATACGATTTCATTTTTTAAGATAAATTTGACATAAAAGATATGAATTTTGGATTCTTGAGTGATGGACTCTACTGTCGAAATTGCCTGTTTGTGGTGCCTGTTTGCGGTGGGCTCTGCCAGCCACCGCTGCCCAGTGAAGCTATAACTCTGTTTTTCACCATAACATTACTGATAGTCGTAAAGGTTATAATAAAATGCTAACACATACTTTGTATCTTTTACAAATGTAAAGACACTGTGTACTTTATATGTATTGAAATTACATTCTTCTATCTGTTTTACAGACAACATTACAGACAGATGAGGTGAAGAATGTGCCCTGTGGAACAAGGTAGGTCAAGAGAGTAGACTTATACTACCAGGTGTCAAAGGTCAAAATTCAATGAAGTTCTTGTGTAGGGCATATCACATGTTTATTTCCCAGTGTGACAAGTGAATATGTTTGTATGTATTCAACACAGGGTTGTCAAAGCTCTTGGGGGAGGAGGTTGGACCAAAGTTGTTGCCAACAAATTAGCAGAGAAACTTGTAACAAGCAACAAAAAAAATAAAGTGGTCCTCAACTATTTGAAAAGCTTAAAGGATTCTTAATTTGCCACCAGAAATTTTGAATAGAGGGGTGTCACAACAATAATAATAATGCTATGTCTTGTTTACCCAGGGTAGCGTCATCAGTATTAGTACAGGGCCCCGTTTCATAAAACTTATTATCAGTAATAAGTTACAATAATTGTTATAAGCTACAGAAATCCTTGAATCTGATTGGCCGAGAGCGAATTTTTCATAGAAATGAGGCAGTTGTTATTGATAACAGGTTTTATGAAATGGGGCCCTGTTCTCCATGAGGGCCCTGCAATCATATTATTGACCCGGCTTTAGCCATGCTACCTTTATACGGCAGTCAAGTGTTAAAGAAATTTCTTCCTACCCAGGACCCATTAACTTAACCTGGGTGGAGAGTGGCTAATGTAGATGCATGTCTTGCCAAAGGACAGTAGTGCTGTGTCAGGGATTTGAACCCTGTACAACTTCATCTGGCAATGGTGATACAGCATGTGCTCTGGTGGCATCTGCTCCAGCATTTCATTTCGTCAAGGATGTAGGGTTAGGGTTATGGTTGCAATTGGGTTTCAGGTTAGGTTTAGTTTTGGGGTTATGTTCAGGTATGGTGTTAGATCCAGAGTTAACCCTTTCAAGAGTGCAATTATTCAAGGGCTAAATTAATCACATTTTGTTCTTCAAATTGGCAATAATATTTTTCTTTCTGTGCTACATGGTTCTGATAAGGTGTAATGTCTTTGAAAATAATGTACATGGTGAGGACTTGGTCGAAAAGTTGAAAAAATTGCCAATTTTGATAAAAAACAATGCTTTTGAACCTCTCAATGTGTTGCCAATTTAAGGATCTCAAAGCTTATTCTCGTTTTTAAAATTCCTGGTAACATACGCAGTATGGTCATGCATCAAAATTGGACATAGTTTGTGCAGAAATTTTTGCTCGTTCTACAGATGCATCTGGTATATTTTTTTTAGAGCTCTGAATCAAAAGTTAGTGAGCCAAGACACAAAATGTAGTCAATTGTCTCGAAAGGGTTAAAAGTAGAAATTCAACTCATGCAACAAATTGACTGTGGAGCAATTGTCACCAGAACAAGGTTGCAGTTGGATTTTTGATTAGGTTTAGTGTTAAAGAGTAGGTTGAGTTCTGGGAAAGGTGAGAAATAATTTGTGAGCTTTCTCATTCCTTTTATGTCAGTTTGGAAGAACATCATAGTAGAAATGTCCCCTGAAAAGGACTGCTCTTCAAATGCCCTCATAGTCAAAATATGATGAGAAATAGCTGAAGTGTTTGGGCCGAATATTTATGTCACATGTGGTGTTCAGTCCCATATGCCCATATCTGATTTCAGTGCATGTGCTTTTCAGCGAGATTGGGTCAATTTCTTATAATTTTGATGATGGCAAAACCCTGCAGTATACATCAATTCTTATGTAGACATGATCAACCTTTCCAAGTTGCTTTGAGACAGTTCACAATGTAATCGCACATGAACAGAACTCAACTTTATCTTTAAGCTTATAGTGTTGAATTCAACTCATGTAACAAATGGACAGTGGAGCAATTGTTGCTAGAGCATGTGGTGTACAATGAAAGCGATGCCCCTGATTCAATGTCTCTTTTTGTTCTTTGCAGTGGAGGTGTAATGATCTACTTTGACAGGATAGAAGTCGTGAATCAGCTCTCGCGGAACGTGGTCTACGAGACAGTCAAGAATTACACGGCAGACTACGACAAGACCCTTATTTTCAACAAGGTCCATCATGAACTTAACCAGTTCTGCAGTGCCCACAATCTTCAGGAAGTCTACATTGAACTTTTTGGTAAGAAAAAGATTTTTGATGATAAATTGTTTTTGTTCACCAGGAGTCACACATGGTTGAGTACTGTGATTTGCTGAATAGATTGTCAATTTGGTTTTCATTATTGTCAATTTGGTTTTCATTACCGTAACTTGCTGAAAAGACTGTCCTATTTCTCTGTTATATAAATCACAAAATGCATGTCCCCACTCCCCCCCCCCCCCATGACACATTTTTTTCCAGTGAAATTGTACTTCTACTATAATATACATCTTTTTTTCTCAGTAGAAGATTAAGTTCTTAGCAGCTGAAGATTTACTCATACTTTCTTAAAATGTCCTCTGTTCGTTGCTTCTACATCTTTTTTTTTTTTCTTCCCCAAGAAATCAAAAGGATAAAAGCCAAAGAGTAAATTATTACACTTTACTCTTCTTCACATTACCAGGAATATTATTTATGTATTTATTTATTTATTCATTTATTATTCATTTGGCAACATGCATCAAGATAAAACAAATATTCATACATAAAAGAAAATAATTGATTGAAAATACCGCCTACGCCAGCTAGACTGCCTGGGAATGGAAAGGGCTAACATAATAACCATGACCCGCAGGTCTTCCTCCCTGACCAAGCTAGCGCAACCAGGGTAGGAATATTGAAGAATGTTATAAATATGCAATAAGTATGCTTATGAAACAACATCAGAACATGAATCTTATATCTCAACTTAAAACAGATTATTATGTGATATTAAGGATATTTAAAACAAGCTTGAGTATAGTACAGTTTTGTGAATAGTATGTTTCTTTCATATTTCAAATCGATCTACCATCTCATATATTTATCAACAACCTTTTTCTCACAATGTTTTTCCCCTCATATTACTGATCTGAGCGCCCTGTTTCATAAAACTTGTTATCAATAACAAGTTGCAATAACTGTTATAAGCTACTGAAATCCTTGCATCTGATTGGCTGAGATCAAATTTGTCATAGAAATGTGGCAGGTGTTACCGATAACAAGTTTTTATGAAATGGGACCCTGATCATATTGATGTCTCTATTCTCTTACATCTGATCAGAGTGATGTCTCTTTTCTAATTTTTTTCCTCCAGATCAGATTGATGAAAATCTGAAAAAAGCATTGCAAGAAGACTTAACTGCCATGGCTCCTGGTCTTACAATACAGGTAAAACGATGCATAATATTTACCCCGCATCTTCCATACAGCCCCACTTCCTTACTTTGTAATTGAGATTTCTATGATTCTTGTGGCAGGCAATACAATCTGCAGTATACATATTTTTCTCTTGTAGTTTTTTGTAATGTGTATCACTGGCAGGTCTTTTTGTCGCGATTTTCATTGACGTCCAAGCCCATGTATGTAAACAGCTCTTCCGAACAGAACTTCTTTTTTTAGTGTCGTGATAGTGTGTCATGATAGTGTGTTCTTGCTTGCTGGCTGGCCTGGCCTTACTGATGTCAGTGTGTATTCATTCATGTATACTGCAGGCCATCCAAATAGTATTGAAATTTTCTTTTGTCGTGTTTTGTTTCTGTATTCCCACCTGCAGTTGAAATTGATTTTAGTGTGTTTTTGTTCATGCATAAAACGGGTCGTCAGAACAGTGATATTCTTTTGTTGTTTGCTTCAATGCATCCCACTTGGCTGTGGTTGTTGATGCTTCTTTTTTTCAAACATTATTCTGATTTTGGGGGATGCTGTTTGCTGTACTGTGTTCTCACTTGCTGTTGTGTTTTTTTTGTTGTTGTTTTTTTTGTTTTCATTGATGTACACTACAGGCTGTCAGAGTTACCAAGCCTAAGATCCCAGAGAGCATCAGGAAAAATTATGAGCTCATGTAAGTTTGAATTTGTACAGCATTATTAGTTGAAGAAACCATGTGAATAAAGGCCACTGCACACCTTACGATCAGTCTGCGATCCGATTTGTGAAATAAATGGCTACGGCATGAAATATTGGCATTTAACAAATGAAATCTACCCTATTCACGTTCTGAGAAGTAATATGAATACTAAACCAAGGGTTTGGGTGATGACTGAGCTGTCAGCTTTCTACAGGGAATAAGGGCAAAATTACATGTAGTTTCAAATCGTAGGCAGTAGTACGATTTTTGTGACGTCACTATGACTCGGAGCTGATTTGGCCATTCCACCGACTAGAAAACTCAGCAAAGGCTGTATTATCAATTTTACTATCTGTATGACTATTCAGACCCTCAATCAAATTTTTTTTTTTTTTTAATGATTTGTCAAATGATATTACATCTTCTTCTGAAATTGGATCGCAGACCGATCGTAAGGTGTGTAGTGGCCTTAAGGTTGTACAGTGTACTTTCATTTCAAAAATGATTTTCAGTGGGTTTAAATCAATAAGTCATTTGTCTCAGTAGAAGTGTGGTTGTTGCATGGTTTAAAAGCTTGGCTGGAGATGTGGAGATATCATAGGTGCGATTCCAACATGACGCTTATACCTGTAAGTGAGGCATTTTATTTACATTGCTTTTCTCTACCAAGGTGTTATAAATGGGTACCCGATAGGAAGTGAGCATCGTCGTCGTTTGCTCAGCATTGTGATGCAACTTTTTTCAAATTGCTTCTCTCTATCCTCTCTTTTCATTAAAAATGATTTTTCCCCAGGGTTTCATTCTCCTTTAACCCTTTCGGGACAGGAATTATTTAAGGGATAAATAAATCACGTTCTGTTCTTCAATTTGGCAACAATATTTTTATTTCAGTGCTACATGGTTCTAATAAGGTGTAATATCTTTGAAAACAATATAAATGGTTACAGATTTTGTCGAAAAGTTGAAAAAAATGCCAATTTTGATGAAAAAACAACGATTTTGACATCTCAAGTTGTTGCCAATTTAAGGATTTTAAGTCTTATTCCCGTTTTTTTTAATTCCTGGCATCAAACGCAATATGGTCATGCAACAAAAATGGACATAGTGTGTGCAGAAATTTTTGCTCTTTCTATTCATGCATCTGGTATATTTTTTAGAGCTCTGAATCAAAAGTTATTGAGCCAAACCACAAAATGTGGTCAGTTGTCTCAAAAGGGTTAAAGTAGATTTATTGAGCGTTAGAAAAATTCAGATTATTATAGTTATTACTATCCATTGATTGAATACTGGATTTTCAAGCCCTTTGGATTATAGCCCCATGCATTGATTTTTTTGGTCATGTTTTTATTACCGAACCCTCTCTGATATCTAAAGGGAAAATGAGAAGACCAAACTGCTTATTGCTGCCCAGCATCAGAAGGTGGTAGAGAAGGAGGCGGAGACCGACCGCAAACGGGCCGTCATAGAGGCAGAAAAGATCGCACAGGTGGCCGAGATCACTTTCTCACAGAAAATCATGGAGAAAGAGAGCGAACAAAGGATATCAACCATCGAAGGTAGATCCCTCATTCCCAAATATCTTTCTTTTTCTTCTCTATCACTGATTGCTATTGGTTGGAAACAAAGAGGAGGAGAGTATGGTTGTAGTTCAACATTGGATTTCTTCATGTACATGTATTTTATATTATCAGTAGAATTATCTATATTCAGATACTTTCACTGTGTACCCAGGAAAGTAATTCATATTCATATCTTGATTATGTTTGTTTGTCTGATGCCAATTTATGCAAATGTATTGACTATCACAAACATCGATTCTTCTCCTTTATTCATAAACTGATGTTGATTCTGTTTGCTTTATCTGATTGAGCTATATGGGGTCTTGTAATTTCTTCACAGAATTCTGTAATTCATTACTAATTTTCATATATTACACACCACATAATGTACTGAATTCATTTGTATTTATTTTTTATTAAAGATGAAACACATCTAGCCAAGATGAAGGCTAGAGCTGATGCACAACTCTACACATCCATCCAAGAGACAAAAGCTAATCAGGTAAGATGTGGGAAACATTCTCGTAAAATTCTATTTTTTTATTGCTTTTCAGGGCAAATTTTAGTCTGACGGTGGATGAAAACCTAACCATTCAACCTTTTAAGCCCATAAAGTTAGTGTTCTTGTTGAACATATGTGTTCACATTGCATTCAGATATTGAAATAAAAGCTTCTGAAAATCTATAATTATTAAAATATATTGCAAATTGATATTTTTTAGTGTGGTACGATCAAGAATCTCTAGAATTAAATTCATAGTTGATTACATTTCAGAATTGGTGCTGTTTATCAAATTTTGAAATTGCTGTGTAAAGATTTTAGGGTAACCATATACCAATGTCAAGTTTTAAAGATAAAGTTGAGTTCTTGGGGGCGTTTCATAAAGTGACTTGTCGGTGATTTTTACCGACAAATTTGCTCTCAGCCAATCAGATGCAAGGATTTCAGTAGCTTATAACAGTTATTGCAACTTGTCATTGATGACAAGTTTTATGAAACAGGGCCCTGGTCATGCGATTACATTGTGAAAGAAACTGTCTCAAAGCAATTGAGAAAGGTTGATGATGTCTACATAAGAATTGGTGTATACTGTGAGGTTTTGGAATCATCAAAATGATAGGAAACTGACCCAATCTCATTGAAAAGCACATGCACTGCATACAGAAATGGGTATATGGGACTGCACACACACACACATGTGGCATGAATGTTCAGCCCAAACACTTCAGCTATTTCTCGTCATATTTCGAATATGAGGGCATTTGAAGAACAATCGTTCTTAGGGGAACATTTTTCCTATGATATTCTTCCAAATTGACATAAAAGGAATGAGAAAGAAATTGTTTTAAACTTTTCCCAGAACACAATCTTCTCTCTAACTTCTAAAGTTCACATAATGAATGCAAGTCAATATCTTGAGAAGCTACTACTCTTGTGTCATGAGTACTCATTATCCTGCATACACCTTCTCTCATTGTGTAGGAGAAACTGACCCCACAGTACCTGGAGATGTTGAAGTACCAGGCGCTAACTGCCAACACCAAGATCTACTTTGGCAATGACATCCCCAATCTATTCATGATGGGGAACACCCAGGACGAACAAAAGGTAAATAAATTGAATTGTCTATTTTAATCAATCTAAAATCAATCTAAAGTCAAATAATATATCACATATATGATTCTACTTGACTGTGTACAAAATGATATTGATTAATATACAAATAATCCGTGTTTGTGTGTGCATTAGTGAATATGCACTGCACGCGGGTAAAGTCACAATAGGATCATCAACAAGACTTGTCAAGTTCATTATCTTTCTCATTATACAGTGAATATCACTAATGCAGGAGTTAAAAAAATGAATCATTTGTTTTAGAAAACGGGTCTACAATATTAGTGGAAAGTAAAAAAAAATGATTATAAACCTGGCTGCTGAAAATGCCAAGAGTCGCACAGTCATGGAGGACGCCATTTGCTTTTTTGGATGGCATTGCAAGCGCAGCCAAGCAGTATAATGCGCATCTCAGTGTGTGCATCAATGTCCATGCCATTGTTATAAAACTATATGCATTTCAGTACGCCTTAACTTTGTACCCACCAGAGTCGTGGATCGAGAGCGCTGCACGGAACTTGGATCGTGTTGCACACAACTTGCATACTGCTGCTCAGAAATTGCATAGCCGGGCAGTGATGGAAAAAAAAACTAAGCGTGAACACGCGACTTGAGTACACGTTTGCTATTGGCTACATTTTTGATCCTGTCCTATAATTCCTGTTGTATGTGTGCTTCTATTATGCCCTTATTTTATACGACCGTATTCTGTATGATGCATCACTGTCTTATCTCTATTTTTTTGTATGTTATGCTGTAAACAGGGCCTCATGGAAGACAATCTTTAAAGGTGAAATTAAACACTCAGGAGAATGGCGTTAAAAAGAGACATACTGAAGCTTTCATCAGGTTAAACCGCTAGAATGAATAGAAAGCCGAATTTGAACAATATAAGCGAAACTAAAGGAACAAAGCGCACAAAAATAACAGGCTCTGATTTGCTGTCTGAGAATGATGGGAAATTACGCTTATTGCCAGCTAGTTTTGTAGTAACAGGATGTTAGCTAGTCCCTGGAATGATACTAGCATTCTCACAAATTCTTTCTGTCGGCACAGAATAGGGCCGGTGAGCTGAATGTACTTGGCTTCGAGCATCCGCAGATGTGTGAAGCTTCTCGCTCGGCTTACAACTTTGAACCAAGATGAACAGTAATGTTCAGCGCCCTCTCGATTGTTTAGTTAAGTGCTGAGCAATAGCAGAATTGGCATTGTCTGTCGTGTTACGCACATTTGTTTGTTTACCTGAACGCGGGGTTTGTGACCGCACACCAGTCTGGTGATTCTAAATGGAGGAAGGCACGTTTGGATTAACTCAATCTAGTCTTTGAGTTGTACACCCTATGTACCGAGCTTCACATCGGCATTTGAAGTCGTAAATAGCATTGCAAGTCTGCCTAATTTACGCACAGACGAGATCATTCTATGGGTGGTAATACCATGCACAGCACAACGATAGGGAAAGCGCTACATACGGTTTGCTTGACCTGTTTTTCAAACTTTCGGGATGCTTTCCCTCACCACGATAGTTTGAGATTGACAGAACATTTGTTTGGCCCAAAGACCAGCACCTTTGCTTGTTCATTATCCCCGAGATGTAGCATTCAAAAACGTGGTCAGGAGAGCCATTTTCACATAGAATACCTGATCGATCTCTGCAGCTCTATCAATGAGGATATTGATAAGACCACGCTTCAGTATGTCTCTTTTCATCGCCGTTTTCCAATTCTGTGGTACCAAACATCTCTTCTGAAATGAAATGAAATGAATAAATGAATAACTAAATAAATAAATGATAAAATGAATTAATGAATATATAAAATTATTAAATGAAATACCTCTGTCTATTGGCTCTATTACCTCATAAAATTTGTCATAAAATATTCTGAATTCAAACTGAGCCAATATGTATAAGAAATATAGAAATTTCAAAAGGTAGGGAAACCCCTCCCCCCAGTAAGGACAGTATTTGAAAGCTTATCACCTTTTCTTCTTCAAATTGGCAACACTTCCATTTTTCTTTTACTGCTACATTGTTCTAATAAAGAGTCCCTACGGTTTATTTTCTTTTTACAAATTCCTTTCATCAAATGCTCTATAGAAATAGGACAAAAATGAACACAGTGTGTACAGGAATTTTTCTTCTCCTTCATTTTGGTCTATATATTTGGGCTTTGAATCAAAAGTCATTGCCAAACCACAAAATGTGGGCAATTTTAACAGGAGGTACATGAGGTAGTGTCAGAGGACCTCCCTCTCTAGTTGTTATTATTGTTTTAAGTATTATTGTTATCACTATTATTACAACATTATTTCCTGCATTAGGGGGAATCCTATCAATGCGGTTTATTCCGTCACAATGAAATTTCGACGTTATGGCGAAATTGACCGTGCGTTAAGGCGAATGATAACAATAGGTTCAGATAAAAGGATTCCCCCTAATGCAGGAATAAGAGTTATTATTATTATTATGACTGATATTATTATCATCAACATCATCATCATCATCATCATTATTATTTGTATTATTATTATTATTATTATTACTGATATTATCATCATCATCATCATCATTATTATTTGTATTATTATTATTATTATTATTATTATTATTATTATTATTATTATTATTATCTTCATTATTATTTTTATTATTATTATCATTATTATCATTATTTGTATTATTATTATCTTTATTATTATTTTTATCATTATTATTATCATTATTATTATTATTATTATTATTATTACTAATATTATCATTGTCAGCATTATCATTATCAGCATTATCATTATCAGCATTATCATTATCAGCATTATTATACAAATAATGCATGTTTGCGAGTGCATTAGTGAATATGCACTGCACGAATGTTAAGTCACAATGGGATAATGAACGAGACTTGTTGAGTTCATTATCCGTCTCATTGTGACTTAACTGAGTGCAGTGCACATCACTATTACTCGAGCCACAAAACATGAATTGTTTCTTCTATAAAACGGGTCAACAATATTGAATATAAAGTCAAAAAATGGTTACATACCCCATCAAAATGCAAAGAATTGCACTGTCAAGGAGGCCGTCTTTTGCTTTCCTTTATGACACCACATTAAGCGCAGTCAAAAAGTATAATGCACATGTCAGTGTGTGCATCAAAGTCCTTGCCATGGCCTTCGCTTCCTATATGAAAAGTTTGTACGCATACGCGTATCTCAGCCGTACATTATCACTTTTTGCTGCGCACTTTTTGCACTCCCGTGCATGTTAGTGAAAAAATAAAGAGCGCACACGTGACTCATTTCAGCGCATCTGATTGGCTACATTCTTGAACCCGTTTTATAATATCAATTATTCAGCATAACCAGTGCCTGGGAGGAGATATTAAAAAGTGAACTTAATCACTATAACCCTCGAGTCTCTCCTCCCGATATACCTGATTGGGATGTGTAGATGGATATTTGCAGTGGGTTTTTCATATGCATAGATGATGACTCTCCTACACACGGGGCCTCCATTTCATGTCTTATCCAAGGGATATATAGGACTTTCTTTGGCTTGACTTGTAGAATGTTGTGAGTGCTAGCCAACTCAAAGAAAAATTGCCAGAATTTGATAATGTCCCTCCCCCCCCCCCTTCATGACATTTTAACATCATATAGCCTGTTTGAACCCAAAAGGGCATTAACTCATATACTTTAACAAAGAGTTAACGCCCTTCTGGCTCCAAACAGACTATATCATGTTACAATTTTTCACAACCTGCGATTATCTCTTGAAATTATGGTTGTATGACACACGCTCAGGCGACAATTGCTCTGTGGTCAGTATCCTATACTAACCAAATGTAATCAAATTCTTAACTTTACTCTGGACCAAACACAATACCTCACCCTAATCCTAGCCCTTAACCCTTTCAAGACAATTGACCACATTTTGTGATTTGGCTCAATAACATTTGATTCAGAGCTCTACAAAATATACCTGATGCATGAGGAGAAGGAGCAAAAAGTTTCTGCACACACTATGTCCATTTTCGTTGCATGACCATATTGCGTTTGATGCCGGGAATTTAAAAAAGAGAATACTGTATAAGCTTTAAAATCCTTAAATTGGCAACACATTGAGAGGTTCAAAATCATTGTTTTTCTTATCCAAATTGGCAATTTTTTCAGCTTTTCGACCAAATCTGTAAACCATGTATATTGTGTTCAAAGACGTTACACCTATATTAGAACCATATAGCACTAAGAGAAAAAATACTATTGTTGCCAATTTGAAGAACAAATTGTGATCAGTTTAGCCCTTGAATAATTCCTGTCCTGAAAGGGTTAATCTAACCCAACACCCAAGTGCAACCCTAATCCTAACCCTATATCTTTGACAAAATAAAGCCTGGTACAATTATCACCAGAGCAATGCATGGTAGAGCACCCTTGAAATGCATGTTTCTGTGGTGACACGACATATGCTCCTGCGACATTTGCTCCTCTGTCCATATCTCGAAAGGTCAAAGGTTAAGGTCAAGTTCAGGATTTGGTTTTTTGTTAAGGACAATGTGAAGATTAGGATTAGGGTTAGGGTTAGGTTTAGGATTAACATGGCAAAGTTAGACCGGAGCAATTGTCGTAGGAGCAAATGTCATGGAACCTGTTTCTGTATATGATATGTATTTAACCAGAAACTTTCGCGACAAAACTTTCGTGAATCGTTAATGACAGCCCCAATGAGCAAGAAACTGTCGCGAATTGCAATAATTTTATGCTGTTTCAATTGTGATTTGATTATTTAGCGGCATGAAACTTTTGGCGAATCTTGACCACTCTCCAAATTCGCGAAAGTTTCATGCATGGGAAAATTTCTGGTTTTACATTGTACTGAATGTACAGCCCTTTTCTCTTTAAGTTTATCATATGTCTTTCTTCATACCACATTACTTTGTACTGTGATTTCCCTCATTTTAGAAATCTACCTTATTTATGTTGACATTGTTTTATACTATTTTTGCTATTGATTCTTTCTAAACCCAATCTAGACTGCAGCAGCAGCAGCATCAGCAGCAGGTTTAAAGCAAGAACCCTTTCTATCAACATCGACAAGCAAGAAAACTCAGGACACCAAATCTAAATCTGCTGGAAAATCACCGGCATAATACTTTGATGATGAGGAGGGAGTAACATTACATGGCAACATCTCTTAAAGTTTTTCAGTCAGTGACAGTTCATACTCAGTTTCAAAATTCCAGTACTAGCCAATCAAAAGAGGACCAATCACCGAAGAATAATTTGTATACATTGTTCGAAGATATAAAAATCACTCCCAAATCTATGTTAGAGTGTCACAAGATTTAGTATTAAAGAGCATTGGGGGGGGGGGGGGGGAATAGTTCATTTCAAGGCCTGCATGGCAATTATTGCAGAGTTTCACAGAATTAATATTTAGAGCTGATATTTTCAATGTTATATAACAGCATGGAACCCCAAACTTATAGAGCAAAATATTTTTGGGTGATTAGTCCCCTTTTTAAGTTATGGAAAATCTCCATATCACCTTGCTAATGAATTAAACAAACTTGCATTGACAGTCAAACCTGCCTATAAAGGTCAAACAAGGCACTGGTAAATTATGGCTATTATGGACAGGTTGTCTTGCTAGAAATTTTCTGCAACATATTTTCTCTTAGAAGAAAAAGTTGACATTTTCCTCTCTCCTAATGAGTTTATAAACAAAGAGTTCAGCTATTTTCATCTGCTCTTAGTCTTAAATAGATTACATCATCTATGGAGAGCTACAGTGTAGTAGGGCATTAAATTTGTTTTAAAGTATATGATTTAATGCCCTTCTGGCTTTCAACAGCTGATGTAATATTAAAGGGAAAGTCCATCCTGATTACAAGTTGGTTTTAAAAGAAGCAGAAAAATCAAAGAAACAGATCAGTGAAGGTTTGAGCAAAATACGCTAAGAAATAAGAAAGTTATGAATTTTTATAGTTGTAATCAATCAAACACAAATTGGCAACTCCGTGACGTATCTTGCAAGCTCCTCTCCCATTTGCCCTGTACCCCCAAAATCATTGATTTCCATTTTCTCTAAAGAAAATTTTCAAACATACATGCACCTTAGATATAATCATTGCTCGTATGAAACAAATTCATTCCTTCAACAGAACTAAGAAATTGAAAATTTATGAAATTTTCTGTACTGAGCAAATGGGAGAGGAGCTCGCAAGATACATCACAGAGTTGCCAATTTGTGTTTGATAGATTAAAACTTCAATATTTCATAACTTTCTTATTTCTTATTGGATTTGGTTCTAACCTTCACTGATCTGTTTCTTGAATTTTTCTTCTTCTTCTTTTAAAACCAGCTTGTTATCAGGGTGGACTCTCCTTTTAATGCCCTTCTGGCTCCACACAGATGATATGATTTGCATTTTTATCTCAGCATTGGGGGCACTCGTTTTTCTGAAGGTTCATAATTCCAAAACACAAATTTCCCATAGAAGGGGGTTCATAATTCTGAAAAGTGAAATAGGTTCATAATTCTGAACATTTAATTCATTTCTCAGAAGGTATGTTACTTCGAAGGTTCGTAATTCCGAAAATGAAATAGGGTTCATAATTCCGAAGGTTCGTAATTCCGAAAACGAAATAGGGTTCATAATCCTGAAAATGAAGAAGGGTTCATAATTCCGAAGGTTCGTAATTCCGAAAATGCAATAGAGTCCTACATAACTTTTCGGAATTATGAACCCTATTTCATTTTTGGAATTACGAATCCTGTTTCATTTTCGGAAAAATAAACCCTTTTTCATTTTTGGAATTATGAACCCTTTTTCATTTTCGGAATAACCCTTTTACATTTTCGGAATTATGAACCTTTGGAATTACGAACCGTCAGAGTAACAAACCTTCAGAAAAATGAACCTTTGGAAAAACGACATATAACCTCAGCATTTGTCAGCCTCAAAGTCTAATACTAATTTAAGTATTAAACGGTTATTTTGTTAAAACTCAGTGCCCTAAAGCAAAGTGAAGACAGAAACGATTTGACCATTTTTATTTTTTTTTTTTTTTGGGGGGGGGTCTTCATAGGGGGTTAATAACATGCAGCACTTCAAGTAGTTTATCACATGAATTGCTTTCATTCATTCGTCTTTATCGTGAAGTGTATAAGTTTTATACATTAGATGAAAATATCTTTCTAAAGGTTTGTTCACACATGACACGGTTAACCGTGGCTTTTTTGATGTGTAAATGTATGGCGAGTGGGGTGGAAAAACGAAGCTTTATGCAACAAAGGTCCTATGCATACTCACTTATCTGTATGAAGTACAGAAATGTGAAACGCATTACGCCCATGTCATTTTATTTTGCCGCGGAAATTTACCGCTGCAGTTTACGTTGCCATATGTGAACAAGACTTAAATGGTGGTTATTTTAGATGGTTATATCTGTAAATTTATGGTAAATTTATGTGGAGATCAAATTTGATAAGATAGTAAAGATAGATTAGCGATTTAGCCTTACTGACAATCTTTGCAGTAGTCATGCCACATGAGTTGTAAGATATTTAAGGAATGTGATCGAATTTAAAAAGATTATGGTGACTAGACTTAGTGTACAGATGTTTTGATGTGCAATGCTTGCATGTAGAATTACCAAGGCTCAAGAAGTCATGCAGCACTATCAGGAAACAACTGTCTTAAACAACTAATCGATGGACAATGTGATAGTGTAACAACATACAAATTTGAGGAGGCGAGTTGGCTCAGTCGGTAAAGCGTCTGCCTGTCGAACCAAAGATCGTGGGTTCGAATCCACCCCGGGCGGATGACTGAAGCCTGCGTTGTGTGTTAACGTGCCCCTCCCTTGTTTCATAGACGCAGGCTATGTTACAGTGGAAAACACTCCGTCCCTCAGATAGGACGTTAACTGGAGGCCCCGTGTAGAGGACAGTCACCACCTTTGCACGTTAAGAACCCACTGCACTCCTCGGATAAGAGTAGGGGGAAACCCCGGTGTAGTGGTACACCTGCACATCCCAATCAGTTATATCGGGAGGAGAGACCCGAGGGTTACAGTGATTTAGTTCGCTTTTCCCCTCCCAGGCACAGGTGACGCCAAATACTTAATAATAATAATAATAATAATAAAACTAAGGGTGAATGTGATTTATTGTTCCAAATAGAATAGATTTTAGTTAAAAACCAACTGACAGGTAAAACAACAGAACAATGCGGCGTGAAATATTTAATTTTCAAAGTGCATGTTTGGCTTCTTTGAAACTGCTATTTGATTTATTTTTTAAAAATTTAGAAAAAAATAAATCAAATAAAAAAAAAAAAAAAGTAGTCTGATACCCCTTTCAATAAATCGCTGGTCCGGACCAGGTCTGCTCTAAGTCGTAAAATTTTGAATTACTGAACGGCATGGGCCAAAATAGTCTGCTCTATTTTAGAGCTGTTTTTAGGAGAACCATGTACCGACAAGTTGCGGACCAAAGAATTACTGAAAGGCAGCAGCACCAAAGCCCGCCCTAAAATTCCTCACACGGTCAAAGGTCACATTGAGCGAGCGCTACCAAAGCTTCGCCCTGCATACATGTGCAGTTACCATGACAGTTGCTCCCTTTTGGGCTGATTATTGAAAGGGTCCTCGTAAGAGAAGCGCCGTCCGCTGTGAATTACTGAATGCAAATTTTACCGCTTGGTGCGGACTATTTTACCGCTTGGTGTGGACTATTTTAGTGCAGACCAAAAGTGGAAGAATTATTGAAAGGGGTATAATGTACTGCAATATTCTCGTGTCATTCCTTTGAGTTAGATTTGAAAAGTTAATGTATTTGAATTTAACGTTTTGGAATTTCAAGTCTTTGTATAGAATTAGCATTAGCAAGTAAGTTGTGTAGTCATTACATGTATTGTGATAAGATATCCTAGTACCTGATTTACTGCAACAAATATGATCATTTTCAATTTGTGTGTGTTAAAGATAAACTATAGTCATACATTTCATATTTTTATCTTACATATTTTTTCATGCTGTATACTTCTTATTACATTAGTTTTTAATTGGTTCCAGTAAAGCATCCCAATTTAAGAAAAGAAAGTATGACCTGTCTATGAGATTCATGTTTCACTCTTTAAATCTTCATTCACACATATACAATAAACCACTTTAAAAAGAAACATTAAAGGGACAAAATAAAATAAAAATAGATTTTAAATTTTTACAAAATAAGTGAATCGCAAGTGGGGATTAAAGAAAAGCAACTTGACTTGCCACAGAGGCCCCTGTATGTATGCTGTGGTCTGTGTTTTATCATGTACAGATTTATTGTGCATCCTACACTTTATGTGATTTGTTTTTTCTGCATATTTTTTGTTTTGTTTTTAGATGGGTTATCCATGTATGTGTGAATGAGGATGTAAGGTGAACCCTCCCCACAAAACTAAGATATTGTGTTTTAGTTACCAAAAAATATATCTTCTTTTTTTTTTAAACCTGAAATATGCAATAACAAAATCTGTTTTATGTGGTTTGATTACCTGTCTCGGGGGAGCAATATCATTTATGTTGCTCTTGTTTCTGTAACAACCAAAACATGTGTACCGCTAATCATATATTGTGCATATTTGATTGTACCTTTCATTGTTGAAGGTGTTTGAACTTTATACCTCAAAAACATAGTTACATGAATTCCTTCTTCAGTTAACATGAACCATTTAGAGGTTGTTGGCTCGTTTTCAAAGTAAATATGGGCATGTTTGAAATAGAGATTAAATATTTCAAGTAAATGGTGACTTATTAGCAATAATGTTTATCTTAATAAGTACATTTCAGATTTATTAAGAAATTAAATGACCAATAGTCAACAAACCTGAGATTTTTGTTCCAAGTTCTAAAGGTGTTTCGATGTTGTAAAACAATCATATTTGTTAATACACACTTGTAGATACTTTAAAACACAATGAAACCTACTTTTATGTAAACATATATTCTCTTTTTTTCCTTCAATTATGTTGATAATATTTACGACGACTATTAGAATTTTTGTATGCACTTTGAAAATTTTTGTTATTTGATGAATAATAGGTACAGTTGGGTAATTTGAAAGCTTTTTGTTTGTTTTTGTTTTTGTCTTTTTTTACAAATTTCTTCTTTGATCTGTTTGGTTTTTTTAAATTAATTATTGTCTTTTTGTCATAAACATGTTTAAATTGTTGAAAGATATTGTGTAAGATATTTTTAGGCCATTTTGAGAGATATAATTTCTTACTGTTAGTGTTAGAATAAATGTACATGTCTTATCAATGGAGAAAAAAAAAAAATGATTTGCTAACCCAGTTGGCTGTGTTATAAGTCTTGTGATCTATAAATATTTTGATGTTTGATATATAGTGTGCACATATTTCTTTCAAGCAACTTCATGTTCTTACTAAATAATTGAGTTTATGTTCTTACTAAATAATGGAGTATATGTTCATTCCTTATGTTTTTAATTTGATTTTTTGTTTACTGAATTGAATTAAGGATATGTTGAAAGGGCAAATGTGTATTACGAATTCTACTTTATACAGTAGAAGAAAATGCTGTTGTCAAGTGCAAAGGGGATGGTGGAAAATTGTGTGTTATCTTATTAATGCTGCTCCTAGTTTTTATGAACGGCTCTTCTCCGTGAAATATTAAGAAATGAGATGGCATTGGTGTTGACATCTGGATTCAGTGGCGCATCCAGGATAGTCTTACTTGAGATGTGGGGGAGGGGGGGGGGGCAAGTGTAAAAAATCTCTGACACTGCAGATAAGTATAGAAGACAAAAAAGCTCATCACATTTTCAGAAGAGTAATTATGTCTTTGATATTCAGGGGCACAACATGCCCCGGTGCCCCCCCCCCCCCCCACCTTTGCTTGCTTCTGGATTTACCCCCATCGCTTATAACATTGAAGCTTTCAGCTGGCTTTGACAGTCTCTGTAAGCTTATCAATGTTTGTAAAAGGCATTAAAAACCCATTTGCCATGAGCAGAAATAGATGCAACACATTTGATAAGGTGTAATATTCAAACAGATGGCTAAAAATGTATAACTTTTTATAATTTGATGTTATGATTTTTATACACCTTTAGTGTCAGTTACCCTAAACCCTCCTGGGATGTACACATTTCTGAGTATTATTATGTGCCTTGAAAAGAAACTTTGTATTGTTCACAAACAGTTGCGTACACTCCATTAAACTTTTAAGATTAATTATCTTAATTACTCTTTTGAGTCTCTTTCATGTATATTTTGTTTTGGAGAAGACTGAGTGAGAGAATGTATTATAATAAGTAGCAAATGCTGAAATGAGAGAATTAGTCTGTTGATCTAATTGATCTGATTGCTCGCATTAAAATTCTCCGACAAGGAAGAGGAGGAGGAGGAAGAGGAAGAGGAAGAAGAAGAAGAAGAAGAAGAAGAAGAAGAAGAAGAAGAAAGAAGAAGAAGAAGAAGAAGAAGAAGAAGAAGAAGAAGAAGAAGAAGAAGAAGAAGAAGAAGAAGAAGAAGAAAGAAGAAGAAGAAGAAGAAGAAGAAGAAGAAGAAGAAGAAGAAGAAGAAGAAGAAGAAGAAGAAGAAGAAGAAGAAGAAGAAGAAGAAGAAGAAGAAGAAGAAGAAGAAGAAGAAGAAGAAGAAGAAGAAGAAGAAGAAGAAGAAAGAAGAAAAAGAAGAGACCTTCGCCGGCCTTTTTTTTCCATCAAGGAATGCTGTATCGCCCCCCCCCCCCCCCCCCCCCACACCATTTTCTCTCTCTCTCAAAACATTGAATTTTGAATATTTTCTACTGAACTTTGCCGAGTATTCAACCATACAAAAACATTTCAGCAAACTTTAGTAGCACCTGAAAGTAGGAGAAAATGACTAGATCATCGTTTGATCATTCATAAGCCTCTACCAATCACCCCCCCCCCCCCGCATCTGTGATGAACGTTTGCTATAATTATTATTATTACTATTACTTTTTCTAGCAGATCATTTTCAATTGATTCATTCGTAATCCTAATATTACATTATCCTAATCTTCATCATTATAATTCCCGATATTCATCGAGTCCAACTAATTATCGTCTTTTTCTTCCTCTCTATTATTAGCTATCTCGCTTCTTCTACAGGCCAGGAGCTTTCATGCAACAGGTGTACTGTTTATAGTCTTCATCAAAGACCTCCAAAACGACTTCATAATTGGAATCATATATTTTGATAAAGAAAAAAACTAAACGCTTCAAAAACAAATAATTAATTATGTAAATCAATACAGTTTATTAATATAAAAAATTTCAAAGTCGATAATTTTAATTCATTTACCTTTTTCTCCGATGAAAAGCGTTATAAATAAATTTTGGGTCTGTATATTACAGACTACAACGCTGTTCCGCTCTGTGTAGCGTGACGTAACATAGCAACAGACAAGCGTCCGCCCTTTCATTGAACACACGTTGTTTTGCCTGAGCTCGGCTTTTCTCTCTAAAATCAATAGGTTCGTGGTTTTAGCCCCCAATACGTGGGCGAAAAAATATTTACAATCAGCATGACTTGGATTCAGTAATTGATCAGTGTGGCAAGAAGGATCCCGTGATGAAATTGGTTCATTTATCGTAGACAAGTGTGACAGTATTGCCATTTCACGGAAATTTGGCAACGGAACCAACGAAAAAGAGAAAATTTGTCGAAGATTTCTGAAATTTAGGACAATATTCTTAATGGCCGCCACAGTAGATTCCCGGCGAACATCAGCGGTCGCCGAGTCGATAGCCAGCCGCCCCTACTCCGAAGCGACATGGATGACCCAGAGTGGGATACACCCGATGGGCAAGGGACAGATTTTGTTCACAGGTAAATTTATTATTTTTAGCATGTAACTTAGACCCACAGAAGGTTTAACTTATACATGTAAGGGGAAATTCTAACTTGTTGGCTAGGAGTGGATGATATATTTTTCGTTTTTTCATCACTTACTACTAGACAGAAATAACCATATATCAAAGGGTAAACTCCATATATATGCGATTGCATTTTGATGACCAAATTATTGATGATTATTATGATCTGATAATTATATTAGTCTACTCTAATTTGGGAAAGGTTGACAGTTTATGGCATTTAAAAAGAAAAGAATTATTTCTTTCTAACGTTACAGTTGGTCCGATAATCTGACTTTGAAATTGAGAGAAGGTTAACAACCCCAGCTAGATGTATCAGTATCAACTATCACAGTCGTGTGCATTGACTCAATATTGGCATCTAATAATAATTTGGTCATCAAAATGCAATCGCATATATATGGAGTTTACCCTTTGAAGTGAATGAGGTCCAATTGCCAAGATTGCTGATAACAAGGTAAAGCATTGTGAACAATGGATGTAAAATATGCACAGTAGATTAGACAGAAAAATGACCAGGAATGCATGATAATTTATTTGTCACCTTCCCTTTACGCAAGTGTCATTGTTATTAAAGATTTCCCCATATCAGTTGGTTATTCTTATTATTAATGGCCTACTCTTATTCTTGGATATGTATGTGTATATATACAGTCAAACCTGCTTTAGTGACCACTGACCACCTGTCTATAAAGACCACAATATTCATTTCCCATGAAAGTGTTTCTCAATTGAAAATGTGTACATACATAAAGACCACCAGCTCATACTATTTTTCTTGTCTCCCTTGATCTTTCGAGATATATTTGTACAGGTTTCTGTCAAATAGTTTTTATATCTCTTACACCTCCCTATATATTATATATACTATTTTCTTGTGAATATTATACATGTATTTCTTAAGTACATTACTGAGTACATTTATTATGGCCTCCATCAAGAATTACTTAAATGTATGAGGTAGAACTATAATAGATCCATGTGATTTTTTACATGAAGCCCTCCGTAGAGGGAAAAGTATTTTACATAACACATTTGTGTTTTACTTGTTTCTCACCAGGTCCAAGCGGGATCAGAGATTACAAAGTCAATGTTGTCACCGACGACAGGATGGTCGGGATCGGGACGATGTCCAAGGAAGGTACCAGCGCCACTCAGTACATCTGGAGAGGGGCTCCCGGTGCTGCCCCGCCCCGCAGGAGATCTCAGTGGGTGGGGGAGATCGGTTGGTTCATCCCACCCTTCCATGACTACAAGAATACCTTATCTGGAAATCAAATACAGGTCAGATATTTGCCATTTGTTTGAAATTTTGTGATTAACCCTTTCCATGCCACTAGGTTTTTTTGAACAATCGTCAAAAATGAACTTTCAAGGAGTTTTTTTTCTTGAGCAAACAGGGTGAAGATGTTTTGCCTAGGAATAAACATTATATTGAAGGCAAAGTTTTCTGTATGAGGAAGAATTGTCAAGCCGTTCTGAGCCTAAACAAGCCTTTTATTAAAGCCACGTGTCTATATAGATAGTGGTCAGTTTTACTGTTTCATTCTAGGGATTATGTTATTTTTATAATCCAGATCATATGTTACATGTACTTTTATTTATAATCTAGATCATATGTTACTCTTATAATTTACTGTATTTCAACTATACTGACTTGAAAATCCAGTTTTGATTATCCACTTAAAGTACTCAATAATGTTCAACCTGCTCTAGCAAAATACAGACATATTCAATTTGGTCAGTCAGTATTTTGTTAGCACACTTGGAACTGTCCATATCCTTGTGCACAGTGCAAATTGCAAACATACCATACTGTCAAGAAAATACCCAGAGTTGCCTGCTCGTGATGTATCACAATTGTCTGCTTATGTTACCAAGGGTATCGCTGTTATCAAAGGCCAGCTCTATTCATCGTCACAATTGCCTTGGTGATTCTAGCCTACAGACGGCTGATTAAATTTCATCTCATGAAAGATTGAAATCCAATTAACATTTTATTAGATGCCTGATGAATGTGCATGGCAAATTGATTATCTGCTTATTAGTTTATGCAGGTCTACTTATACTGCATGTACATATATGCCATTATATTTTGCAGTTTTTATTCTGATTTATAGAGGATTTTTGTTAAGATTTTGTACAAAAGGCTTAGGGATTGGGGGGGGGAGAAAGGTATTTTGAACTTCTTTTAATTATTTTTTATTGCTTGTCTCTTTAGAGACTTTGTCAATTGCTCAAGTGCAAGTTGACATTTAAGTCAACTACATAATAGTTTAAACAAATAGACAGTATTCTTATTTGTTTATGTCCTATGCAGATAATTAAATAAAGAGATTTCATTTTGTTAGATGATTAAATGTTTTTCTCCTATTTCATACTTTTCGGATATCTCTATTATTTTACAATCATTAAATTTTTGATTTGTTATTAATTTAAACATATCTCTTCAAAACGTTATTTTATTTATATTGCCATCTCAATTTTTCTGCAAAGAGATGTTGTACATGCAGCTTTTTTGTGATAAAAGTGAAGTCGTAAAAGTCTTGTGATCACTTCCTCTTGCCCAGGGCCGTAGCCAGAGTTTGATGTTTGGGGGGAGGGGCACATACATGTAATTGATCGACGTCCTGGGGAGGGGTCTAAGAGGAGGGGTGTCTCCCTTCCCTTTGGAAAATTTTTGCCTATTTAAAAAGGTGAAGATGCAAAATGGTGAATTTTCTGACATAAATTTGTTTTCATAATAAAAAAATTTCAACCGATCTTGGAAATTTTTTTGGGGGGGGCACGTGCCCCCCCCCCCCCCCCCCCCCCCCCCCCCCCCCCCCGTGGCTACGTGCCTGCTCTTGCCAACAATAAGTCTTGCATCGTAAATCTTTCCCTCTCCCTATTGTGATTGTGCCCCATCCCTATTCTCTGGCAAGACAATACATTATTATTATGTCCAGCACCTGCATGGCCACTGTAACTTTGCCCCAAGGCGTTGACTTTGGAAAGTATTGATCTTGGATGACTATTTGTGACATCTCAGTCACCTACTGCAAGTTTAAGAAGCTTGAATTAATTGAAAAGCGGCTGCAATCAATTTCATTCTCGCACTATTGATTTTGATTTGTCTCAAAGTGACTAATGAGGAGTATATTGGAATCAATAGAATCTTCATGATGAAATGGTTTTCCTCAAGCGAGGTTTGTTCAGAGGAAAATTTTCAATGAATTCAAAATTTCACGGCGGGTTTACCCAACCTGCGCTTTTATGTTTTTCGAAGCCATTATTTCAGTGGCCTTTCTCAAACAAGGAATGAAAGAAAACTGAATGACTCATTGTTTGCCAAAGAGAAGTGAGATGCAGTTCATAATGAACAAAGCCGTCAGAATCATCCGACCCTATATTGGTTACCAGGACACCCTTTTCCACACACACACACACACATTATGCCAAAGAAACGGTTCAGTTGTGCATATTATTTCTTTAGATGTTGAAAAGGCATATTTATAGCCATATAGTTTATCATTTTATTTGTGAAAAATAAAGCTGCTGTTTGTTTCTCAATTTTTATTTCTTTTTTGAAAATGCACATACATAGAGACAACGGTTTGTAATTTTTTTAATGATATATTTTTGTCCATACCATGTCATGTGTTAATGTTACGTCTAGTTTCATTTAAAAAGGATTTTGTAATTTTTACTGTGAGTTAATTGCCTTATTGGGGGGATGAGGTAAAGCACAAATCTAAGTAAGTTACAAGAATTTATTGAGGGTTCATTGTTATAATTAAAATTGAAAAGATTTTACAAATAGATTATTGAGACATTTGGCTACAGATTGTTTTGTGTAAAAAATTGTTTATTAAGGACATACAAGTTATGCATTTATTTTATTTTTCCTTTAAAAAAAAACCAACAAATTGTTTGACTTTTCTTTTACAGCTCAAAGTATTCAGAAAAGCACAAGAAGAGAAGTACACTCACAGGTTCCAAGAGCCATGGTAAGATTTATTCTGTGGTATCTACATGTTCTTTGTAAGTCTTTGCCAAAGTGTCCAGATAAACTTATATTGAAGTTTCAAAGAAAGCAAAAGGTGACTTTGGAGGTGCACATTGTTACCAGTATCAGAATTTCAATTTTAAAGTTATAATTATGATGCATAATTATATACAACCTTGCAAAAGCACACACATTTAGGAATGTACATATATTTTTGTGCATTTATTTTCAAATGGACTACCAAAATTATTTGAATTGTAACTTCGAGAACCTGTTTGGTTTCTATGGGACAGAATAAATGTTTGTGTATTGAATTGATAACCTCATTTTTAAAACCATTTTAGAGTTTATGCGCTAGAAATATTACATAAAGTCAAACCTGCTTTAGCGACCACCTGTATAGAAAGACCACCTGTCCATAGAGACCACAATTTTTGTATTCCTTGAACAACATTTCTCATTGAAACATGTATTAAAGGAACCTGTCTATAAAGACCACCTGCTTATAAAGACCACTTTTCTTGTCTCCCTTGAGTGGTCTTTATAGACAGGTTTCACTCTATATACATTTGTACTTTTTGGAGAGGTATTTGAATTTTTTTCGTTTTGAAATGATATTCTTCTTTCTTGAAGATACTATCCCAAATTTTGATCATCAAATAACTTATTTTTGTCATCCATGTTACTTTTAGCACACTCTACAAGGATTATGAGAGTGAGAAACGGCAGGAATAATATTTGTATTTAATGCATGTTGTGGTGAAGTTTTTTCCACTCTTGGCAGGAGTGGGCTTACATGTATTTGGTTTAATAATATATTCTGTACGGAAGCGTAAAAATTACCATTCTACTTGACGACATGACAAGATATTTCATCTTGTCAAGTCGACTTAATATCCATATCATGTCGACATACATGTACATATATTTAACTGACCATGTCGACTTATCAACTTTTATTAGTCGACATGATGAAATGAATTATCTTACCAAGTCGACTTCCCAAATAGTATATGTCGTCACGGCGACTAATGAAAGTTGATAAGTCCACATTGTGTCGACATGGATGTTAAGTCAACTTGACAAAATGAAATATCTCTTCATGTCATCAAGTAGAATGGCACTTTAATGCTTCCGTAATTCTGGGATGGAAGACAAGGAATTCTTTCTGGAATGGAGGTTTTTCGGTGAAGTTTCCTTTCTAAACTATGTAGTGTCAGTTAAGAAAGGGTCAGTAGTGCTTTTTTGTTTGGATCATATATGAGTGAAAACATTGCATGTGATGAAGTGATGTATAAACTATGTATGAAGAACATATGTATATTATTGTAGTTTGCTGTGTATATATTGATATGTTAGGGGAGGTGTTGGGGTTGGAAATGCTATTAAGTTATTTTACTTGTACTCTCTCAATCTGAAATATGTTGTAAATGATGCTGTTAATTTGTCTTCATGATGTTGTAGGCTTGGGGTGACAGAGTTTTTGTCTTTTCTCTTTTTCTTCTGCATACATGTGTTCTTTCCTTATCTGGAAGGGGTGGTGGCATTATTTGGGAGTAACTACCCCTGTCTAATAAACACTTCATCAATATCTTAAATTAATAGTTTTCTTTTACTGAAAAGGATAATGTCATTAAATATGATACCAAGCTAGAGAGCCCAGATTTTACAGATCTACATAACAAATACTCTCAGTAGTTCTACACTTTGCTTTCTAATGTATTATGTGTTGAAATTGGAATGATTGTGATTTCATATGAAATCCCTTTTTATTTGACAGGTACACTGCCCCAAGTGACCCATCCTACAAACAGAACTTCCCCTTCACACAAGGATCCAAGTCAGCATTGCGAACCGCCGGCCAACAGAGAAGTGCAGAACAACTCCCTTCCCGCCCTCACACGGTCGCCGGCTTCCACACTAACGACCGGCTCCCCAACGTCAACAGCAACGCGCCGCCAGGCTCGCGATCAATCAGCGCACAACCCCCCGCCTCATCGGAAAACTTCAGTCGTCCTCCCAGCGGTCACTCCGTCCACAGCTACTCATCAGCACAGTCAGCTCAGTTCAGATCGGCGTCCGTCGCAAGCGCACACCACACCCCGCCGGGAAGCCGACCGGGAAGCGGGGGCGGTCCCGGGCAATACGACCGTGAATCGTCAGCGTACAGCAGCCGTTCGAGGGGGTCCCAGGCATCGTTAAGGAGCAGGGCTAGTTCATCAACGTCACACCAATCAAGACGAAGAATTACCCCTGCTGCCACTAGTGTCAGTTCAGCATACAGGTAATTATTGTTTTTATTTTTCTCAAGAGTTTCTTTTTTTTTTAAATTCCACCAATTTAGTAGAAAGCAACATTAAGAATACAATGCAGGTACTCTTGCTATGGGTTCAGTTTCATTTGCATAAATTGAAAAATATACCGAAGGCTGGCAGAGTAGTAAAACATCAGATAGCATTTAACAAGAGATTTAAATGATATAAAATTACAGAGTCTGGGGAGGCACTTGACATATTAAATCATTTATATTTCCAAAGCTTTGAAAATATTTTGGACAGATTGCATGCATTCAAGACTGCAAATATTAATTATGATTCTGATTTACATTGGAGAGATATCAGTAAGTGACAGCTCTTGCCGTACGGTAATCACATGATGTATAGAACTAAATGTGTTACGTGATAATGTACTGCCATTGTTATCAAAGATAATGATTGATTTCTTTTGAGTACCCTTATTTCATTTGTGCCTGCCGGCTCCAAGTCAGTTCTCTATATTTTTTTTTTTTGGGGGGGGGGGGGAAGATGACTAGAACTGCCCATGTCTATATACATGTATCTTAAAGTTGACTAAATGAGCATATTAATTGACTAAAGCAGATGATTAATTAAAGTTAATGATTCATTTCGACACTTTTATCTATTTCTTTCAGAGCACCGACATCAGATCCTGAATACTAGAGGATGGCCTGTCTCTATTTCATCCTCTCCACTTGTGGCAATATCAACGTTGTATAAGCGACGAATCTTTGTAGATTTTATCATTTATTAGCAAGTCTTCCCTAGTGTGTCAGTTTAATTTCTTAAGCTGAAATTGAATTTGCACTTTTCAATTTGATTTCGTAACCCATAGGAGTTCAGTGTTTTCTTACGGTCAAAAATTGATCAGTTTTCCCTCCTCCCATTGATTGGCAACAATTATTCTTATTTTCTACTTCTATATAGTTTGAAAAAAAATTAAACGTTAATTAAATGAAACCATGTGAATGAAAATTGCAAAATTTAACAGAAAAATTGCCAATTTGTACATGAAAATAGTGATTACATACTTTACATCACATTGCCAATTTAGAGGCTTTAATGATAAATTACATTTAAATCGCTCTTGTTAATGAACGGCACAACATACTGCATTGGAAATAGACTCAGAATTTTCTGTGGTTTTTGCTCTTTCTGTTGATTTATAATGTGTAATTCCTAGCATTCTGGATCAAAAGGTAATGCAAAAATGTCACTAAAAGGAGACACTGTACTGCTATGGGTTAGCTGGAATTGAATTTGCACTTAAAATACGCAACATTTCTATTCCTATGCAATGTTTTGAGTCTTTCACTGTAGATTTATGCAGTAATATACATGTATAATATATATATATATATATATATATATATATTTCTAAATACAGCATGTATACTACATGGATATAATAATGCTGAATTACCAGTATATCAAGACCAACAATATTTTTCTAATGAATTGCACCCTTTAATTATTATCATTATTTTTAATGGAATGTTATTTTAGGTTTGATCTAAACAAATGGGCCTATGGCTCTGCTGAATAAGTGCAAATTGACCTGCCCTAAAATCTTGGTTTTTCGTGAAATAGGAAATTTTCTCTTAAAGTTGTTATGCTTGTAAATTCTTGTTCAATATGTTTTTATAATGCAATTTGTTTTTAGGTATGGATTTCTGGACAGTACTTAAATTTTTTTTAGATGTTGGTCCCTTATTGCATGTACATGGTACTTTTATTATCAGCTGAATGCTATTTGGTATTGTATAATAAAACTTTTCAAGTTATTTCTCTCTGTATGTATATTAATCATTACCATTGGAAACATTTATGTATAGCAAAGTGAAGATTCAGATGAAGATTTTTTTTTTTTTTTTAAACACTCAGCTGTTTTTGCACGTTATGAAAATGCAAACTGTGCTATAATTCAATAAAATGCCCTACTGTGGTGGAAAAACAAATTTTAAAAAAAAGTGAAGAAAGGGAAAGTTGCTGCCTACGTAGTACCAGAAATTTTCGCATGCGTGAAACTTTTTGCAAATTTTGCTAGTCGTTGAGATTCGCGAAAGTTTCTTGCCATGAATAAATGAATTGCAACTGGCAAATTCTGGAATATTTGCAATTTATGAAAGTTTCTGCTTTTACATTTTCATTTTTTAAAACTCATACATGTACATGTACATGCAACGGGCATTCTTGAAAAGACTGTACTTGAAACTAAAGATGAATACTGGAATATGCAAGTTTACTTTATTTGTCCTCAATATTTGAATATGTAAATTAGACCTTTTGTATTGATTTTGAACCTGCCTTTCACAGTTTTTGCTTGCATTGTGCAATTTGATTATTTAGCGTGTGCATGAACCAACAGTATTTCTTTTGCTGAACCATTTAAATTTTGAGATCGCTGAAGTTATAATTGGCAATTAGGCGTTTGTGCATGGAATTTTTGCAGTGCAATTGCAAAGTGATTTTGAGCAATTATTTACCTGAGGTTTTTTTTGAGAGTTTGTAAAATGATTTCATATATTTTGCTTTTGAATATGCAGTGTCTTACCTCCATCCAGATAATATTGAATATAGTTTATTGTGGTAGAGACTTTCTACAGAAAGGAAAATTTGTAGTGTGTATTCTTCAGGAATACATTCCTTAAGAATGTGTTCAGGAAGAAATACATTCTTGATTCAGTTTTAGGGCATGTAGAACACTAAAATGATTATTTGCCTTTTTTTCTCTCTTTTATATACTTTAGTTGTGCTACTTTCAATTTTCAAGCACTATCTTCTTGATATGCCTATAGAAGGTTATTATATTTATGGCTTATAGTTAGGAAATATTTATTATCTAACACAAGTACAAATAAGCAAATATTAAAATATTATTCTCTCTATTATATATACTGTATATCTTTCTCTCCCTCTCTTTTGGAATGAATGGATTGCAGCTCTGTTTTATTTTCATGTATCTGTGAATATAACAGTATCATAACCATATGGCAACATTATTTTGTATTTTTTATTTGTCCTCTTTGCCAACTCCAATTCTGAGGTTGATGCATTGTAATTTGTTTCTTGTGCAGTGAGGATTTTTACTGTATTAACTTGAATAACTGGTCATTATGTTCCACTGATTGTGCAGATGTGGCAGAATTTTATATTCGATTTTAAAATAAGTAAGAGGTCGTCAAAACAAGTACTTGTGTGAAAGAAGAGAATAAAATATTGCAGACTTATAGTTATATTACTATTTAGACAGAGTCTCGTCTATTGGGAATTCTTTTGGTAAAAAAACCCATTTGTTTCTGTGCATGCTTCAAGTACAATTTAAGCGAATGTAGTTGTGTAATAATCAGTTCTTCGCACTATCTTGCTGCTTGTGCTGCTATTTCGCAACTTTCCATGTATCCGTCAATCAAATATATTATGAATGTATGTGAATGAAATATCTATATAACAATGATAATCAAGCAAACTGTTTTGCATTGTTATTTATGCAGTGTATGTGGAAATATGTTTTGTAAACTATTGTTTAAATGTAATCTAAAGCTTATTGTAGAGAAATGGAGAGAGAGAGAGAGATAGATATGGTAGGATTAATAGACAGAGATATGGTAGGAGAGAGAGAGAGAGAGATATATGGTAGGAGAGAGAGAGAGAGAGATATATGGTAGGAGAGAGAGAGAGAGATATGGTAGGAGAGAGAGAGAGAGAGATATATGGTAGGAGAGAGAGAGAGATATGGTAGGAGAGAGAGAGAGATAGATATGGTAGGGGAGAGAGAGAGAGAGATATATGGTAGGAGAGAGAGAGAGAGATATGGTAGGAGAGAGAGAGAGAGATATATGGTAGGAGAGAGAGAGAGATAGAGTGAGAGATGGAGAAGGAGGAAAAGGACAATGGAAGTTAAAGAAAAAACTAAGGGAGGGGTATGAAATTTACTTTACAGAAGGAACAGGGTGAATAACCAAGGTGAATATAGCAACCAAAATAGGAAATTAAAGCATTGCTAACATGTTTCTTCCAAGGGTGATGTAGACTGTTTTCTAAGTATTCTTTTTTAAAAGTCAAGAATAACAAAATGAATATGGTCTGCATCATTCCTCTTAGAAAACTATGCCAAAGATGCTCCTATCAATTTTCTTCCTATTCATCTTGTTTTACAGTGAATATTTACAGTGATTTTTTTTTTGTTTTTTTTTATAGTTTCCATCAGTGCTTTTTATATAACTTTTTAAAAATCCTTTGTATGAGGTTGTATATTCTCTATTTTAATGTAAACATCAACAAAAATAGAATTTCTCTTCTATGAAAAAAAAGACACTTGAAATGAGTGTGTATGTGCGCCCATTTAAAGCGATGACATATGCATGAACTTTACATTCGGACCGATGACACACAGCGAACCGATGACGTCATCGGTTGGCAGACCTGCGCAGTTAGACCCAAATTACATGCTTTTGCATATAGGGGTAGGTCATCAGTTAGTGTTACACTAACAAGTCGTCGGTTGTATAGTAAAATTTCAGACGGGTCATCGGTTATGCGGTTGAATTCTACACACACAGGTCATCGGTTATGCGGTCAAATTCTAGGTTGTAAAAGATGTCATCGGTTAATATGCGCGCACAGGTATGTGTGTGTGTGAGAGAGAGAGAGAGATGGTGGGAGACATAGGGATTTGGACAGAGAGAGAGAGAGAGTGTGTGTGTGCGTGCGTGCCCTTACATAGATCAAGTGATAACTCCTTGCATAGATACACTTGTGGGGTACAGAAAACAAAAAGAGCACAATGATGGCCTTTATTCCGTCATGCTTGTGGGGAACAAAATACAATAGGAGAAGTGCTTGTGGGGTACAAAGTACAAAAGGAGAAAACAATACAGTTCCCCACAAGTCAATGTGTGTGAGGGTGTGTGTGCGCGTGTGTGTGTGTGTGTGATGGAGAGAGTGTAATGGACCTATACATACATGTACCTGGCATGACATAGAATTATTAAAGGAGAATGAAACCCTGGGGAAATATCCATTTTAATGAAAAGAGAGGATAGAGAGAAGCAATTTTTAAAAAGTTCCATCTAAATCGGTTACGACATGAAAAAGTTATGAAAGTTTGAAAAGTCTCAATTTACTTTCTATGGCGATCCTCAAATTTGCAATGTTGCTTCAAAATGGTAGGTTTAATAATACAACTCTCAATATGTTTTGTACACAAAATTTCGTACTTTCTCCATTATCTCTAAAGATGCTGCTGTCTTTTTGTGAACTCAACATATGTTGTGTCAAATACATTTTCCCATGATATATCTTGAGGTAAGGAGACAAGGTGCACCTTGAGAGATAATGGGGAAAATATGAAATTTTGTGTACAAAACATATGGAGAGTTGTACTACTAAACCTGTCACTTTGAAGCAACATTGCCAATTTGAGGATCGCCATAGAAAGTAAATTGAGACTTTTCAAACTTTCATAACTTTTTCATTTCGTAACCTACTTTGATGGAACTTTTTAAAAATTGCTTCTCTCTTTCCTCTCTTTTTATCAAAATGGTATTTCCCCAGGGTTTCATTCTCCTTTAAGACTTGGAAGAAAGTATAAAGGAAGTTAAGAAACACATTCAAGTATTTCTCAATCAGCATATTACGATAAACATGCATTTCAATTTATTAATCAATGATGTATACTTATGTTTTTAATAATGAGGATTTCATAACTCAAGGCAAAAGATGGAAGTTATTCGATTCCAAGAATTCTCTTACATGTAAATTATTTCTTTTAAAAGAAGAGCCATTGATAAGATTTCTTTAATTACAAAGCATAAGAAACAAGCATAACTCATACACTTATTGCATGATCAAAAGTATCTTTGACAATCACAAAAAAATGAGTGTGCAACAAGGTTGAGGTCATTTTTAATACCACCTTGATGCAATAAAGTGACTTCACTTTACACTATATGTTCTTAAATTGTGAAAGAAATGGTTATGTGCAGTTCTACAAGTATTTCCATTGATATCATGCCAACGATTCTGGTCCCAAATTTAATAAAACATGATTGCAAGGACTTCCGAGAAAATCAACTAAAGGCCAATTTAATACTCTACTGTACTGTCTATAGATATCATGCTCGGATTCATGTAATTGTAATATGTATTATGTATTCATTCAATGAACTTCATTGACATATCCATCAATATTTTGTTCGAATATAACATCAGTAATCAGAACAACAATAATAACAATAACGAGAATAATAATGATAATAATAATAATAATAATAATAATAATAATAATAATAATAATAATAATAAAAAGAGTAATGCAGTCACGACTAAAACAGAACAATAAATCATGAGTATAGCATTATATGTTATAGTGGAGAGGCATAGTGAAAAAATATACCCCAATATTGTCATTTTGTGATAAGAGCACCAAATTTGGCATACGGTATATATATGTATTAAAAGCAAATTTTGATGTGGAGACATCTCAACTTCCACCCATGGGGGCCATCTTTTAAATGGTTGCCATCAGGACTCTTTTTCATTTAAACACAGTCCAAAATTACATGTGAAAAGTGAATCTGGTTTAACTAGATACATGTAATTCATATCTTAATGGTACGGGCCATAATAGTTCAAGCAAAATTAGTTTAGGTGCCCATTTTAAGAAAAAAAGGCCAATTTCACTACTTTTCAGAATAGCCCCCAAATTAGATGCTTTTTGTGACAGAAACACCACATTTGTTTGTAGAAATGTGTATTATTAACAAATTTACATGTGGAGACATCTCAGATTCTGCCCATGAGGGTCGTGGTGGCCATCTTTCAATATGGCCGCCATCAGAGCACTTTTCATATTAAGTCTGCACATTTCTAACGATGACGTACAATGCTTTTGAAACTACTTCGGGTTGATTTTTTTTTTTTTTTTTAATGTCCTCATGATCATGTTATAATTCTTGTTGATAAATGCATGAACAAGAAAGATAATCAGACATCCAATTGACAAAACTACATTATGTACATTTATACATCTCCCTGCAGTGTCACATAGATATGTCTTTCCAGTAGTGATTTTTATATTTATTCTATAATTAGTCTATCGTTTCTTATAATAAATCAAACTATGCATCTCCTTGACTGGAATTAGAAAATCTGTAGATATGAAAAATATGATTTGCTGATCATTCAAGAATTGGTCTAATGGGTAACTTAAAAAAAAAAGAAATACCTTCATTTTTAGGTCATGGATCCCTGAATTGTAATTAAGTAATTACACATAAGAAAGTGATTCTGAAGGTATCTAAGACCACAATGATTTCACTCAAATTTATTATATTTTTAATATCAAAAAATAAGTACACAAAGAAGAACAAATGTGTAGAAAAAGGACACATTTTAGAGTAAATAGGTATTGAAGGAGATAGTAAAATAACAAAATAACGCAGACCATAAACTTTTCTCCAGGGAGGGTGAGTGTTCTAAAATAAATAAATAAATGAAGATCAACAAAAGGAATTTTCATATTTTACATCTCAAAATTAGTGATGTCCCACTCACCAAGAAAATAACAAGTTACACTACAGATTATAATAATCATGCAGTTTATACACCCAAGTATGTACTTCCAAATAACCCTATAAACTTGACATATTACCATCACATGCTGTTTGTAATCAAAACAAAACAAGTATAATTATGTGTCCATAACAGTGTTCATTCAACTAATGAAAGTTGTCATATGCAATTCATAACACAAAGGCATGACAAATGTTATGTAACTAAAGATACATAAATTTCCTGATCACGAATGAAAAAAAAAAATTAAAATAAAAGATCAATGAAAAAGTACTAACATGTCTAATATTCCAACACTATTTCTCAAGTTCAGACTGCATGCATATGTCGAGGCTTTATTACTTAAAAGTACGGCTTAGAAAAACAAAAAAGTAAAACAAATGCTTTCATCTCTTTAAATGAACAACAAAAACATCCTGTACACAAAATTAAATAATTTCACTTAGTTGGATTTAAATTATACCACATATTCTTTCTTCTTCAAGAAAAGCTGAAAAACAATCATAAACAACCATAATGGTTAACAGTTTATAAAAAGCAATGTTTCTTAATATATCAAATTGTTGATCCAAAATTTTGAAATCCACAAAATAAAATGTCCTTTTAGAATTGTTAGTAAAAACATATAATGAAGTCAAAACATATTTCTGAATTCTGTTAACAAATCTCTGAGAGTTACATACTGAGAAATGTCTCTTATAGATTCATACCTAGAGTTGTCCGTCAGTGTATGAAATTTAGGCAGTCAGTGTATATTATTTATAGGCACATTTAAAGTACATCTAGAACACATTCACTGAATGCAATAACAGATTATTTATCAAACTCTTGAATACCAGATATACATGAAGTACAAATACTATCAAACAGCTATAGCACATTATGCATCAACAAGACAAAGTTTGCATGATCTATTGAAACAATGCTCTGAATATTTAACAAGATTTTCTGAAATTGAATCTACAGTTGTACAGCAAGTCTTCAACTGGCAAAGCAAAAAAAAAAAAACTTACCAGAAATTTTAAAGTGAAGTTTACACTAAATTTTTTATTAAAAAAAAAATTTGCTTCCTGCAGTTTTATTCATTTTCCTTTTGGTTTTTTTCCCCCCTTTTTGATCTACATGTAGCATAAGTCAAGATTTCAAGTAACCGCTGTAAGCACAAAATCACATGCATATAATTATACATCTAAAAAAAAAAAACAATTGAGAAAAAAAATGAATCATAAGCTTACTTAGCCTAGACATTAATGCTGAAACTGAGGCAAGATAAATTCAATTTCACAAGCCTATGTTCATTTTATCTAAATCTAAGTCACTTATAAATCAAGGATTCTTTCTCAGTTTGTGAGCTGGCTGTTTCTTTGACATGATGGTTACACAATACAAATACAACATTCCCCAACTAGAACTACAGTTTTTTTCCCTCATTCATTTAATCGATTAATAAGTCCTTTGTGCTCTTTTTCCCATTATGACAACACTATCATAGCCAAGTATAAACAGAAGGTTGCTACTGCATCTATCACTCATTCTATGAAAAACAACCTTGAAAAAATACAATAAGACAGATTTAACAGCCACTTAACTAACCATTCTACCACATATATACATACAGATACAGCCTAAATCTAATAGTATTATAGACAATATAACATCTTTAATATTACATCTAGATGTCCTATAAATATATGCAAGACATGCATTTCACTCTTTTTACTAATCCATAGTCAATTTGATTTTCAAATCATAGCTTATGACAGAACACACTTAGATCGTTTTCCTAAATCGCACTCCTTTTTTAAGAGCAAAAGACATGATTATTTTTTTGTTCCTTTTTTGTTGTTGTTCTTTTGTTGTTCTTGAAAAAGGGTCTTTCACATATTCCTGAGACCAAGACACTCTTGATTCAAACACCACTATAACCCCTAGGGTCTGTTCTCATGTTTCATGGTCTACAAATTCATATACTATGTTTACCATATGTAAAAACAACTCATTGCTTGGAAAATAGTATTTCATTTTATCTCCATCATAAGAAAATATGGTTTGTTATAAGAGTTACTAGTAACTACAATACAAAAGATTTTCAGTATCCTATGATTCCGTATTTAGTAAAATATTTATACATCTATCTGCTGTCTCTATACTCTACGAATGTTCCCATAACTTCGTAGCTGTATACAACGTCATTTTATAACTTTATTCTAATTTTGTTTATAAAAAGTATGTTTTCATGAAAGAGAATAATTTCATCATTCCTAACTGCGACTATCCCTGTTTTATACGACTATCATGTAAATGTGACATTCCAAAATAATTACTTTGTTGAAAGAGATATAATCTATACCTTATAATTTCAACATACACCAGACATCACAGTATAGCTAATCTAGAACAGGACAATCCTATTACAAAAATATACACCACCGAGATTACAATTTCACTATGAAGTTATGAAGATTTACACAGTTGGTAAAAAAACAATGTACAAAAAGGGTAAAGATGAATCGAAAGATATATCTGCAGATCGTTAAATGTTACTAGATCCCATATCTCTTTTCTCAATTTCCTATGTTGTCAATATGTTGACATAGAAAATAGTAATATTATAAAATACTAATGTATCAAATATAATACATGATAATGTTCTATTCTCCTCCAATCAGAGCCAGTAGAATCTTTTTGTAGTCACCAGATGTATCACCCTGCAGGAGTAAGAATTAAAAATAGAAAATGATATGTTATTCATAGTGGCTATCATCTCCTACTTCTACTACATAATAATTCATCATGATCATCATTATTATCATTATCATCAGGCAATGGGATACCTTGACAAATCTATGCAAACTCTGGTTATATGCTCTCTGGAACTCTTGTTTAATCTCAACCATGTCCATTTCCAACCATACAGATTATTACCCTAATTAAAATGTGACTGGGGGGGGGGGGGGGGGAGGGATGGGATAAGGGGAGAGGTGGGGCAGAAGCAGGATGAAAGGGGGCACTGGGGTTACCCTGAATTTTTTTCTCTGGTTATACGCTCTCTGAAACTCTTGCTTCATCTCAAGTATGTCTTTCTCACAAATACAGATTACCACCCTCATTCATTTGTGATTGGGGGAAGGGTGGAGGAAATAGGAGGTCGTGTGTAAGCATAAGTAAGATGGAGGGGAAAATGGATGTATCCTTACCTTGATAAATCTACCCAAACTCTGGTTATATGCTCTCTGGAACTCTTGTTTGATCTCCACCATGTCTATCTCACACCTAGAGATGACCACCCTCATCAGGGTGTCATCATCAGTACCAAGACCCTGTGGAGAAGACAAAAATGTAGAAGATAAAATGAGGACATGATAAAAAGATGACAAAATATATACATGGGTGTCATACTCATGTGGCTTGAAAACTTGAACCGGAGATGTGAAGGTCGTGGGTTCAAGCCCCAGCATGGCACCAATGTTCTTTAGCAAGTAGAAAATAAACAGAGGATATGACAAAAGATGAAAAAATAATATAGCGGTTTGAAAACTTGGCTGGAGGTGCAAACGTCGGGTGTTCGAGCCCTACCAATGCTGTAATGGCCTGAAGCAAGACATTACTCCACATTTGCCACCCCACACTTGGGAGAGAAATGGAGACCTGGGCCCTGTTTCATAAAACTTGTCATCATTAACCCTTTCAAGACAATTGACCACATTTTGTGGTTTGGCTTAGTAAGTTTTGATTCAGAGCTCTAAAAAATATACCAGATGTATGAGTAGAAAGAGCAAAAATTTCTGCACATGCTATGTCCATTTTTGTCACATGACCATATTGCGTTTGATGTCAGGAATTTTAAAAAGGAGAATAAGCTTCAAAATCCTTAAATTGGCAACACATTGAGAGATTCAAAATCATTGTTTTTCATCAAAATTGGCAATTTTTTCAACGTATCGATAAAATCACTAACCATGTTTATTGTTCTAAAGGACATTACACCTATTAGAACCATCTAGCACTAAAAGAAAAATATTATTGTTGCCAATTTGAAGAACGAAATGTGATCAATTTAGCCCTTGAATAATTCCTGTCCTGAAAGGGTTAACAAGTTACAATAATTGTTATAAGCTACTGAAACCCTTGCATCTGATTGGCTGAGAGCGAATTTGTCACAGAAATGAGGCAGTTGTTATTGATAACACGTTTTATGAAACGGGACCCTGGGCCCTGTTTCACAAAACTTGTCATCAATAACAAGTTACAATAATTGTTATAAGCTACTGAAACCCTTGCATCTGATTGGCTGAGAGCGAATTTGTCACAGAAATGAGGCAGTTGTTATTGATAACAGGTTTTATGAAACGGAACCCTGGGCCCTGTTTCATAAAACGTGTTATCAATAACAAATTGCAATAACTGTTATAAGCTACTGAAATCCTTGCATCTGATTGGATGCAAGCGAATTCGTCATAGAAATGGGGCAGTTGTCACTGATAACAAGTTTTATGAAGTTTTATGGTAGGATGCAGAAAGCCAGCGCAAATGAAATTTCAATGTATGCTCTCAGAATGACCATATGGCCAGGAACACTCATCATGGGAAGGAGATGGATATTTTTCAGAAAACATCGTTTGATGACCCGGACCCGGAAGGATGCAGAAAGCCAGTGTGAATGAAATTACAAGATGCCCTCGTGGTGACAGTATGGTGGGAATACTAATCATGGGAAGGAGACGGATATTTTTCAGAAAACATCGTCCGACTGGAGTCAGGAGGGTGTTGAATGATATACAGTGAGACTTGCATATATACACAGATAGGGAGACAAGAAATGGGGTCTTTACTGGTAGGTGGTCTTTAAAGGGCAATCCAACCTTGGTAATAAGATGTTTTGTGTGAAAGCAGAAAAATAAGAAAAACAGGATGGCGAAAGTTTGAAAGAAATCGGACAAGGACTAAGAAAGTTATGGATGTTTGCAAAATGAGATCACGACATCTGTGCGAATCTCAAAGTGGCAATTTGGTGAGTCAATTGTGACAATTTTGTGGACAACTCTCCCATTTGTCGTACACAAAAATATCATTAATTTGCGGTTTTCTTCGAGGCGCTTTTACCCTTGGGGCAGTACTCAAAATATATTGGAGATAGCATATTGTTATAGGTCCTCATGAACGAAAAGATCCTACTGAGTAATGCATTTTGAAAAAAAGTGACATTTTAGTCATTTTGTGTGTTAGAGTGAATGGGGGAGTTGTCCACAGCTACATCACAGTGACATTACCTATTCGGCCAATTTGAAATTCCCATATGCATAGTGATTACAACTTTCAAAAATTCATAACTCTCTTATTGCTTGTCCGATTTCGTTCAAACTTTCACCAATCTGCTTCTCTGATTTTTCCTCTTTCTTTCAAAGCAACTTGTTATAAAGGTTGGATTTCCCTTTAAAGTACGGGTTCTATCAATACATGTTTCTATGAGAAACACCGTTGAAGGGAAACAGGTTTGACTGTACTATAACACAGAGCCCTTCTGACTCTCAACGGATGATATCATTTGGAACCAGAAGGGTGTTAACTATGTGTTATAGTATAGAGCTAATGCCCTTCTGGCTCCAATCAGACGAAATGAAGACAGGATATTAACTGCACATACCTTCATTGACTTGTATAGCTTCTCTGCAAAGTAGGCTGGCGTGTTACGTACACACTGGACTGTAATAGAACAACACAGGGATACAAACATGAATATTAATCAACAAGGGCTACAGTTTCAGCCACAAACTGAAAAATGAGCGGACAATATTTGTTTTATATACTGAATCCTTCATGTGAATCTTTTAAAAAAGGAAATTGTGGTAAAGATAAGTCTGTCAAAATGTATATTGCAGAAATATTTACAAATCAGAGTTTAATACTGACTGGCTTTTCTTTCCTGGGAAAATTTTCTGTTGAAAATATTTAACTTGTCGTGCTGAATTGTGAAATATGCGCTGCTCATGCAATATACCCTTGCATCCAACTCAAAGCTATTCAATATAATAATATCACATGGTAAATATCACAATTGTTCTCCTACCGATTGTTAGCATGCCCTTCTCTAAGTCTCCAGACATCTCTCTCTTGATAGATTGTTCCATGGTGTACTTGACCAGCTTGCTGTATTCATCAAATATCGCCCTCAGCTGCGGGTAGCTACGACTGGCCAAGATGGCGTTGAAAGTTGACTCGTCTGTTCCCCACCTTGCTTCGCCAGCAGTGACCAATGCCTGCATTGACAGGAGAGAGACCAAAAGGCTTTACAAATTTAAGATTCTAAAGTTTTGATTACACTTGACCATAACTAGTTAACTACATTAATCTCTTTTCTTCTTTTTCCTTTAAATCTTTTTTTTTTTTTGCTCATCCCTTGTTTATCTTTATTTGTACCTTGTGTAATGAACTATCAACATTGTTTTCAAATCATGTGTGGAGCACTAGGAGTGTCAGGTCTGACAGACATGTGTGCTATACACCCACTATCATTATCATTATTCCTGCAGGCCTTGCAATTATTATTACCACAGCATTGCCAGGTACCCATTTAATACACCAGGGTTGAGAGGGACAAATGGGCAAAACACCTTGTCCAAGGATGTAAGCACCAAGCAAGGATTGAATCAGGGACTTCTCGTATTAGAGTCAAGAGCAGCTTCACCAATATACATGTACCACAGTACTCCCACAGCATATGGTGACAGATATAATTTTGCTGGGACTATTTGCAAATGAGCAAAATTTGAGACTTTTGGTTTACTATGTACATGTATCCATTTATAGCATTAAAAAGGAACTAAACAAATGGTTTTTGTTTTGTTTGTTACTTGATATTTTTGGTGGGCCACATTAAATCGTCTCGGGGATTGCTGTTTTAAAACCAAGAGTCTACAGTCTGAACAGCCCAGACCCTAAGACCAACAGACCTTAGGAGGCGAGTTGGCTCAGTCGGTAAAGCGTCTGCCTGTCGAACCAAAGATCGTGGGTTCGAATCCACCCCGGGCGGATGACTGAAGCCTGCGTTGTGTGTTAACGCGCCCCTCCCTTGTTTCATAGACGCAGGCTATGTTACAGTGGAAAACACTCCGTCCCTCGGATAGGACGTTAACTGGAGGCCCCGTGTAGAGGACAGTCACCACCTTTGCACGTTAAGAACCCACTGCACTCCTCGAATAAGAGTAGGGGGAAACCCCGGTGTAGTGGTACACCTGCACATCCCAATCAGTTATATCGGGAGGAGAGACCCGAGGGTTACAGTGATTCAGTTCGCTTTTCCCCTCCCAGGCACAGGTGACGCCAAATACTTAATAATAAAAAAAAAAAAGTTTTGAACTGTCGAGTTGAACACTGACCTTAGCGTCTGCTTTGGCCTTTTCTACATTCACCGTCTGGTCCTCTGACCGGGAACCCTGGATCATGGAAACTAGAAGTCGCTTGAAGTGACCCGATGTCTCAGAAATCACATCCTTTTCAAGATCCCTTGAGAATTCTGAAGAGAAAAAAATTACAAGAACCATATACATACTGTACACATACAATGTAGAATACTAATGTCTGAGATGAAATATCTAAACTTTCTATAGTGATATTTCCCCTTTTTATTATTGTGGGTACAATAATCAGAAGTCGATTAAAGTAACCAGATGTCTCGGAAACCACATCCTTCTCAAGATACTGTGAAAATTCTGAAGGAATGAATCATGAAGCTCCCATTTGCTCTGTAGAAAAAAAAATCATAAATTTTTATTTTCTCTGAAGAAAATATTTAATCATACATGAACCTAGATATAATCATAGCACATATATCTTTTTTATATAACCCCTGTATGAAACAAACATATTCCTTCATCAACAACTAAAAATATGGAAATTCATGAAATTTTCAGAACGGGGCAAATGGGGGAGGACCTCGAAAGATACGTCACAGAGTTGCCAATTTGTATTTGATCAATTATTGAAAACTCATAACTTTCTTGTTTTTTAACGAATTTTGCTCAAACTTTCACTGATCTGTTTCTTTCATTTTTCTGCTTTTATTAAAACCAACTAAATATCAGAGTGGACTTCTCCTTTCAGTCGCCTGCCTAACAATCTTAAAGCTCATATACAGTCTCGGCAGCAAAAATCATACTGGCAAGAAACTTATCTAACATAGTCACATACTATTCTCCTTTTATCATAAGACACATGTACGAGATTATTTAACATTCCATTCACGATTTCGAACAAATTTTAGTGTAAATATCTGTAAGAAACGCTTGGTAACGGCTTTTCACTGACTCACGCTGAGACCATATCCACCCGAAGGTTCCCCACACAATAAACCCAGCGCTTCGCACTATGTGTAGCGTATTCTATAACACACAGCAATCCTCATGTGAGTAATGTGTGTGGCCGTTGTTCGAATTTACATCCCCTCTTTTTTGGGCCAGGGATTTTTATTCATTTCACCTCTAATTCGATAAATATTTCACTTGAGGAGGAAAAAACTTCACAGCATCTTAGTTATGTCAGTACCCTGCTATTTATTAAGTAAAATCAAAGAAATCTCACGAAAAGTTTTTGAGGGCTTCCCAAAACTATCTAATACCTTTAACGGCTGCCAAATTCAACTTTTTTGGTGGTTATTTACAGTGAACTGCACCCAAATTCATATGAAACAATAAGATAATTTTGATTTCCTAGTCCTCACCCTGGCACTCAATGGCACCCGGGCAACTGCTATTTTCGAGCCCTATCAATTTATTTCAGTTCAACTCAGTTCAATTTCAGACAATGTTATTTAATTCCTCCAAATAGCCTTACCTTTCTTATAAGCTGCCCTGATTGCTTGGATCTCATCATTAGTTCTTGTACACAAGATCTCAACTAGAGTTGCCTCATCAGTTCCTAGACCCTGGAAAAACAAAAATAAAAATAGCAAAAATATACCATGTTCATTATCCATCCCAAGCTCAATGTGGACATACGTGTACTTCCATATACATACTAGTAATGCCTATAAAGTGGTGTATATTTTTCATCTTCTCTTGGTTCTACCAACTGGCAAACATTAATGTAATTGTGGAAAATACTTCTTAGTGACCACTGACCAGTCACATTTAGGACGATGTGGACAATCTGCAGTTTGGACAATCTGCAATTGGACTTGGACTTTGGGTCAACTGAGAACATCCTACAGTCATGAAATTGCTCAGTCCCACATGTACTATCAAGGAGATGTCAACAGTTTTGGTCCCTGAATATAAATTTGCCAACAATGCAAATATCTGTACTTTTTTAGGCTTAAGAGTTTGATCCGAGGGCACTTAGTAAGAGCAGTACCAATAAAATACAAAGACCTTTACACAAACAGGCAAAATTCATGGACAGCTCACATGAATCCAAAGAAAAAAAAAAGGGGGGGGGGGAAGAAGGGACTTTCAGAAATTCTCTAATAAATGCTTTCCTGGCCGATTCAATAATTCCTCTGAGAAATCTAAATTTCCACTGAGGATCGAATTAGCAAACTCACATGTTCCCACCTTTTCTTGGCCACAACAAAAGAATGATCAAGTTCCATTATTACCCTTTTCCACATGGGTGCCAATGCTGATAATCCAAAGTCTTTCAGGATGATCTCTTTGACTTCTAGCGTAGGGACACTGCATCACTAAATTAAGACAGAGTGGAGCAAATTTGCTAAAGGCGAATTGCCCTATAGTGACCGGAAATGGGAAAAGCCTTTTTGCGAAAGGAATAAATTTTGGATGATCACTTTTACTTCTAGCACTTGGAAACAGCATCATCAAATTCTGGCAGAGAGAATGGAGCAATTTTCTACTTCAAATGGATTTAATAACACAGAAATGCAAAAAAAGGTATGAATGTCTCTATGACAACAACCAGGTAGTTCTTGAGACTCTCCAGGATGCCAAACAACGAAACAAGACTGCCCATGTGACATTCTTCGACCTACAAGATGCATTTGGGTCTGTAAAGCACAACCTTTTACACCATGTACTTGAGGTCTACAAACTCCAGAGTGAATTAAGATCACACATTGATCCATGCCCATCTGCATGTATATTGATAGACTGGTGTGGGTAGTTTCTATGACACATGCTTTGGGCGACAATCGCCCAACATGTCAATTGATTAACACTATTAACCAAATTTGTAACTTAAACTATGGATTCAACACTATACCTAACCACAACCCTGCATCTTTGACAAAAATATAGCCTGCAGCAAATGTTGGATCACCCTAGTATGAGCTACTCACTGGTCATCATGTTGACTCCACAATCACAGATGCTGCAATAGCAATTTTGATTGAATATTACTAAAAAGAAAATCGCCATAGGAGTATGAAGTCAAAGGAATAAAAGCGTGAAAGATATATCACAAGGCATGTACCTTCATGGCTTTCCTGAGCATATGTGCGTCAAACTCTGCGGACAAATAGAAGAGATTGAGGACAATGGTCTCCAGCTTTCCCTTGAGCTCTCCCTTTAAGTTCTTCTCCAGATCCTTGCCATACATCGTCTTGAAATCCAGCGAGATCTGCCGCCTCTGTGCTGCGTTACATGTTGTTACCACAGAGATGACCGCTGTCTCATCACAACCTAAAAAAAAAGAAAAACCCAAAGAATGAAATTTGAACAACGTCTGTCACTTATAAATTTAGAAAGCTCCACGGGAGAGATTCCTCAAGAAAGGATTCTTGCTGAACTCCGAGAGTAGGAGATCGGTTACACAATATGCATTTTCATTCATGTGCAGATCGTGCAGCCGATCTCCATCGCTGGGATGTTCCAGCAAAACTTCTTTCCCGACACTGTCCGCTCTATGGTCAAACTTACATATCTTGCGGCTACACCAGGGGAGCGTTTCATGAAAGGATTTGTCGGATATTTTTTCCGACAAGTGTTATAAGCTACTGAAATCCTTGCATCTGATTGGCTGAGAGCAAATTTGTCAGTAAAAATCACTGACAAAATGCTTGATGAAATGCTCCCCTGAAACCATAATGATACAAGAAAGAGAGGGAAACGTGTCCAATGTTTTAAAAGTGACCACAAAATGGGTGGGTTTTTCAATATAAAAGAAGTCCAAGGAACATGTACATGTTTGTGGTTATTTGCCGTTCCTTATGTTACAAAGAATAATGAGAAATAAACAAAAATAGCATCAAAAGTGTAACTTTCCTTGTTATTTGTTCTGATTCAAACGCTGCTAGGGCTGTCAACTTGATAGACTTATCAGTTATACTGAAAACAGCATAATGTTGGAAGTGTATGGGACAAAATAACTTGGACTTGGCCATATGCAGACGTTGAAGAACATACATATACAATTTAAAGTTTACTATAACTTCACTTGTGTACTATTTAAATATTTGAAAATTATTAGTAATTTCTTGTTTCACCTTTTGACCTTTTCAAAGACTTTGGTTAACCTATTATTAAGATACATGCATTGAATGATTTGATACTGACCCATTCCTTTCATTGCTTTCCTTAAGATTTCTGCCTCCTTCTGGCCATTGAAGTTTGCCTTAGGCTTTACAGTGCCTGTTCCCTGCAGGATAAAAAGAGAGATGCAGAGAGTTAGGGAAAGAGGACAAGAGAGAGAGAGAGAGAAATAGAGCAATAAATACAAGAGCAATAAACATGAAATATTACAATCCATTCATTCGCTTACTTTTAAAATAGCCTTTTTCTTTGAGAGGGTAAATTTTTTTTGTTTTTGTTTGTTTGTTTGTTTGTTTGTTTGTTTGTTTGTTTGTTTGTTTGTTGTTTTTTTTTTTGGGGGGTGTCAGCAGAATAAGGGAGGGGACACCTAAACATACAACCATCTTTACAATATGTTGTATTATATCTGGATCACAAGATTAATGTCTGTTGGCAAGACATCAATCTACATTTGCCACACCTGACCCAGGTGAGGCTAATTGGTATTGGTGGGAAAAAATTCCTTGAATGGTTAAGCACCTTATCAGGGCAGTTGGGTTATAACCAGGTAAAAATTTCCAAAGCTCTTTGGAAGTGCATGAAAACATATAAACATGATATGCCCTTTACAAGAACTGGATATCATTATCATTTTATCCAACAAAACCTTGTTCATACATTGTACTTACTCTTACTATAGCTCTTGCTGATAGTGACATGCTGGCCATTTGTTGTGTTGGAGCACTTGATTTGGCAATGGCTGGTTCCTACAAAAAATGATTGAATAATCAAATCGTTAAGAAAGAAAGTGTCAAAGGCTATCATCAAATCACCTGCTCCCGAGAACACAAGACATACACCAGTAAATCAAATAAGAACCCAGATACGTAAAGCTCTGCTGAGACATGATGCGATAATTAAATTTAAAAAAAAAAAAAAAAGGAAAAAAAAAGAGCATTTTATGCAAAGATTAATTGCAAGTAGAGCAAGAAAAAGCAAAATAGTTGTATACAACCCAAGGCTCAATGTTTATACTGTCATCTGTGTGATATAAAATAGAGTTTTGTGATGTGAACTGTGCTTGGAGGTGATTTACTGCATGCTGTCTGAACGAAGCTTTACCAGTTTTCAACAGCTACAAATGTTGTTCTGCTGCATAAAGTGCTTTAATACTGCAATAACTCCAGATTATATATTTCATGCGTAGTGCAAGTATAATTCCAACGATAAACACACAAAAGTAAAATTTTGAAGAGCTGGACATGAATATCGTTTCAGGGCAAGGTGTGTTTCAATAGTGAATAAATTCCATATGCTGTATGGTTCATTCTATAGCACAAGTACGATAGAGTGTGTGTATGTGTACACAATTAATAGCACAGATGTTGATTTAATATCCATTCTGATAAGATTTCCATCACACAGACAATGAAATGCATGGTGATAAAGGCACATACATGTTAAACTGGGTCATGGCCTCAAAAACTACTCATCAAAGTCCTCAAAAACTACTCATCAAAGTCCTAGTAGTATCAACTGCATGGCTACAAACAGCACCACTGGTAAAGGTGATATTGATTAATTAATATAAATTAGATTTATTATCTTTCACAGAATATAGAAACAGAGGTGCCCTATTTTATTAAATCATATAAATATTGAATATAGGTTTCTATTTCACAAATATCCATTTTTAATTGGTTGCTCTGACTTTTGCTCTGGCAGAGACGGCTAAAGGCCCCTGTTTCATGAAACTTATAACAAGTTACAATAATTGTATAAGCTACTGAAATCCTTGAATCTGACTGGCTGAGGGCAAATACAGACCCTTTCAAAACAGTACATTTGACAATATAGAGGTGGTCCTAATTTTATTGTAGTGGTTAAAACTACATACTTCTGCATAGTTTCGTCAATATATCAGTCTACCCTTTACTTGACCTTATACAGAAATACACATTATTACCTCGAATAAAGTAAAACATAAAACGCCATGCCCATACAAGGCACAATAGCACAGTGTAGAAAAGGTCAGTTCAAGTCATCAGGGAGCATATGATTTTGTGATAAGAGTGACTTTACATGAAAGCTGATATTATTTCTGTCAATCTAAGCAATGTAATACGAATAATAGCTATAAGGAAAAGGCAATTAGTCTAAGATTTTTTTGAGTAATTTGGTAAAAATTTGAAACCCCATGATTACTAAGTTTTGTTTCTTTAATGAACACCTGGGGAAAAAAAGGGTTATGAAAGATTAAAAATTTGACATACATGTAGGAGCTTAGGAAGAGACGAAGAGATAGACAGATAAAAGGGAGAAAGAAAGGGAGAGAGAAAAAGAAAGAGAGTAACGAGAAACACACGATGACTAGTCTCAGATTCTTTTTTTGAGCAACTGGGTGAAAAATAAGAAACTTCATTATAAAGTTTTGTTTCTTTAAGTAAAGGGCTATTGAAGATTAAGCGTTTGACGTAAACAAACCAGAAGAAACCTAAAATACATCAGATACAAATCAAAGTCCGCAATGAACTAATTTGCAGATTAAGAACAAACAACAAGCAAAAATTTGTCCTTGGCAGGACACACTTCCTACATAGCCTCTGCAATTAATTTTATCGATCTCCCTTTTAACAAGTTTGACGTCATGCGAAACTTGACGTTTTTGTTTCTTTTCTTTTAATCTCATAAATCTTTCACAATTCATAGTGTACATGTTCAAGTTGCAATCTCAATCACGTGTAGCTCAAGAAAATAGGGCATAGAAAATTGATGTATAAACAATTAGCTTTGATATGTTATAAATATCATACTATGAATCAATAAAAATACTGTGAAGTTATACAAAATTGAAAAAGTACAGACCATGTTGGCCCAAAATACAGTGTTTAGATCACGTAAAGGGGCATATCTTTTTTGCAGGCTTAAGATTGTAACAAAATGCAAAATGAAAGGGAAGAATTGTTAAAATCATGTCTAAAATCCAGTCATACATATACTTGCTTTATAAGCTTGGAACTATCAAATACTGTTAACAGAAAAACTTCATTTCCAGGCCTGTTTATTTCTACAGTCAGAAAATAGGAGACACTTTCCAAAGGGCCCCAAAATGTTGGTCCAAAATAAAGTGTTTAGATCACATAAAGGGGCATATCTCTTTTACAGGCCTAAGATTATAACAAAATGCAAAATGAAAAAAAAAAGAATTGTTAAAATTATGTCTAAAATCCAGTCATATATATATATATATATATATACTTGCTTTACAAGCTTGGAACTATTAAATACTATTAACAGAAAAGCTTTATTTCTACATTCAGAAAAGAGCAGACACTTTCTAAAAGTCTCTTCTTTTATGACAAAAAACACATGTATGCCTTTATAAGCACTTGACTCACCTCACCTTAATTAATACTGACCCTTATTCCCAACTTACAAGCAAAAACAATTTCAGAGAAGGAAACAACTTTCCCCAAATTTCCTTTCGGCCCCTCCTACAATATATCTTGCACAAAAAACTTTATGTTCAGAGGACCCAAACATACTGAATTATAGAGAGTGAGATATCAAACCTTCAAGGGAAGCTACATTTCCGACAAAAAGCCACAACAACAAACATGGATTTTTCCCCTCACCTGTTTAGCAATTTATCAGACAATCTATGATCGCTCACACGTGGATTGAATTTCAAAGATTCCAGATAAGATGCAAAATTTTACAAGGAAGCATCCAATTACCAAACTTTCTTTGAAAATCTTTCCAAACCGTCCAAATCTCGATGTCCAAATCTTGCCAATACACAACAGAAAGTCCCAGACGTCCAAGAAAACACGAAAACACGAAAACAAGACTGATTCTCCAAAGTAGTTTTCCTCACAAACAATCAAAACTGTAACCTTCCCTTAACACTGATAACGAACTGCTCATTGACGATTGTATTTATACCCGGGAATATCGCAGAGATCTTGGCACGTTAGTCAAATGCCAGGTCCCTGCGCACAGGATGACGTAGCTCACATGACGTCGAGTGAGCTTGATTACTCGCAAAAGTGTTGTAACAGGACGATGGCGATTCCCAGAGCTGGCCAACGCCGATGATTCACACAGACCAAGTCATAACATTGCAAGGATGTCCCTAAATAGCTCATGATGTAATGGAAATAACCTGACAAAACGTCTGCCACTTCTCTCTAATGAAGTACGCAATTTTTCAAAGATGTGTTTTCAACATTGGTGTTCTTGTTTTATTTTTTCTATACTACCATCCAATAATATGTGATACTCTTTCCTTAAAAACTTTATTTCATATAAAATTAAGATCTAACTCATATTTCTGAATTAATCAGCAAGTTCATGGTTTAATCTACTTTTTCATTTCCAATTTGGCCTTTTTATGTATAATCGTCAGTACTGCAGTATTACTCAAATGTACTTTGTTATTCTTCTTCTTCTTCTCCTTTTTATTCTTTTTTTTTCTACTTCTATATCTTCCACTCTTATTTATTTCTTCTTTTCTCCTCTCTCTCCTTGAAGTTCAATTTCTTTTTACTTGTTTTCTCCTTCATCTTTTTTCCTTCTTCTTCCTTCCAAGATTTTTCTTCCACTTTCTTCCTTTCTTCATATTAAAACCATCTTCTGTCTCTTAAAGGGTACCAACCACCAAAATATATTTCGCTCTGTATGTTAGGGGGTTCATGTCGTTATACTATATTCAAAATATCGGCTTCAAATATTAATTCTATAAAGAGATATTGCAATTTTGATTACACTCTCTATAAGCATAAAACCAACTCGAGAGTAGACTACTCGACGCACGCGTATACACTCGCCAAGATAAGGGCTCGTGTGGAACTAAACTCAGAGTTCGGTTCCGCGCGAGCATTTTCATGTTATCCTTTTTTCCCTTCATACTCCTTAACTGTTGACCGATAGAATGTCAGATAAAGTTCTTCGAGATTGATTAATTGATTTTATACTTTCTAGCTGTACAAAAATTTTTTTTTTTCAGGTGATTGGTACACTTTAAATATCACATCCTTCTCAAACTTACTCTTTCCTTCTTCACCTGCTTGAAATCTTGCCCTCCTTCTTGGCTTCCTATTTCATCAAATTCTGAAGAAAATGCCAGAAATCCAATCCAAATGAACTTATCACAGGAATTACAGTCCCGATAGATCACACACGCAACAACAAAACAGAATTTCACTTGCCAACGGATCCACCCAACACACAATCAATGGACACTGCATTTTCTTGCTTCCTACTAGGGGGCATCTCATCAAGTGTCTTGTCTGTGATTTTTACCGACAAATTTGCTCTCAGCCAATCAGATGCAAGGATTTCAGTAGCTCATAACAGTTCTTGAAACATTGTCATTAATGACAAGTTTTATGAAACAGGGCCCTAAGCTGTTCATGTCAACATTTCTATGAATCCCAAATCCAATGCAACCTCAGAAATTATGATGCACTCAATGAACTTCACTGGCTTCCCGTTTCTAAGAGAATACAATACCGTATACTGGTTCAGACTTACAAATCACTGTCAACCACACTTCCTCAATACATCTCCTCACTCTTTCAGCAACAGAGAACATCATATTCTCTTCGTTCTACCTCTGCTCCTTCCTATGTCATTCCAAAATCCCGAAAACAGGCTGGCTTCAAGTCCTTTCAGTCACTTGCTCCACAACTTTGGAACAGACTCCCCGCATCTCTCCGTAATAGCACATCACTTGACATCTTCAAGAAACATCTAAAAACTTACTTATACAATTCTTAATTTACTTGAATAGACTTTAGGTGACAGCGCCTTGTATCCTTTGGAAAAGGCGCTATATAAATCCAATTATTATTATTATTATTATAATTCAGTCAGGCATTAATTTCAATTTTGAATGAAAAAGACATTATGTGTTTTTCTTATTTTGAGATAGTTTTTGTGCAATATCAAACAAAATATTACCACTTGGTATCTACAGTTGTGCGAGAGAAACTAATGGTTATGAAGTGAATTAGTAAAAAAAACAACAACACTTCTTTTTTTTGGGGGGGGGGGGGGAGGGGTGGGAAAGTGAAGAGGCTCCCTTGAATCACAAATAAAGTAAAAAACATGCAATAGTTCAAGAGCATTATCTTGATTCATTAATTTACCTTGCAGTTATTCAATAATTTATTATTTGTTTCTATTTTCATATTGATTGCTATTATACTTTTCATTTCTTATTCTACTTTTCCAAAATTTTCTTACTCTTTTCTTAATCATTTAATTCATTCATTCATTCATTCATTCATTTTTCATTCATCTATTCATTTATTCATTTATATATTCATACATTTATTCATTCACTTTTTACATGTAAATAATTTATTTATCTATTTATTTAGTTAGTTATCTATCTATCTATCAATTTATTTCATTTTTTGTTTTCTGTTTTTTGTTGAGGGGGTGTGGTGTTCCATTTCTTTACATGAATAAAACTGAAGAAATTATTATTGGACCCAAGTGAATTTTTTGCATGACTGGAAAATTTCCAATCTGATATAAATATCTAACCTGCTCACATCTTCCTAATCTAACCTGAACATTTTTTTCCTTTGCTGTAAACAATACTCACTTTCAATTTAGAGATAAATCGATACAGCAATTAATTGCAATATCATCTTTCATTTCTTGTGGTTTCCTATTCCTGGTTAGCTTGATCTCTAAACACAGTTAAACCACAATGTTTGTCATACTAATTCATCAATGGCTGAACTATTGTAATGTCATGTACATGAACAAGTAGTCAGTGAAGTTCATTTCCCATGGCTACCTAATAACAATGTGTTTTTAAACTGATTAAAGTTCAAATCAGCTAAAACTGTACTCAGTATTACACAAACATGTGATACCACTTCCAAAGGCTTTGAGATTTGAGACAGGAGGGTTTAGTCGAGGACAGTCAGTTTGTTGTATTTTTTTCCAACTAGCAACAAGCAAAAAAGTGAACTACGGGCACATGTACATATACATGTAGTGTCGTAAGAAACGTTTGATTAGCACAAAGGACTGTAGTGAAATTGTTAGCGGCATTTGTCGAATATAAATAATACAAGTACATGTACAAGCATGCTTAATTCAGGGAGTATGCATAGTGCTATTGCTACACGCCGATGTTTATCTTTTCATGTTGTTTTGCTGTTATTTTGTTGTTGCTTTCTTTATTGTTTTACACCTACACCATCACATCTTTTCATTCATTTCATGTTCAGTTTTTTCAGCAGTTTACTGGACCATATCGGAATGAACTTTTAGGGTTTTGGAACATACAAGTTTAACGCATTTTGAGGGATCGACAATGGCTGTAAGACAGTCGCCGATGGCAGTGCTATATTACTTTTGTTGGGACGCCTACTTCAGGCGTGAGTTATGAGTTTTCCTATTGATTAGCTGATGTGTCTAAGTCAAGAACGGGTCTAAAACGCTGCTGAAAAGTGACTTAAATATTGAATTATCATACAAGTGTTTTTGTGGGTATGGGGTTCTGTTGCAAAGCAACGATGTGCTGGTCGAAGGAAAAGAAGAGTAGGACTTTATAATGTTGTACTTACGTAGCCACGACAGAAATGTAGTGTAAGTGAAAAGATCGGAAGTAGACAACACAACCTAGAGCTGAACCCACAGCTCCCGCAGCATGCATCCATCAATCAAAAGCAAGCATTTGATAAATATCTGTTGACGCTTTCCAGTGGCTAAATAGTTTTATTCATTGTCAAATCTCTCAAATTCAATATACTTACAGCTACAGGTCTCTGTTGGGGTGGGGCTTGTGCTGGCGGGGCCTGTGCAGGAATAGCCGCTGCCGCTGCATGAGCTGCCTGAGGAGTGGGCATACCCGGTCCACCAGGCACTGGGGCTGCGTGGGCAGAGGGTGGTCTGAACGCTGTAGCTGCCATAGCTGCACCCTGGTGGTCAACAGAAAACAGTACATGAATGGATAGCAACGGGACTATTGCAGCTGATCTGAAAAAATTATTAGGATTGCTGATTATTGTTCCATGCTGCATAAAGCATACAAATGAGACGAAGCTTGATAGTTATTGTTCACTCAACATATCGTCTTTTAAGAACCAGAAGGGCATTAACTCTGCGTTAAAGTTTATATGAGTTAATGCCCTTCTGATTCTCAACAAACGATATACATGTATCGTGCATTTCTAATTGCTGTCTTCAAACAAGTTCACAGAAATTCACCTTAATCCATCAAGAAGTATTCTTATGCAGATGCACTAAAGAATCTTGGTCAGCTTGCTTCAGATTCAGAACAAGACATTGGTACAAGTTTAAAAAATTACATTTTCCTGTTACACTTGAAATACACATGAACAAAATATAAAGTTTCACCCAATAAAATAAATGAATTCTCATTAATATATAGGCATTTTGATAAAAATGAAATTGCCATTTTTATCTCCTATTTATTATATGAATATACATATACATATAACATAATTACACCTTTTATATCTGATTTACCACTGATTTTTATCTCTGACTTATCATCAATTCATCATCCATTCTAGTAAAATTGAATGTACACTTTAACCAGAGGTGACTCATACATGCAGTGAACATGCGTGTAAGTTTTGAAACCATGAAGAATACTAGAAATGCTATACAAGAAACTTTTAAACACCATGGCAACAGCTTTGAATCTCAAACGGATCCTCCCTTACAATGTACATGTACATTTCAAAGAAAGGAATCAAGAATATTTTGAACATCATACTGAATTGACAGGAATGAAAATTATCTCTTGCTAAAATGAATAGTACTTGATCATATATCAAATAATTTTCTAACACAAAAGATCATATCAATTTATAATTTCTTTTTTTTTTTTTTTAAGTTTCACTGGGCAAAAGATAGCTCTGTAAACAAAATCTGAAATCTGTTGAACTACTGGTACTTGTCTTTCCATTTTAAAGTGGTTTTGTCCAAACTCCAGTAAAATCTTCCTGCAGTGCTATTATTAGAAGTTTGCTGTTTACACACCTTTCAATCCATATTATATTATACTTCCTTGTATTACAAATGACCATATAAAGTAAACACACATTTAAGAATTTGGGTCTACAGACACCATTATACATGCAGATTGATGAACCTTTGTATTTTTTAAAGTGTTTAGTCCAAACTCCATTTAATATCTTTGTGTAAACTACTGTAGAATTAGAATGCAGCTGCCACACTTGTACACAGCAATGTCCAGTACTAAAAAAGTATACTTCAAAATTTCATGTAAATGAAGGATGTACATGTAAATGTAACTATATCCTTGCCCAAGCACAAAGTTCACTTCCAAAAATACTCATTTCACTTCCAGACTTCCAGATTTGGAAAAAAGGGAGAAGTACCGTAGGTATAGATATCATTTGTTTGCCTATTAAAGGATTATCTTAATTCATCCGTCTATGGCCCCATTTCGGTTGCCATGGGTAGGTGGGGCAAGCGGGTTTGTAGCATGTAAAATCATAAGCATCTTTCAACTCTTTACCAGCATTGGTCGACCAATGGATCATACATTGACCGCAACAGTCAACTTTTTGGCACACCTACAGTGTACATGCATGATACTCAATACAATTTGGCAGTCAGGAGCGGATCCGGAGGGGGGGGGGGGGCCAGGCCCGGGGCCCCCTTCCCTGGCAAAAAAAGAAGACACAAAAAAATGCAGACCCTTTTTTTTTTTTTTTTTGCTTGTCAAAGAATTTGAAGTAAAAAGACACCCCCAAAAACGCTGCCCCTTTTTTCAGGGGGGGGGGATGTTTGAGATTTTGGGGGGTAAAAGACCCCCCCAAAATGCTGACGACCTTTTTTTGTGTGTGCTTGTCAAAATCCTGGATCCGGCACTGGCCAGGATTTCAATCCATGGCATATGCAGAGTTAAGTACCAAGCTATAGAGGGTTCCCAGAAGCAGCCAAGCTGGAGGACATAACAATAAAAACCGGTGCAATAGACCATGACAACAATGGCTTTTCATAGTCTGATGCACAGGTTTTTATTGTTATGTCCTCCAGCATGGCTGCCGTGAGAACCCTCTATAAATTGTCTATTCATTAGTGATGTCGGAAGTTAATTTGCATAAATTTGCATCAAATCATTGGGCAGTAATTTCCATATCAGATTCATTTCAACAGTCACAATTATCAGAATACGGTATACACAACAACATGGATGGTTGCAGCAGTTTCCATTATGTCTATAAAAGGCATTGCTGAATGTGGCTACTAATAAGAAAGAGCCACTACTACATTCACAATCTAAAATGCACAAAGTGTCACAGATAAGAGGGAACCCTGGAAAAAATGTTAATTAGAGCCATACATTATCTCAAGCACTCAAATACTCTGTTTTAACATGCCTCCAGGGTCATGACAGGCAATATTCATTTGCATTACATATATTCATTCCATGCATGCATAAATAAGGTAAGATTAGATCATTCCATCTTCAAATTGGCAATCTGTTATCCAAACTAAGTGGGGTTTTATATATACACTCTAAATACCAAAGTGTAAAATCCACATTTAAAAAGGCTGAGGGGAGACAGCATTTTCAAAATGCTCCATTTCACATTCAATGTTGCTGGATTTAACACTACAAATGTTGCATCTAGCAATAAAAAAAGTGTTCATCTGACAATATTTAAAATTGCTGTCACCCCGATCATCTGCCCTTTTAAATGTTGATTGTTATCGCTTTGGTTTTTAGGTGTAAGGGAACGGATTAAGCTGAAGGTGCTGAAGCTGGGATGTTACTGTTGGGTGGTGGGACCTTCATTGGGAAGGGGCGGACAAACAGGCTGGGAGGGGAACACAATTAAAAGTTTAGAAGCTTGTGGGACAGTGAATAGAGAGAGATCAAAGAAGAAAGAATGATAACATAAATAAATGAATAAATAATACATCAACAGAAGGAGCAATCAAAAAGGACAAGTCAGAGAGGAGAGGATGGGATAACAGTGAAAAAAGAGTCATTGAAAAATTGTGGAGAAACTACAGAAGAAAGTAACACAGAAAAAGGGATAAATAGAGATAAAGAACAAGAAAATATTGAAAATAAGAATATACATTGTATAGAGGGAAATAGCATAGAGACAAGAAAGGAATGCAAGTAAGATACAATCATATGGGGATCATTTAGAGTGACAGAATAGAAGACATGAAAGAAGATATAGGTATGGGAGACATGTGAGCTAGGGGGGATGAAAATAGAGAGAGAGAGAGTGATAGAAGGAAGGAAAGAGAGAGAGAGGGGGAGTTAGAAAGAAAAACAGAGATAGAGAGGGGGAACTGCACAGAGCACAAGATCAAGTGAGAGTACCACAAAGACACTGCAACCATCCTCACATCATTTTATGACCAACATCGATTACATATGATTGTTAAAAGTAGAAGAAGAAAAAGAAGAAAAAGAAGAATAGAAAGAAATAGAACAAGGAGAAGTTCTTAAAATGATTAGATGCAGAAAGTGGAAAGTAAATATGACAACGGATAAAAAGGAAAATGAAAAGAAGAGAAGGATAATGTAGATGAGAAAGAGAATGATAAAGAAGAAGGGGGGAAAAAAAGAGTCAAGCATAACATTAGGTTAGAGTTAAAGCACTGCAATTATAGGGTCATGAGGTCAATAAAAAAAGAAGAACTATAATAGGTAGACAAAATGCAAATAAATCCAAACATGTTACAAAATTCCATTCCACTAAACTCAGAGTTAAAGAACGTGCACATCAGACTCATAACACAAAGAGGACAATTTATTACAAACCGTTGGATAGGGAGGGCCCGGGGTCTACAAAGGTAAAGAAAAATGAGGAGAAAACATTTTAAAATATCAAGAAGTAAAGGAAAACCTTAGAACTAATCATCTATAAGCTGAAGAATAAGAGGGAGAGAAGAGAGACTGAACTGTTCAAGTTTTAAATGTACAAGTAAAACTACTTGACAAGATTTTTAAAATTTAAATAGCTTTAGGTATCAAAGTGCTAGGTCTATAAAATCTATTTTTCTTTTCTATCATACAAGGGGGGGGGGGGGGGATTTAGAATACAGATAGAACTGTCAACTAAATCAAACATTAAAGGGAAAGTCCATCATGATTTTAACAGAGCAAAAAAATTAAAGAAACAGATCAGTAAAGGTTTGAGCAAAATACCATAACAAATAAGAAATTTATGAATTTTAAAAGTTGTAATCAATCAACCACAAATTGGCAACTCTGTGACATATCTTGCGAGCTCCTCTCCCATTTGCCGTACCCCCAAAATCATCAATTTCCAATTTTTCTATATGAATTATTCAAACATACATGGACATAATCATTGATCATATGTTTTATGCAAAACCTGTACATGTATGAAACAAATATTTTCCTTCATCAGAATCTAAGAAAATAAAAATTTATGAAATTTTTTGTACTGAGCAAATGGGAGAGGAGCTCGCAAGATACGTCACAGAGTTGCCAATTTGTGTTTGATTGATTACAACTTCAAAAATTCATAACTTTCTTATTTCTTATCGGATTTTGCTCAAACTTGTACTATTCTGTTTCTCTCACTATTCTGCTTCTAACTTGTAATCAGGGTGGACTTTCCCTTTAAGTCCCACAAAGGAAGAACTTACATGTATCATTGCACTAGAATTAACATACATTATACAGTCAAACTTAACGAAAGACCACAAGGAAATTGAGAAATATGACCTTTGCGGACAAGTATAGCATTTACAAAGAGGGGATGGCTTTTCATCCACAGGTTTAGCAACAACACAATGTATGAATGAAAACTCACAGCCACATGCAAGTAAACAAAAACAAGTGAAGTGGTATTTGCATATGGTGGTTTTCATAGAAACTCTACTGCTGCTGCATAACGGCAGGTTTGACTCCATCATTGAATGGAAACAGTGTATTTTGAAACCCCTATTAAAAGGAATTTGGTAACTTTGTAGAGGCTTGATAAAATTTGAGCTGCCTGGCCTCATATGCTATCAGTGTATGTAATATGGTGTAAAAATGAAGCCCAGGAAAAAAAAAGTACTTCAAAATCATCATGTGCTTCACAAAAGTAAACAGAATTATGCAAGTGACCGGAAATACCAGGCTCATTTTCCCCCATAGACTCAGTGTTAGACTAAAGTGTATGGCCATACGCTTTCGTAAATGGGAGTATTCAGTCATAGATATCTTAATAATGGCATTATATATTTGAAAACCTTTCTATGCCTGGCTATTTATTTATCCTTCTGAACATCATTATACAAGCCTCCACAAAGTTACCGAATCCCTTTAAGCAAGGCACGTCATGCACGATTAGAATTTCAGAAACTCAATCCTTTTCATGTAGTCCACTTTACTCAATCAACGTTACCCCCTGTTCAGACACAAAACGTTTATATCGAAACTCGATAAAGAAACGTATAAATTTTATAGCCTATGGACCGTTCAGACACATATCTCGAGTGATTAGAAAAAACATTGTATAGATGCGCAGTTTTCCACTGCGCATGCGCATGTTGTTATGGTCACCACTAGCCCCTGCCTCCTGGTAAGGTCACCTTTCTCGCGCGCTCACGTTAAGCCCCGCCCAGTTATATCGTTCAATGGTCACCATACATTCAGACACATACAGAAAGGTGATTCGATATCGAGTTCTAGTTCAAAACGATGCTCTGGTCAACCCCACATGTAGTTTCGTTATACGACGTTTCGTTATACGACGTTTTGTTAGTCAGTGTTCAGACGCATAAATCCATCGTATAGCTATACCGTTTTGGTATAAATTTTTTGTGTCTGAACACATATACACACAATGAAAGGCTACATACCTATACATGCAGGTATAATTAATTTCAAATGTGTTTTGTTACTTCCATCAAGGTAGGAAAACTATCCAACCAGCTACTTAATCAGTAATCAAAGGTTATGGCATTAACTTTCTCACATTTTTCTAGAAAAAAATACCCATGATTTTCATGTTCATTTAACAATATATATTACTGTAAATGCTGACACTTGTGAGTTGTGACATAACTCAAATAATATTATGAACCTCACTCAGTGATGGTGCACTCATGCACAAGAATTACTCGGTTAAAAATAAAGACACACAAGAGGATACCACAAGCAGTAAAATCTATCAAATAGCTTCATTCTTTTACAACATTCTCTGAAAATGGAAAGATATTAAATAACTTGTGAATTCTTTAAAAGTTTCATTATATGTACAAAATATTATGAAATGTGTAATTAGTGATGTAGAACAGAGAAAATCATTTTTTGGTCTATAAAAAAGGAAATTAATCTTTTGTCTACAGACAGACTGGTGCCTGGCCCAGTATATAAAATATTTTTTTGCCTCTCATTTGTTTAATATTAAACTTCAGGTAGGGGAATCTTCACAGAATCTTAGTATTGTTAGTACCTTGCTGTTTATCAACACAAATCCAAGAAAAGTTCTCTGAGGGATTAACAAAACTGTCCATTACCTTAAAGGACAATTGTTGTCCAAGCTACATGTACATGTACATGTAAGTGGTTTAAAAATGTCTTGATGATCAGATTTGATCAAGATTGAAAAAAAAAAAAAAGAACACTCAGGCCCAGTGCAAGCAAATACAGCAAACAACAAGATAGGAAAATGGATACTTCACATACCATTGGATAGGGGAAATCCTAGGTTAAAGAAGAGGAAGATTATAATGATGATAGTAGAGATTACTAACAGTGAATATTAAAGGAAAGTTTGAGCTCTGGGAAAGGTGAAAAATAATTTGTGAGCTTTCTCATTCTTTTGATATTAGTTTGGAAGATTATCATAGTAGATATGTCCCCTGAAAAGGATTGCTCTTCAAATGCTCCCACATCCAAAATATGACAAGAAACAGCTGAAATGTTCGGGCAAAACATTTGTGTGTAGTCCCATATACATGTACACATTTCTGTTTGCAGTGCATGTGAATATCAGCAGGATTGAGTCAATTTCTCACCATTTTGGTAATTCCAAAACCTTACAGCGTACACCAATTCTTATGTGCTATACAATCTACCTTTCCCAACTGCTTTGAGACAATTTCTTTCACAATTAAATCTCATGACCAGAACTCAACTTTATCTTTAAAGGTACTTCATCCCTTTTCCAGCCCTAAATTTTGAAGTGTGAGTATGTGATAAATTACAAAAGAATTATAATTGGAAAACATGTGCGGATGTGGAAAGGATTATAATTTGCTTTTAAAGGGGAAGTCCACCCTGATTACAAGTTGGTTTTAAAAGAAGCAGAAAATGAAAGAAACAGATTAGTGAAAGTCTGAGCAAAATACGATAAGATAAGAGAGTTATGGATTTTTGAAGTTGTTATCAATCAAACACAAATTGGCAACCCCGTGACGTATTTTGCGAGCTCCTCCCCATTTGCCCTGAACCCCCCAAATCATTAATTTCCATTTTCTCTAAAGAACATATTTAATCACACCTTAGATATTATCACTGCTCATACAATGTATGTTTTTAGACAAAACCTGTATGAAACAAATCTATTCCTTCATCAAAACTAAGAAAATTAAAATTCATGAGATTTTTTTGTACTGAGCAAATGGGAGAGGAGCTCGCAAGATACATCACGGATTTGCCAATTTGTGTTTGATTGATTACAACTTCAAAAATTCATAACTTTCTTATTTCTTATCGGATTTTGCTGAAACTTTCACTAATCTGTTTCTCTCATTTTTCTCCTTTTATTCAAATCAACTTAATACCAGGGTAGACTTTCCCCTGTAGGTAAGTAATAACAGCAATTTGGTAACACTTTATTTTTTCAACTCAACTGAAATCACGTAATTTTTAAAAATCATTTTTTGACTGTTACTAGTACATGTACTTGCGTTGATTTCTGAATAGCTCCCTCTGTGACAAAAGCAAGATTTTAATTTCTTACAAAGGAGTTAAAGAACGTGTGACTTTGAAATTTCACTGGCAGTATCTACAGGATGTCTACTAAACCTGTGCAAAGTTTTGCAGCTATGTATTTCAGCTTAAAATTAGGTTTAGGTAACATTCTACTCTGCTAGACATATGTGAACCAAAATCAGAGAAATTGGCAACTATTTGATAAATGCATATGTATATCACCACCATTAAGTGCCTTTATTAAAAAAGCAAACATAAATACATGTCGTTAAATGAAAAACCTTCGTCATGAAAATCTGAACATTTCAAAACAGCTACAAAAACTTATAACTAATCAAATCAATTAAATAACTATCCATGAACACATATACTGTAACAGCCACTTTAGGTACATGAAGCTTGGTGAAACGTGATGGCGCGTAAGAACGCGGGAAAGACACATATGACAAAATTATTTAAAATCATAACTTTATTCTATAGAGGCAGAACCAAATGTAGAATTAGTACGAAAATTTTAAGCAAAATAATGTGAAGACTTTCATTCAGATTAGTCTGACTGTGATTTTAGATGCACAGACAAAACTAGCAATTTCACTTTTTGTGTCTTTCCAGCGTCTGTACACGCCATTGTGCTTCGCTACAAGCTACTGTACCTTAATAGTGATGTACATGCATCAATAGGGGCAATATATATTGTATTTTATGAACAACTGGCCAAAAGTAACAATATCACAACTTCAGTAGTGATTAATCTTTTTAAAAACGGGATTAATTGCTCGTCTCGAAGATATAAATCAATCAAGCTTTTATGGTTTGGAAGTGATATATAATTTGTGCCAATAAATGAATGCATTTTATGGGACATTGGCTACTTTTTGTTTCTGTCACAGTTTCATTTGCTTTATAATTAATCATCCTGGAAAAACAAAGCCCTGAATAGATCTATCCAGTCATCATTTATTTTCTGAATTTTTGCTTTATATATATTTGTGTAATTCTATATAAACATGTACATGTATGTACTCATTTTTTAAAATAGAAAATAAAACCAAACCATCCACTTTGTGAAAAGAGAAACTGGAGAGACAATACATTAATTGATGATGTCCTACTTTTATATTTTATATTTCATATTCATCCAATATTACTGTAGTAAAGATGAATAGCATACATCTGTTGCAAGGTCAGGCCAATCTCAAACAAACATCACTAGTGCCTTCATCCTCTTTAGTTAGAACCAAGGAACAACTAGCATGATTGAATAATTTGTGATCTTATTCAATATTTAACAAGTACATACATGTACATGTAAAATTTTGGTGGTTTGTGGTTTCTTTCATTATTCAATGACTGAATGAGATCTTGTCATATTTGTGGTTTAAAATGTGATTTAAAACATAATACAAGCATCAATATCTTCTACAAAACATATACATGTAATATGTTTTGTGAGGTGCATGTTATTGCAAAGACAGGCCAATTTCTACATTTAGGCCTACTTGTAGCAAGCTAATATAAAAAGTGGGAATTCTCTGGAATATCTGTTAAGGTGTTATGGTGACAGTATTGCAGGCTTCACATTTTTTTGATGGATTAATGCATCAAAAGTGTAAGCAAACTTTAGGAGGGACACTGGATACATACTATTGCACAAGACCATATCAAGTTCATTGATGGCCATATGGTACAGTCATTAATAAATGTGTGCTCAAGGAAATACTTCCCATACATGTTCATGTACACTACAGTTTGGCTATAGACAAAATCGCTCTCACACACAATGTACATTACATACCACTACAATGTACATGGCATGTTTGAAATGCGATTGTACCATGTATACCCTTATTTAATTGAAGTGTAATAAATAGATATCGTCAACAGAGACAAGACCAAATTGTAACTACCATCAGAGTTGATGTTACACTGACTGGCAGTGGGCACCAGAACCAGCCATTCAGGCTTAGAGCTGACCACTATCCAGCAATTTTGAGTCCACCACTCGAGAGTCTAAAATGCATATCTCTCATGTGAAATTTATCTAAAAATTGAAATCGCGTGACAGAAAACAACAAAGTATGTAATTTTTCCTCAAATACTACCCAACACTGAAAATGTGCTACCCCAGAACACCATGTATATCAAGTTATTTCATTTTTTTTTTCTTCCAAACTACCTGCTGTTTCAGGCCATACAGTACATAGACAGATATTTTCTGACATAAATGTTAATATGCTTTCAAACATGGGTACTCCTAGACATTATTCAGCCTTGCAGAAATTAATGAAGAAAAAAAAATGATTTTAAAAAAGGATTGCAACACTAACATTATTTAAAAACCTTGATGGGTTATTTGTGACAGAAATTAGACACTGACATTAGTTATAGTCTACTTAGGCCATCAGTCAAATATTGACATAGCTCACTTTCAACATACATGTACATGCAATATATGCAATATACACATGAACCTTGTACATGATTTAGCATTAACCATTTGTTATGTTTGTTACACATGGATAACATATGCTACAATACAATTGAATAATCCCAATTATAAGATGTATTCTTTTAATACGGCAAGGTGCACGTTTGTTTTCTACATGTCTTATATGGACTTGAAATTGAAATGTAAATTTTTCTAAATCAGATAAATGTTGGCTATTTTTTTGTAATCCTAGTAGATTGATTAAAAAATAATTGTGTTATTTTGTTTGACAAACCATCAGAAGTAAATAATGTTAAATACAGCCATTAGCATTTCATTCATTTTGAGGAAAGTGGGAACAGGGTGCTAAATTTCAACCCAATAATTTCAGTGTGAATAAAAGGATTGGACAATTATTTTGATGGTTGGTCATTAAGTCTGACGATATCACACAAAACCCATGTTAAAGAGAAAATGCTGTTCAAATTTCATAGGCAAATGATATACATTCAACATCACCTGCTTAAAAGTATGAGTGGCAAATGTTATCCATGGCAAGGCTAAAAATAATTTTAGTAAATTCTCCTGTGATTCTTATACAGTTCAAATAAATGAAATGATCTGTGTGGATTTGTGTGTGGGTATGCGTGTGGGTATGCGTGAGGGAGTGATTCTAAAGACATTTCAGAACAATAAATGCCCTGATTTGCAGCGCTGAATGAAATGGAGCGATTGAATGGCCTGACTGACACTGAGCAAGCAATGATTGATTACTAATAACGTGCGTACATTAGCTACTGTAGATCCAAACACCCCGCACATAAACTACAATAATCAGTTTGTCTTATGGTAATAACATCCATGCTTGGTAATGTCTTCTTATGTACATCTACACTGCAGTAACCAGTGGCATAGGTAGTGAGGAGGGGGGGGGGGGGGGGGGGCTGTCATGGGGTGGGGAGGGGGGCACATACATGTACTCCTCAATTGAACAGTTAACAAAAGGGATTAAGAGAGAGAAAGAGTGACAAAAGGAGATAAGAGAGAAGATGGCATGACCCCCCTCCAACACCCAAGTATTTGATTCACCTTGTATGACCATAACCCCCCCCCCCCAAAAAAAAAAAAAAAAAAAAAAAATAATAATAATAATAAAAATAAAAATAAAAACTAAAATAAATAAATAAATACAATAAATGAATAAATAAATAAATACAAAAAATGAATAAATAAATGAATTTAAAAAATATAAAATCAATTTAAAAATAAATAATTGAAATAATAAATAAATTCTAAAAAATAAATAAATAAAATAAATAAAAATAATGACTATATTCTTCACCACTGGTACAACAGGGAAGTGCTAACACAACATTTCCCTGTGTAGTAATGTACATTTAATCATTCTGGTTTCTTAAAATTACATGTAGTACACAAATATAATGCCAGTTGGCTACATAAACCAAGGAGTTATCACAGCTCCTTGCATAAACACTCTTTGCAAATGAATGAATTCATAATATCATACTTGACATTTATCTTCATATGGAGTCTAGTTACATGTACTGTCACAAAACAACTCGAAAGATTACATGCATTTTCACACAAATAAGAGTCAATTGATTGGCAGTGTTGAAAGTTGGAGAAGAGATGAGGGAGAGAAAAAACAACAACATATAAACATAGCAGAAAAGACCAGAAAGTTCTCAGCTTTATACAGTGTGTTTCTTTAAAAAGGAAACCCAAATTTTCCAATCAATTACTAGAAAAGTGATTATGTCCTGATTAATTGTTATTATTCATGTCAAAGTTCAATTCATCCTCTTTCATATGATACCAAACATGTTATGATATTGTCATGCATGAATGAATTTGAAAGGTTTTAAGTGATTTCAAAAGTATTTTGCGCACAGAAGCAATGCAGAGTGTAATTCCATTAAGTACAATGCAAAGAAACAATACATATGATAAAGACACAACGCAGAGATAAGTGATATTTCATGTTTCATTATTCATCTTTCAACATGTATGCAACCATGAAAGAGATACAAGTCCAAATTTAGCCCCAATGTTCTTCCACATGACCACTTGGTCTGTCCACACAAGTGTGTACTTGAGTCAAGACAAAAAGGAACTGAAAGCAGAGTGAGGTTCTACGAGTGGCCATTCATTGTGTTGATGAATAGATCCCACTCTCATGCGCAAATCAATTTTGACACTGCTGGTTTGAAATTGGTTTATTCTGATGTTTGTTTGATTGATTTTATTTCTGTGTTCACAGGCTCTATCATCACAAATGTGGTATTATATGACAGGGGATAAATTTCCTTTTTTTATGACGCATTACAATAAATCTAGTTACGTTTATTTGATAAGATGTTGCTGGAGAAATTTGGTTTTCCTTTCCAAGAAATACACTGTATAAGAATAAAAATGGTTGCACTTTACGAAGGAGGAAAGACACATTCTCTGTAAGAATTCCATTTTCACATAGAAAGGTGATAAGAGGGCAATATTGAAAAAAAAAATATCAAAAGCATACTACTTACTGCAAATCCCATACTTGGTTGTGGGGCATACGGTAAAGCCCCGCCCCCCTGCATGGATCCATAGTCAGCATTTGGCATGGGCATTCCAGGCTATGATGAAATAATTATAAAGTCAGAAAATTAGACAAGGTTCTAAAAACAATCTTCTCTAGCATGTAGCCAAAATTAAACTGAAGGCTAATTTCAGTTTAATAATGATAATCATATTAAGTTCTAAGAACAAAATTCTCTGGCATATCATGTCACATTGAAAAAAATAGGATATCTAAACATTTAACGTTTACTTCCTTGGTTCACTTCATTCATTTTTTATTCAAAACTTTTCAACATACACGTACATTGTTACCCAGTATTTTGGCAAGCACCTTAAAGGCATTGATTAACTTAGCCCAGGATTGAAAAAAAAAATCACTGTTCCAGCTAATGCTGTAATCATAATTGCAAACCTTTAGCTCAGACAGGAATCGCCTGAGTTTTATAAACTGATCGGTCGTTTATATATCAAGACATTTACGATTGAACATTGATGTCGGGATAGAGTACCACCGAACCCTAAAGTACTCTTACGGTTGGCATACCTCGCTCTATCACAGAATACCGTACGGGCTGGAAACTCAGAAATCGCCAAGCGCTGGTACTTGGTTTTTGTGACTGCAGCGCAGCGAAGAAGCCGAGCGACTTGCGCTAGCGATTGATCGCGATTTTCTCTTTTTTAGGATAGTAAACGGGTTCCATTTTCTCTCATACTTTCACATATCCTTAATTATATATGTAGTTAGAGGACTGCACACAATTCACTGGCATTTGAGCTGATTTTACAATTTTTCACAAAGTTAATCAATCACTTTAAAGGTCAGTGATCGAGGTAAAAGAAGTAACAGTTTGAAAAGAATAATTTATTCCAATAGGATTTAAAAAACTACCTTTAAAGTATTCTTAAAATAGTCACTTTTGACTACAAATTCGGTTCATTTCAATTTAAAACTCTACTTCATTTGATTCTATTTCATTTAATTCGTTAAGTATAAATACATTTTATAAAACATGAGAAATGTATAACAATTCATGAAAGGAAAATATATTTTGACAGGATAACCTGTAAAAGCTGATAATTAGCTTATTTAATGGGGTCCTAAGAATATGTTTAGATACTGATAAATCCACAGATATATAGAGATAAACAAATAAACAAATAAATATATAAACAAATAAACAAATACATAAATATTAAATAAATAAATAAATACATAAACAAATAAATCTAATTAAATCAACATGATTATGCACTACACAAGAACAGTTTATTATTATTATTCATTATCATTATTGAAGAGTATAAAACAGTTATGCCCACAATATTCATGTCGAATTATGCACAATTCACATTTCAAAAGTTGAACACCTTTTCACACGAGTCTCAAAAGTAACCATTAGCCTACCTGTGGCTGAGCAGGGTAGCCGGGCTGTTGAGGGGGATAGCCAGGCTGTGGAGCGGGAGGATAGGAAGGTTGCTGTGGCGGGTAACCACCCCCTGGAGCTTGGGGGTATCCTGCGGCAGGGGCAGGGGCAGGTGGGTAACCCCCTCCTGCAGCTGGGGGTGCTTGAGGTGGGTAGCCGCCTGCTGCTGGCGGGTAACCCCCTAGAATAAAAGAATTTTAGGGTATTATTATTCAAACTCATCAATCCTAAAAATAACATTAATAAATACGTGTGTGTAACCTAAACAAAAAAATCAAACATTTTAGGATTTTTGCTTGCAGGAGAAAGGCTCGTTCACACATGACACAGAAAACCAGGGGAGCGTTTCATCAATTGTCTTGTCAGTGATTTTTACCGACAAATTTGCTCTCAGCCAATGAGATGCAAGGATTTCAGTAGCTTATAACAGTTATTGCAAATTGTCATTGATGACAAGCTTGATGAAACAGGGCCCAAGGCAGGGTTTTTTCTTTACCTGCAAGTGAATGACAAGTGGGATTTAAAAAAAATGTAGCTGCTTGCAGCAAAGGTCCTATTCATACACACTTATCAATGTGTTAGAAAATACAAAAATGTGAAGCGCATTTGCTTATCATTTTATTTTGTCTTGGCGGTTTCCCTTGAACGAGGTTTTACACTGTAATCAAATTGATTTACATTTCATCTCTCATTCTTTGGAAACTGTTGTAAATATGTAACACTGAAGACATAACATGCAGAAGATATATCTGTGTCAAACAATAGCCCCACACTACTTAAGTTTCTGCTAAATAAACATGAACACATTAGGCCATCCTGTTGTTTTTTTCTACAGTCTTTTCAGCCTAAAACATAAACAGTAATAAGCATACATTTCTTGAAAACTAAATCATTAAACCTTGTAACCTGCATTTATACAGGTATATGTTTAGAAATTTGTTTGAACTACTAATTCTTGACAAATTTTCGATCCATTTAAATTGTTTTCTTTTCATATTGATCAAATACACATACATACTTGTGAAAAAAACATCAATAGTAAGTTATATAATTTTCATGACATTCTGCAGTATTGTGTTTAAATCAATTGATCTGCACTGTCTCTTTCTTTTTCTAAATTTTCATAAAAGGAACATATTCCAGTTTACTTGATGATCAAATGCACATTGCTCCATTGATTACTAAGCATGAAATAAGCTGGAGTCTATGGACAATGCATGCACCAAAATCAAATTGTTTTCAATGCATTAAAAATAACAATAACTAAAGTTTTTTTGTATTGAGCAGTAGTCCTATTGTATCTTACCTGCAGCAGGGGGGTAACCACCTTGTGGGGGATATCCTCCGGGAGCTGGGGGGTAGCCCCCTGCCTGGGGTGGATATCCACCCCCTTGCTGGGGGTACGGTGCCCCTCCAGTTGGGTATGGGTAACTCATCTTTGGTATGCAGTCAGCAAACAATCAGTAGAAGAATTTAAGATGCTTTTTATCTGTTATGAACCTGTGAGAAAGATGACAGAAATAAACTGTCAACAATATATGAATATGCATATAAAAATTTAAATTTCTTATCAGAGCATGTTATGTTTTTTAAAGGAGTACTGAGCACACTGTTCAAACTGATATGAACTTGCTGTATGTACATGTACATTGTATGTCTGCATAAATGAAGCTTGTACAGTACAGAAGCCAGGTCTCTAGAACAAGGGGGTCCCCCCCCCCCCTTCTTGAAAATGGATGTGTTACATCTGGAGAATGAAGACTAGTCAATTCTTCTCTCCTTTCTCTCTTGTTCTCCCTTGTTCTTTCTTTCACTCTCTCCATTTCTTGCTCTCTCTCTCTCTCTCTCTCTCTCTCTCTTTCTCACTCACTCTTTCTTTCTCACTCACTCTCTCTTCATCTTTCTTGAACCAAGGGGAATGAAAATAGACACTTCTCCTTGATACCAGGCTAGTGTCTGCACGGACCTATTACAGACAGTTTGCAGGCCAACACCACCAATCTTGTCACAAATGAACAGTTTCCTGGATTGTATCTAGTTAGCCACTGGTCTTAAGATCTGATTGCCCACCTGTCTTCACATCAGACCTGAGTCATTCAGGATTGATTTTCATCAGCTCTACATGTATCATGATGCAGCTTGTTGACGTACATGTGACACTTTGCACACCAACTAGGTCACTCTCCAAAGGCCTAAATTTACTAAATGTAGGTTTAAGGCCCATTTTAAGCTTTTGCTAAAGGCCTTTCTACTGTGATAGTAAAAGCAACCTCAGAATTGTATTTTACTGACAAGGATCACTTTCGCTTTATAAAAGAAACCTTTCCAGTGTCTGACATCAAAGATCAAAATCACACAATTTTTCCTTAGTTTTTCTCTTTTATAGTGCATCTTCATTGCAAAATATTTCAAATTTATACATCTTTCATCTGCTCAATTTTTTTCTTGTTTGACTCTTCTGTTGAAATCAAAGTCATATTTATCATGCTTTATGGTAAAGACAAAATTCTCAATAAGACAGATTTTTTTCTGCAAAACTTTAAAAACTGTAAGTTAGGTGTGGTTACATTAAATTATAGTTCTCATCTAGATATTTCAAAAATGGGAGGGGGCTCCATGACAGTTATTTGACATTTCATATTTTTCCTGAACACACACACATCCTATTTCGTCAATTTCGAGACAAGTTTTTATAAAAGAGTTTACTTTTTGTCCATGCACATACAACGTGTATCAAGTTGAAATTGCAGAAAATTAATTCTTTCTGTTACTTTATTGACTAGATTTCTTCAGATTATTCTTTATTTCATGTGCAATAAGAAATATCTGATATTTCAACAAAAAAAAACAAAAAAAGGAGGCAGGCTGAAAAAAAAAGAAGTAGGTAAGGACAAGAAAATAATATGAATCAATTTTATATGGCCATACATTAAGTTTGATCCAATATCTTATTAAGTTTACTCTACATGTAAATCTGTAAGTGGGAACAGGACATAAAAATAACATAGATTTTTACATCAATAGTCTTTAGATCAACAGACCATTTACTTTAGTCAAACTACCACTGATTTTATTCAAACATTTTGAAGAACTTGGAAAGTGCCTCTTTTTTTAGGGGGTGGGAGGGTGAGGTACAATTCAGTACAATTCACCTTATGCATATATATCATCTAGATCAAAATACATCAACATAATCATACATGTGTACACATGTAGCTACTTCAACAAGAATGAAGTATTACATGTCAATGCAAATTTCAGTGTCAATGACAGTGCAAGGCCACATGAGCAATCATCAATGATAAATATCATCATCATTATCATGACATGATCAGCATCATCATATGATCATCATATCATTATCAAATGACATAATCATCAATTTCCTCCTCCTCCTCCTCCTTCTTCTTCTTCTTCTTCCTCTTCCTCTTCTTCCCCTTCTCCTTCTCCTTCTTCTTCTTCTTCCTCCTCCTCCTCCTCTCCTCCTCCTCCTCCTTCTTCTTCTTCTTCTTCTTCTTCTTCTTCTTCTTCTTCTTCTTCTTCTTCTTCTTCTTCTTCTTCTTCTTCTTCTTCTTCTTCTTCTTCTTCTTCTTCTTCTTCTTCTTCTTCTTCTTCTTCTTCTTCTTCTTCTTCTTCTTCTTCTTCTTCTTCTTCTTCTTCTTCTTCTTCTCATCTTTTTCTCTGAATCTGTTCTGTTCCTAGTCCTGATCCTCGAAGTGGGATATTGTTGACCTCCTCCTCCTCTTTCATATTATTCCTGTTGGGCGTCAGAGATTAACAGCAAATTATTTGCAGCAATGCAGCAATATTTTTTTTTTAAACTGTCTCTGCTGGCGCTGGCTTAATTGCGAACAGTTTTAAGTCTAGTAACAACTTACATAAATACAAGTATGTGGGACAACAGTAAATGAAATTTGTGTAATCTCATCCGTGCATGCGTCGTATAAAACAGTACAAAATCTAATTCATACATACCAAGTCAAGTCAAAGATAGTGCACTGTCTGATCCTAATAACAAAAATATAACAAGAACTTCCAAGATTATCAAAAATATCACAGCAGCGAATTTCTGAGCATACGCCCTCCTTACGATCGTTGTTAGCGTTTTGGTTTGACGTGCGTAAGAATTTATCAATTGATATATATACCGGTACCTAGGCAGGCTATACGGTACGTGCCTAATTTTTAAGCACGGCCTACGGCTATAATGCGCTCACAAAATCTCTTAATTTCTATCACTTTAGCCTGGTTGTGGAAAGATTTCATAGCGCCTATTTTCTGTTCCCGATTTCGTTGCATTTATTTTTGTTATCATGACTCACTTTTGCCAGGGATAAACCGTTGACAGTTCATGAGTTCTACGTCATACACGTATGTACAAAACCCTGAAGTGGCATTCGCTTTTGACGTCATCATCGAGTCCATCGTATTTTGGGCCTATACAGGCCCTATATTTCAAAATACCGAACACTTTATAAACAAAAATATAAAATGAAAAGAAAAAGTATTTTCGATTGTGCGAACAGAAATGACGTTAGTTGTTGATATGAATTTTACAACCATGACAATTAACCAGGAGCACTAGCGTACTCAAGGGGGGGGGGGGGGGGGGGGGACAGAGTGCCCCCCTGACAACTTTTGACAGGAAAACAAACTTTACCCTTTTTTTTTTTTGTTGGTCAGAGAATCATGGAGCAAAACGTCTGATAACAAATAGCCGAAATAATTTTTTGTTTTAAAGGGAGGGGGTCACATTTTTTTTCTAGGGACGCCATTGGAGACGGTTGTTGTTGGCCAAGTTCTTCAAAGGTTGGAAACCGTTGAAAGGGGTTTGTCAGTATTCAGAGTAATAAAGGCCTATATTCACCGTTTTATTACTTCTATAATGTATGCTATTTCTTTTTGGCAACTGAAATTGGCCTTCAATTTGATTCATATTTTACAAATGTTTTATGTATATCTAACAGATGATAGTAAAAGATAATTCAAATCAAATGAAGGCCCCCTTTTGATTTTTCACAAATGTATTATTACCCCCCCCCCCACTCTCCTCTCCTCCCCTTCCTCTCTCTCTCTCTCTCTCTCTCTGTATATATATATATATATATATATATATATATATATATCGCTCTCCCCTGCCATCTTTGTCGCTTGCAAGGCTGTGACAGACAGTCTAAAAGTGGTTCTTTTTAAATTACAATGTATATCTCTTGTTGGTTTGTTTGAAGTGATACATTGATGCATTTTGGGTCTAAATTTGCTGTCGGGGGCTATGGTCGGGGGGGGGGGGAGGGATGCATACTTTCTTTACTTTACTTACATTATTGCGATCATCATTTTCTTTTACTGAGGGTAATGTCGTCGTGTCATGCTGCTGGATATTATTAAGCAATTATTGTCTTTGAAACTTTTCGATTCAAAGCTACCATTGCCCTTGATTTTATAAGAGGCAATGAGGTATGGTTAAAGTTCCGGGCCCTGTTTCACAAAACTTGTCATCAATGACAAGTTGCCATAACTGTTGTAAGCTACTGAAATCCTTGCATCTGACTGGCTGAGAGCAAATTAGTCTGTAAAAATCACCGACAAGACACCTGATGAAACGCCCCCCCCCCCCGGGGGTTGTAAACAGAGGAGTATAATTGTCGCAGGAGCAGCATACATGCTCAGTCAAATATAACTCCCCCCCCCATGTGCACAGGGCGCATTAAAAATGCAAGCTGCCTCTGTTAGGTGCAACATTATTGCGATCATCATTTTCTTTTACAGAGGGTGATGTCGTCGTGTCATGCTGCTGGATATATCATTAAGCAATTATTGTCTTTGAAATTTTTCGATTCAAAGCTACCATTGCCCTTGATTTTATAAGAGGCAATGATTGAAGTTCTTGGCCCCGTTGCATAAAACTTACCATTAACGGTAACTTTGCCACCAATGGTAACTCCCATGGAAACCTTGATTTTTGATTGGCTGTTGAGTGATGTTACCATGGTAGTTACCATTGATAGCAGAGTTACCATTAAAGGGAAAGTTCACCCTGAAGATTACTTGAGTTTAAAAAATGCAGAAAAAATAAAGAAAAATATTGGCGAAGGTTTGATGAAAATCGGTCAAATAATAAAAGAGTTATGAGTATTTAAAATTTTTGATTCGTGACGTCACATGCGAGCAGCTGCCCATTGGTCATGTAATAAATATTCCATATATTCGCATTTTTTTTACATTCCACGATAAATTAATATTGTTTCTTTTCAGAATCTAGTATTGAATAACATTTCTGACAATATATCAAATGCACAGACGAAAATATTCTAAATTTTCTGAGAAAACTGTATTTTATGGAATATATATCACATTACATAATGGAGGAGCTGCTCGCATGTGACGTCACAAAATCAAAACTTCAAAAGTCCATAACTCCGTTATTCTTTAACGGATTTTGTCCAAACTTTCGCCAATATTTTTCTTTATTTTTTCTGCATTTTTTAAACTCAAGTAATCTTCGGGATGAACTTTCCCTTTAATGGTAAGTTTTATGCAACGGGGCCCTTAATTGTGGGATTTCCCTCCGTATTTTCAATCGAAATTTAAAAATTCAGGCCTTCTCAGTGGTGATAACATACTGATTCCCTCGTTTCTAATCAAAACTGCACTTATTTGCAAAAGAAAACAAGCGACATCAGATAGACATTCTCGTTGTAAAAATTCCCACTGACAGGGAAAATATGAATATCAAAGTGATTTTTGTATAGTTATTCAAATGAAATGTCATTTTTTCGACATTCATTTAGAAAAATAGCTGCTGAGATTTAAGTTTTTGACGAAAAGAAAAGGTGAAATTACATGCTGCAGTTTATTTAATTTTGTATTTTCCTTCCATTTGTACTACCGGTAGTTTCATGCATACATGTACCGATAGAAAAAAATAATAAGTGATGGCGCTGTTATCAAACTACAAGTTCTGTCATTGAGCTGACTTTGACCGGGAAATCATCTTGCTCTCTCTCTCTCTCTCTCTCTCTCTCTCTCTCTCCCCCCCCCTCTCTCTCTCTCTCTCTCTCTCACTCTCTCCCCCTCCTCCCTCTCTCTCCCACTGACAGAGAATAGGACAATAATGATAGACATTAACCTAATCTTAGCCTCATCACTTTATAGTATACATTGTATATGTGGTAACCTAACCTTATACTCAAAACCTAGGGGGTGCGGATCCATGATTGTTTTTCAGGGGGGGGGGGGGCACAATATCGAAAAATGTCTGAGAAGAAAGCAAGAGGGAGAGACGGAGAGAGAGAAAAGGTTTGATTTGATTTGATCTTATTCGTAGAAGGTACAAATTTCTAGTCGAAAATTTGATAAAGGGGGCACATTTTATAATTATGTTGTGTAATATAGGCCTATGCCAACTTAGTTTCAAACGGGGCGAGGGGGGGGGGGGGGGCAGATGCGCCTCCCCATAATCCGCCTTTGCTCAAACTATAATCTTTCATTTCTCCACATGTATCTTTTACAAGCGGAAATAAAATTAGTCGTCCAGGAACAATAATGTCTTGATTTTTATTGCATGATCGCAATACAACAAAGGGTTATAAATAAAGAGATCTGCCTCATTTCCCTGACTATATTGTATAAAATATGAATTTGACGTATAAAGCCCACCGCATACTATACGGTGGTTCTGCGATCCAATTTCGGAAGAAAATGTAAGAGCATTTGATGTAAACATTAAAACACATTAAATATTTTTTATTGAGGTTCTGAAGAGTCATATAGATGGTAAAATCGAATATACGGCCTATTGCGAGCCGTCTAGTCGGAGGAAAGGCCAAATCGGCTCCGAGTTGTAGTGACGTCAGAGCAGTCCTACGATTGTCTACGATTTGAAACTAATTTGGCCTTTATTCCGGGTATACGGTTGACAAAGCACCAAAACCCTATGTTTAGTATTCATATTATTGTTCAGAACCTGAATCATGTAGATTTTATTTGTGAAAATGTCCATATTTAATGCTATTGCGATTTATTTCCAAAATCGGATCGCAGTCGATCGTATGTGGTGGGCTTTTAAAGACTAGTTCCTTTTATCTAGCGTTGTGGGGAAAAAAGTAAAATCAATAAAATTAGATTGCTTGGTATGTACCTGATGTGACAACAGTAATCATGAGTAATGAAGTTTTGAAACGTCACTTTTTTCACCTGATAAAGAAAACTTATTTCTGATATAAATGTACATGTATAAAAACTTTTATTACAAAATGTTCAAATGCATTACTGATAAAGCATGAAACTGGAAGCAAATTACAATCGACCATACAAGAGTTAAACACCGGGTGTTCACTCAATTTTTCAAAGATGTAACTCATGATTATTTCATGGATTCCAAAATTAGCCCCCAATTTTGCGTCAAACGAAGAGATTTTCACCCAAATGACTAAACGGAAAGCAACACATGCAAAAAGCGTTATACGCGCATGCCCGGATTAGGCCAAAGACGTATAACGTCAATTCATAGAAGATAGAGCTTTAGGGGCCTGTTATAAACTAAGCAGTTACACTTCCCTGAACTAAGTAAGGGCACATCGGATAAAGAAGGGGCATTTTCGTCACAGGAGGGGCAGTCATAAAACAGTTGTGGTCTACAACAGCCGAATTTGGCTCGGTCAAATTTGTGGGAAATTTAATTTCAATTTTTTTCAATTTAATGACATTTATTTCCAACTTTTCAATATAAATGTACAAAGTAATAAATGAACAAAATAATGTACATGTATTTTTAACAAAAATATGACAAAATATACATTCATGTGGTACATACATAGTTGGAGGACACAACTCTAAAAGCAAAAGCAAAAGCAAATTCGCAGTGACAGAATAAAACACATGGGGGGAAAAAAAGATTTACCCGTGCGGGCAAGTCCAAGGTAAGTTCCTTATGTCACCAAGTATTTTGAAATTATATTAAGGAATAATAAATTGTGAACATATATTGACATGAAAATATCAATCTACTTAATATTTTGTCTTATCCAAGCTGTCGGAGGGCTATCAGCTTGATACAGTTATCATATAACCTTTTCAAGACAATTAACCACATTTTGTGGTTTGGTTCAGTAACTTTTGATTCAGAGCTCTAAAAAATATACCATGCAGATGCATGAGTAGAAAGAGCAAAAATTTCTGCACACACTATGTCCAATTTTTCGCATGACCATATTGCGTTTAATGGCAGGAATTTTTAAACCGAGAATAAGCTTTAAAATCCTTAAATTGGCAACACAATGAGAGATTCAAAATCATTGTTTTTTTATCAAAATTTGCAATTTTTTCAACTTTTCGACAAAATTCATAACCATGTATATTGATTTCAAAGACATTACACTTTATTTGAACCATGTAGCACTAAAAGAAGAATATTATTGTTGCCAATTTGAAGAACAGAATGTGATCAATTTAGCCCTTAAAGGGAAATCCAACCTTAATAGCAAGTTGCTTTGAAAGAAAGAGGAAAAATCAGAGAAGCAGATTGGTGAAAGTTTGAACGAAATCGGACAAGCAATAAGAAAGTTATGAATTTTTGAAAGTTGTAATCACTATGCATATGGGAATTTCAAATTGGCCGAATAGGTAATGTCACTGTGATGTAGCTGTGGACAACTCCCCCATTCGCTCTAACACGCAAAATGACTAAAATGTCACTTTTTTTCAAAATGCATTACTCAGTAGGATCTTTTCGCTTATGAGGACCTATAACAATATGCTATCTCCAATATATTTTGAGTACTGCCCCGAGGGTAAAAGCGCCTCGAAGAAAACCGCAAATTAATGATATTTTTGTGTACGACAAATGGGAGAGTTGTCCACAAAAATGTCACAATTGACTCACCAAATTGCCAATTTGAGATTCACATAGATGTAGTGATCTCATTTTTCAAACATCCATAACTTTCTTAATCCTTGTCCGATTTCTTTCAAACTTTCACCATCTTGTTTTTCTTATTTTTCTACTTTCACACAAATCATCTTATTACCAAGGTTGGATTGCCCTTTAAATAATTCCTCTCCTGAAAGGGTTAATTATACTATGTTAGATGTGGTCTGACAAAAATACCACTGTAGCTTGGACTTGCCCAGGCCTATACCCATCTACTTAAGAAAGGGCATCTGTTTTTTGTCATGACTGGATTTCAATCTAAAAGCATATCAGATCAAAAGAAGGATATCCCTTTCCTCTAGATTTTAGAACAATCATAGATTCAAAGTTTGATGTTGGGCAATATTTATAAACAATTCAGTGTACAATAAAAAAAAAATATAACGAAAATAGTATGATTTAGCTAAATAAGCATGGTATTATCCTTTATAACCTGCATTAGTGCTTCTACAAGTTGTGTTGCATGCAGCAAGCCTAAATAACAACACAAATTATTTGCATACATGGTACAAATGCTTAAAAAATATACTATTATAGTATATTACAGGAATGCAATATAATACATTATCATAATGAAATTTGACTCACTATAGTTTCCACTAGCAATACTCCCTATATAAGAGCTATATGAAAATATACTATTTTTTTATGACAAGGGCGTATTGTACAATGGTGAAGGAGGGTCACTCATAAACACTCATAAAAATGGGGACCTAACTCGACAAGCCTCGCTTTCAATAGGTTCCCCCACAAGTGTATATACTGTATGCGTTTATTACCTCTACTGGAAAATATTTATTATACTGAGCTGTTATTATATATGTATTATCCTTTGTAATATGCCATTTGATTTGTATGCTTATATTTTGCTTTCTCATGTACATATGTAAACCGGTCGTAGAAACAAATCAAATCAAAATCAAATCAAATCAAATCAAACACTTTTATGGTACACTCGAAAATTTAAACCAGAAATCCATCCTGAAATTCGTTGGTTTCATTAAAAAGAGAAAAAAGTGAGAGAAGCAAATCAGTGAAAGTTTAAGGAAAATCAGATAAAGGATGAGAATGATATGAACCTTACGAGTTGTAATCTATCAAATGCAAATTGGCAACTCTGTGATGTACCTTTTGAGCAGCTTTCAAATTTTTTCTGTAATGAAAATTTCATAAATATAATTTTTCCGAAGAAAATGTTTCATTATAACCTGTGCCCTTAAATATATTATTGGACTCATGTTTTCAAACGCCTTCTCTATCAAAAATGTATAAAGTTGGGGCCTGCTTGAAAGACACTGTCAGAAATCCCGCTTTTTGCTCTTTGCTAGTAGTTCTTATCTTATTTTAGTAGAAAATGGAATTTAGTTAAGTTATTCGCGAAGCATACATTTCTTCATAACATGCCATGGAGGCGTCCGAAGCTTTAATGACGTCACTAGTCAGTTCGTCACGTGATGGTACTTTGGATGGCGGCAGGAAACCAGTCGACCTCATCAACGCCCCTACGAAGCTCTCTGCGTTGTCCATGATGTTGTCTCCGCAGAGTTTCCACGAGCGGTATGAATCCGGCGTGGCTTCCCACGTCAACAGCGAGTCCGAGTACGGTAGTCCGACAGCATCGCAGTACTTTGGCAGGATCCGGGCGGGGTTTTGAAGGAGATCGCTCGAGTCCACCACGACGGGATTCGGATCGAAGTTCTCGCGGACGTACCGCCATAACTCGTGGTTCTTCAGGAAATAGTCCTCGACGAACGCGCCGGGTCCCGATCCAGAAAGCGCGATGTCGAATTTCTCGTCGTCGTCCCCGCTGAGTCGTCCATTCGCCAGGAGTTGCGTACGAAGGGCCTTTCGGTAGGAACGGTAGGCAAGGTATGGATGTCGGATGAGGAAAGTGTGTTTGAAGCCGACGGGGAGGAACTGCTGGCGGAGAAACTCGGAGTGCAGTGCGAGGCTGAAATCTTTGACGAAAACGTGCTGACTGGTGGACTGCTCCAGAGAACGCTTGACATTGGCGTACCTATATAGGGTATATTGGATGAAGCAGAAACGATGTCTTACTTTACGCGGGATTTTAAATTTATGAGATTTTCTGTAATGAGCAAATGGGAGAGGAGCTCGCAAGATACGTCACGGAATTGCCAATTTGTGTTTGATTGATTACAACTTCAAAAATTCATAACTTTCTTATTTTTTGTCGGATTTTGCTCAAACGTTCGTTAAAGGAGAATGAAACCCTGGGGAAAAATCATTTTTAATGAAAAGTGAGGATAGAGAGAAGTAATTTTTAAAAAAGTTCCATCAAAATCGGTTACGAAATGAGAAAGTTATGAAAGTTTGAAAAGTCACAATTTACTTTCTATGGCGATCCTCAAATTGGCAATGTTGCTTCAAAGTGACAGGTTTTAGTAGTACAACTCTCCATATGTTTTGTACACAAAATTTAATATTTTCCCCATTATCTCTCAATGTGCAGCTTGTCTCCTTCTTAGCTTAAGATATATCATGGGAAAATGTATTTGACACAATGAGTTCACATAAAGACAAGCAGGACTTTTAGAGATAATGGAGAAAATATGAAATTTTGTGTACAAAACATATTGACAATTGTACTACTAAACTTGCCATTTTGAGGCAACATTGGCAATTTGAGGATCGCCATAGAAAGTAAATTGAGACTTTTCAAACTTTCATAACTTTTTCATTTCGTAACCAATTTTGATGGAACTTTTTAAAAATTGTTTCTCTCTATCCCCTCTTTTCATTAAAATGGATATTTCCCCAGGGTTTCATTCTCCTTTAATCTATTTCTCTCATTTTTCCTGTTTTATAGAAATCAACTTGATACCAGGGTGGACTTTCCCTTTAAATAATTATAGCCATTTTAACAAATAAAATAAAATCTACCTGAGTCAGGGTTTGAACGATAATAAGAATACTCAACACAGGAATTTCGTGCAATGTCAACCTTATATTATATCACGAAAAAGGTAATTTCGAGTTTAATATCTATGACTATTCAAAATCTCATTCAAACATATTTTATGAATTATGTGCTTAACTGTTTATCTAATGCTATTACATTTTATTCCAAAATCGGATCGCAGACCGATCGTATAGTGTGTGGTGGGCCGATACTGGCGAATCAGATTCTCATTCCAGCGTAGAAAATTTCTAAATCGGTTCGATACTTGACTAAATGGAGTTTCTCTATCCAAATATTGTTTATTTTATTCATGGCTTAGTTATATTCAACTTGTGAACAATGTCTATGAAACAGACAGTCCCGGGGGGGGGGGGGGGTACTCGGATTTTTTTGACGGGGGTGTGAATGCCGGATCTTGAACCCCTAACCCATCTTTAAGAGCAAATTTTAAGAAAAGGGTACCCATGTTTAGGGATTTCTCGCAAAACGTATACCAATGTTTAGGGATTTGTCGTAAAAACTGGACCATTTTCTATATGAGTATATTTACAATACAAATGAACACAAGCAACATTTCTATATATTGCAGATTAAAACCATCTTGGTTTTATTTGTGCTCCTTCACACATTTCAAAAAATTTCTCTTTACATTAAAACGGTGTATTGATTTTAGAAAATCATTCGCGGCCAGACGGCCGAATTACAGATTTTTACAGGATTTCGGGATACCATCCCTGTTTAGGGATTTTGTTGAAAATGTGAACCAATATTTAGGGATTTTTTGTAGAAAACGGGACCCATTTTAAGGAATTTCTTGTGAAAAAGCGACCCATTTGGGCGGCACATCCCCGTATAGCGTATATGGAAGTACCCCCCCCCCCCCGAGCAGAGAGTCACCAAGAAACATCCACGCTAAAAAAAATAAATAAACAAACAAACTAAAAAAAAAATTGGGGAAAAACGCTAAACAACAGTCAATGTCCGGGGGTGTACCTTTGAAAAGAGCAATGCAAACTTCCGAGTTTTGCTTATATTCAGCAGTATTGTACATCATTACAATTATTTAGGCATATACAGGGGGAAAATGTTAGGCTTTTTTGTTGGGGGGGGGGGTTACAATAGGCACTGCGACACTATACTCAACACATGCTTGTTTCGAAGCTCTCTTATTTTCCCCTCATCCTTAAATACACCTGCAAAAGCATAACAATGCTTTTGCAGCGCAGGTGTTCTTACTTCAAGTTCAGTAAGAATATAATTAAGTCAGACTCTTCCTGATAAATAGCCATGCAACTAAACGCAAAAGTTAAAAGTCTATTTTAATTATTATTACTCTGAAATCTGAATACAATTCATATGCAGAAACTCTCTGTATTGTAATATTTCTAATAAAAAATGAGAAGTAGGCTAATCCCGATTCTTACGGCAGACGTTGGGGCTTTATTTCCGAGCCGATGAATTCGCCAATGCCTCCGGCGGCTTTCTCAAATTGTTCCTCGCTCCCTTCGTATGAGTAAGGCAAAGGCCCGTACAATTCCAACAGTCCCAGACGTTGCATTTCGTTGTGGGCAAACTGCGAGTACTGGTAGGGTTCTATCCAGATCTCGTTCCCCGGGATGGCAGTGACACATTTTGCGAAGAGGTTGGAAGTACAGCGAGGAGCACACCACAATATGACTCTAGCAGACGACATCTTGTCATTCTCCATAGCTCTAAAGTTACGCAAAATAAAACGTGCGCCTGCACGCCCCCTGCTAAGCACAATTCCTCGAGCTCCAAAAACAAGCGCAATTCCCTTTCATGTAGAATTTATACCAAAGACGACAAAAGTATCCTTACAATATCGACGGTGATGTGAGGTTCAAAGAATTATTGACAACATCAAGTCACACTCCGACACAAAAACGCAACAAATCATCCATGAAAGTTCGTCAGCAACCCCGACCGACCGCGGGAAGTTCTGTATACATCACAAACGCACCGTCTGCTTTGGTGTGTATGTGTGTGAACTGTGATTCAGCCAGGGAAGTTGATTCAGCTATCATCCCGATTCGTCGGAAATTCGGCGCTCTTCAAAATCTTCTCCGACCCGTCCTATTCCATCATGATAAATTGATCATGACGAGATGATGACAAGGCCAAGAACTCTCAACTTTCACCTCTAAAGATGTATAAAAGCAGCAATCTCTATCTGTACATCTCATGTCTCACTCAGATTTCCTAAAGCTTTAATTCCACTGTTTAGTCAGGGGAAATACACATACGGTAGTAGTGTTCGGCGCACTTTTCAATGGTGGAATTGCGGTCAATGCCCCTTGTCCATTTTTGTTTATTAAGAATAGTCTGCCCATTCAGGCACGTTGCGATAAAAAAATTTAACTACATGTATTACGTCTGGTATAACACACACACACACACGCACACACACACACACACACACACACACACACATATATATATATACACATATATATATATATGTTTGGTTTAAAAGTGTAGCGCAGTCATGGTACCTGTCCTGTCATCACAAGCATTATAAATACTAGCCTTAGTTCAGGCATTGTCCGACAGGTTTGTAAAACAGCTGTCATCCATCCAACCTTGAAAAAAAATCGGGCTTAGATCAGGAGTGCCTCAAAAATTACCGCCCAATCTCAAACTTATCCTTTTTGAGTAAACTGCTGGAACGGGTTGTTTTCTCACAACTGACTGCATATTTACAAGATAACGAATTGTTTGACCCATATCAATCTGCCTACAGGCCTGGTAGTGCGGAAACGCTACTTGTCAACTTAACAGATAATATTTTTAGAGAACTGGATTGCGGTAATATTACTGCTCTTATTATGCGAGATATGAGCTCAGCTTTTGATACAGTAGATCACACTATCCTGATTCAAAGGCTGAAATCATTAGGTATCAAGGGTACCGTCCTTGATTGATTTATATCATACCTCTCTGAACGATCTCTGTACGTTAAAATTGGTAATTCTACCTCTGGTAAAACTACTATGAAGTATGGTGTACCCCAGGGTTCGGTTGGAGGACCACTGCTCTTTTCTCTTTACATGCAACCAATCAGCAAGATACTTCTCAAACAGTGTATTAGTTACCATTGTTACGCAGATGACATACAAATCTATCTATCTTTCACACCTACAATGTATTCACTGTCATCAGCTGTTGCAAAACTTGAAACATGTCTAGAAGAACTAAAATCTTGGCTAATATCTAATGGCCTTAAGCTGAATGATGATAAATCTGAGTTTTTATTATTAGGTTCAAAGCACATGTTACGAAAGGTCGACTATCAATCGTGTCATCTCCATATTGGTAGCACTTGTATCACTCCATCAAAAACAGATCGTAATTTGGGTGTTATATTTGATCAGGAAATTTCCTTTCGCAGTCATATAACACATGCTCAACAGAGTGTAAGGTATCAACTACGTAATCTTAGTTTCATAAGGAAGTGTTTATCCACACCTGCGGCCGAGATCTTGATCCATGCTTTAATTTCTTCTCGTTTAGTTTTTGTAAATTCGTTGTTCTGTAACCTTCCAAAAAAAGATGTCACAAAACTTCAACGACTACAAAATTCTGCAGCCCGCCTATTAACACTCACTAAAAAATCTGATTCCATATCACCACTTCTCCGTTCTCTTCATTGGCTGCTAGTTGACAAAAATATTATCTGTTATTCTGTTACTATAGTACATCATTCAGTTTACTCTTTCCCCCCGACATACCTTCGCAACTCTATTTCCAAATACAATCCCACACGAAGTCTTCGCTCATCATCAGACACACTTTTGCTTCATACACCTAGAATAAAACATGCTTGGCGCGATTGGGCTTTCTCAGCTATGGGTCCAAAACTCTGGAATGAACTCCCTCTACAATTACGTCAACTGTCGTCAACAGAAACATTCAAATCGCAACTGAAAACTTATTTGTTCTTTTCGTTGTAATTATTGTAATATTCTAATTTACTATGTTTATGTACTGCATACCAACCTTTCACAAGAACTTCTATATAGTTTCTTTCAAAATACAATCATATAACCAGAAGTATAACTCTTTAAAGTAAAAAAAAAAGGTGTTGAAATGAATGACGTAGGCTGTAGATTGTGAAATAACTCTTTTAAGAAATAACGCACTTGTTGGTTATCACCAGACTGTACCAATTTATAATTATTCGTATTGCATGTTATTTCAGTTGACAGGCTCAAGGTTGAATTGAACTACGTGTTTAAAAAAAAGAGCCTGAGTCTACAGACTAATGTTATTTATGGTTTTGTATTTACTTGGAGGCAATATTTTCTACATTTGTATGGAATTATGAATGAAATACAATGCAATGCAATTCAATGCAATGCAATGCAATGCAATACAATTAATATTCGTCAACATATCCGACCGACGACAAAATAAGAAGTATCAAGTGCACTATTAAATCCCATTCTCTCTCTCTCTCTCTCTCTCTCTCTCTCACACACACACACACATACACACACCCACCACCATATAGGCGTAGCCAGGGGGCACAAGGGGGCCATGCCCCCCTGTTCATCCGCTTTAAAAGGCCATCAGTGGAACGTATATGGGTCAAGACCTTAACCCTCCCCCTATACCCCAGGTGTTTGGAGGTCCCCCCCCCCCTTGTTCGACAAGTCTGGCTACGCCAGTGCCCACCACAGAACTCATATAACTATGTTTGAGTTCATTGACGCCCAGTACTCCGACGGATATTTCGTTAAAAAAATATATATATAGGGTAAGAGTTAGGGTTAGGGTTGCAATTTGGTTTTAATTTAAGGTTAGGTGTAGTGTTTGGTCCTGGGTTGATTTGATTGGTGTATTGACTGCGTAGCCATTGTCGCCAAAGCAAGTGCGGTACAATCTTGATGCCCACCTACAATACTACAATGGGAATATAATATATAGTGAAATAGAATTAACCTACATGTTTTATTCTTGCCAATAGGAAGAAAAAAAAAACTCATTAAAATACATCTCTTTTCGCCATTTGCTCGTTGCTGCGTGACAACGAATTAATTTGATATCTATGTCTATAGAATTCGAAGATGGGAATGTGCCATTTTTCTACACAAAAGAAGCTACTACAACACTCTTGACTTCCCCTTTTGCCCCAGGCCTGTATACTTATGAAACTTTTATATACCTATTTATAAGTGACAAGGTTGCTAACGCTGTTAGGAAATATAATAGCCGCCATAAATTTATGTTGTTTATTTTAAAAACATGTTGCATAATTTCTCTCTCTCTCTCTCTCTCTCTCTGTCTTTCTCTCTCTCTCTCTCTCTTATACATGAAGATGACAATCCATAGCTGATTAAAAACAGTCAGTCATAAAAAGTTGATAATGTATTAATTATAAAGAGGGTAAATATCAATTCGTGGTGGCATGGCAACCTTTTCCATCATTTTTCTTGTAGCTGCCTCTTCCCCCCCCCCCCCCAATGCCCATTTGGCGCCCCCGTTCGGCTGCTCCTGTAGAATTGTAGAAATTTTTTAGTCTGGAAAACTTAGCTGTAATTAATTTCGTCATCAAATGAACAGCTCGACAGCAGAACTTTATTCTGTTTATCTTCTCATCATGTTACTCTTCTCAAGAAAATTATCATTTTCATTCTTTCCTTTGAAGCACCATGAGTTTTTGAGGAGCTAGCTTTCTGCCTGGGGTGTCGTTTATCCTCTGGTATATACATAATATCAGATTGGGTTTCACTTTCTGCACATTGGTCATGACTGGACATGCACTTTTTCTTTTGCTTCTTCGCAATTCGGTTTGAAATGTGTCTGTCTCGATAATCTTTGCGTTTTCCAGTTTCTGATATTCTGTCTATTCTTCATCATCTGACAATATCTCCTCTGATTATCTTCCTGCTTCTCTCCCCCCCCCCCCCCCCCCCTCTTTGGCACAACCTTCTGAGTTGCTTCCTTCCTTCCAAGATGTTTCTAATAATTGTTTCCCATGTAGTCTCTGATCCCCTCCATCTGTATGAGTTCATGAAAATGTGACGTAAACATATTATGCTAATGGCGATCACATCAGTGACAAACTAACTAGGATTTGTGAATATATAGGGCCTTGTAAGAAACCTATCATAGATTATGCAAGGTTTCATGAGTACCACAAAGTGAGCAACTCAGGTTTTATGAATGTGGGCATTTACTCTATGCATTAAACAGCCCACGTCTCATCATTCCAAAACCTAAAAAAACGAATATAAAAACCCTACACCCAACTGTTTTATCTCCCACCCCCACCCCCGCTCTCTCTCTCTCTCTCTCTCTCTCTTTAGTTCTTCCTACATGTTTGTTTCTCTCCCTCTCTAAGTTTCTTTCTATTCCTTCTTTTCCACTCTCTTCCCCTCTCACTTTTTCCGTATATCTCTTCATTCTCGCCGCTCTCAAAATACCCCTTTCTCTCAAAATCCGAATTCCTCTCTTTTTATGTCTCCTATCTTCTTTTTTTTTTCTCTCTCTCTCTCTTTCTATACCTCTAATTTTCTTTCTCACACTCTCTAGCTATTTCTCATTTCCTTCCTTCCTTTCTTTCTTTCTTTCTCTGTCATTGTCTTTTCTCTCTCTCTCTCTCTCTCATTCTCTCATTCTCTATCTCTCCCTCTTCCCTCCCCACCCACTCAATCAGATTGCCTCTTTCTATTCCGAACTGCTATACGGATAAATACGTACCCTCTTTTTATATACACCATACCACCCCCGTTCTTACATCAGTCACACCTGCAAACCAATTCCAAACCGATTCCAAAACCGATCGATTCTTGGCCATTATGATGGAATGTAATTCTTTGATCGGTCTATTATCGGTCTGGCGTCGGTCTTGCAGTGACTGGGGCATCATATCAAATCGAAGTTGGCCGACGACACACCCTGGTAGGCACTGATAAAGAAACCACGAAACAGTCACACGAAAAAAATGGGAAAACAATCTCAAGTCTATCATATGGAGGTGGAGGGGAAATGGTTTATTATTATTTTTTTTTTGCCATTTCTGTTGATCATGTGTAGTCACTGGAAAGAGAATAAAACGTGCATCATACCGTGAAGGCCCCTCTCTCTCTCTCTCTCTCTCTCTCTCTTTCTCTCTCTCTCTTTCTTGGTTGTCTGGCACAGTATGCACATGATTTGTTACAACTTATTACGGTGACGACGCCATTTTCATTTTGGATTGCACACGGTTAGGACATGGTACAATAGTGAAATTGGACTTTTAATTGGACTTTTAACCTTACACAAAATAAAGTGAAATTTCGGTCGGCAAAATGTCGCCATTATTCTGCATTGTCGCTGTTTTGGTCACTATTGTTGGAGTTACACAAGCAACCCCGGTATGTTTGATGATAAAATGTGCTTTTTAACAAATAAGTTTTGTAAAAACTTTTCAATATTTTACAAGTGTTATTTTTATGGTGGGTATCTACTCTAAGAACTAGATATCAAAGTTTCTCTTTTATTAGTCATTTCCTTTAGGAGTAAATACGGACTTTATTCCTAATGTTAGTTTTCAGCCAAATTGTACCGTTTCCCTTGTCCAGTGACTGATTAAAATGAAATATCATAAAGAAATAGACAATACTTACTATTCAAAGTTAAGCATTTAGCTGTCTGTGTCAGATCATCACATTTTGATGACATGAAAACCCCGAATCTAAATGTAATTTATGAAATTTGCATGGGAGAGATGCATGTAATTGTTTTTTTTTTTTTTAATATGCAGGTGCTTACGATGTCTGAAAGGGAAGATATTCTCCGAGATTTGCTGCAAAGTAAAGGAATATTCGACTTGTTTTACGGTAGTGATGAAGAGACAAACGAGGCACCAGCTACCACCGAACCCTTGACAACAGCAGAAGAACCTGAACCGGTTCAGTTCAATGTCGAATACGGGCTGGGCCAAGGAGCATCAGGTCTCACCTCGGGACAGATCTGCAGTATGGCACAAGTCATGTTCCCACGGAGCGAGTCCGTGGAGACCAAACGCGATCTGGTAGTGAACATGATCTACCATGTCTGTCTTCCATCAGTTGGACGCGAGGACCTTGAGGCCATTGGATTGATACTCAGCTTCCTTCAGAGAGAAGAAGAGGGTGTCAGCGAGTCAGAGGTTCCCACAACGCCCGAGCCAGAGGTTCCAACAACGCCCGAGCCGGAAGAAGAGAAACCGTTGTCAAATTGGCAAGCGCTGCTCGATAAACTAGCCGAAGCTCAGGAAGCTCAGGAAGCTCAAGAAACGGGAGACGAGGAGGAGGTAGAAGCAGAAGCTATTACTCCTGCTGCAGCTGCTGAGAGTGGTGCAGACGCTGGTGCTGACGCTGGTACTGACGCTGATACTGACGCTGGTGCTGATGCTGCCTCTGGTGCTGATGCTGATGCTGACGCTGATGCTGACGCTGGTACTGACGCTGGTGCTGACGCTGGTGCTGACGCCGGTGCTGACGCCGGTGCTGACGCTGGTGCTGACGCCGATGCCGGTGCTGGTGCTGACGCCGGTGCTGGTGCTGGTGCTGAAGCCGGTGCTAGTGCTGACGCTGGTGCTGGTGCTGGTGCTGACGGTGAGGGCGGGCAGGAGACTGACGTATCACCGGCCAAGCGCGAAAAGGATGAAGAATTTTTGAGGCTTCTTCTGAAGGCAGTCGAAATGAATAATAAGAAATACTACAATTAATCTTAAGATTAAGAATCCATCATTTAATCATTTAAAGGTACTTTATCCCTTTTGCAGCCCTAAATTTTGAAGTGTGAGTATGCGATAAATTACAAAAGAATTATAATGGGAAAACTTGTGGGGATGAGGAAAGGATTATAATTTGCTTTTAAGAACAACAATTTGGTAACACTTTATTTTTTTCGACTAGAAAAAAAATCACGTAATTTTTAAAATTCTTTTTTGACCGTTAGTACATGTACTTGTGTTGATTTCCGAATAGCTCCCTCCGCTACAAAATCAAGATTTTCGTTTCTTACGAAGGAGTTACAGAACTTGTGACCTTGAAATTTCATAGGCAGTATCTACAGGATGTCTACTAAACCTGTGCAAAGTTTCGCCGAATTTTGTGTAAGTCTGCAAAAGGGATGAGGTACCTTTAAAGCAGACAATACAGGTTGTAGATATGCCATTGATCATTGTTCGTGACTCCAATCCGCTTCAGTCTACATCATACCAATAGCAATGCGTACAATAATCAAAGTGGAAGAGATAATAAAGAACCAAATATTTACTGAAAATGGCTTCGAAAAGTCATGCGTAGAATATTCACAGTGGAAGAGATGATAAAGAACCTATACAACACATTTACTGAAAATGGGTATGAAAGGGCTTAGTTTGCCTAACATCAGTGGGTGCCAGACAAAACAATTCTGTCAGATGTCTTTGTTTAAAGTTATGCTAACATTTTGATTATCATAGTGTGAATAACTGGCGAGAGAACCCAAAAGTAAATGTCAAATGTGATTCATGATAATATTAAGATAATTATTAATATAGTGGATAATATACGCTATGGTAATAGCGCATCTCAACTACTCCTCCAACATTTTCAAAACGCATTTCCTTAAAACCTCCTCAAGATGTTGTTATTTGAATCCCATCTCAAGCTTAGCTCAGGCAACATAATTTGGATATATAAATATATATATATACATATATATAGTAAAAAGATAGTTCTGCTTCGGACTTGCAAAGTTAAGGAACAAGACAAGATATATATATATATGTACTCTTGAATCACAGCAGCTCGTATTTAGGCAAATCGATTGATATTGGTTCATCCGCAATTAAAGAACAAATAAACTAAATGGGTGCTATTATTCAAGTTGTTCATTATTCGTCGATACCAGCCATTTTGCTATGAAAACTCGGGTCATCGGTGTGTTGTTGTTTTTTCTTGTCATATACATGTTGTATTATGCCCGAAACTAGTCGTGGTCACTATATTATGATTATTCTTATCGTAACAAGGCGACAACATTTGATTGAGTTCATTCGATATTTATGCGATAAGATAATCAGAGATGGCCTGGTAAAATCCCAAATGATGCAGTTGACCAGGGGCTAGGTATATAAGTGTGTGAATGAATCAATAACCAATGATTGGATCTATGTCATAATGGTAAAACTGTTGTAGCAATAGTGAGAGCGATTTATGTCCATTTTGGGAAGAGGTGTGTATGTTTCGAAATCGTAACACATTTATACGATTTCAGAATTAAGAGAGATAAGAATTTGTTATAACTCATAGAGATTAAGATTTTATGGTATACCATTTTGCTTCCAAGTTCCAAGGAGATATGTCTTTCAAACTCAAGCAATAAGAGGTTTTTTTAAAGTTAATGTAAAGTGCAGAGTAGATTAGATGTGACAGTACTATACAAAGTTCTTTCATGTTGTTTTTTTTTTAAATTAATAAAAACCTTATAAGAAGTCTATAATAAAGCTTTTTATCACAGTTTTTATTTCTGGCTGCTAGTGACCCAATTTCTTTTGGAAAGGTATAGAGACAGTGACCCATATCCTTGAAAACGCTGGCCCAAGTTAAACCTGCAACATAGTCCACTGATTTATGGAATGCCAAGTGTCAACCTTTCCACTCCGTACAAATTACTGTAATTATGTAACAAAACAAATGAACAAAATTATTTTTGTCATAAAATGAGAACTAGAAAGTAAATTCATAGCGAAAATTTTACTGTATTTTTATTTTGTTCCGAATGTATGGTGATTTTTCAAGGATAAAGATGTTGACATCTGGCACTCCATAAATCGGTGGACTAAATCTGTGCACTTAGTTCATGTAGTAAGGTGGCTTTCGAGAATACTGTAACTGGCAAGAGTATTTGAAGTCAAATTTTACAGTGGCGTATTAAGGCATTGACAAACATGGGAAGGGGCGAGTTCGTCGGGAAGTTATAGACCGATTCGATTTTCCATGGTTTCTGAGAGCACCGTACAGTATACGTCCGCCATAACTGGGGCCCATCTAAGAGCATAATATTAGATGATTCAACGTCTTATGTAATCAGACAGACTATTATTCAGCATACTTGACCCCCAGTAATGGCGGCTGAACACTTCCATGTTCAGCTTTTCGAATCGGTCTCTAGGTATACCGTGTGCTGTTGCTAGGGGCACGTTCCCCTTTGCTTTGATAGTAGTGTTTTCAAACGGATGGGATGGGGGCGGCTACGCCAGCACCACCCTATGGTTGATACGCCGCTGTGAGTGTGTGTGTCATGACCATGTTAAGCTTTGAGCCCTTAGATCACCAAAATCATACACAGGGTCACGAGGTCAGTCTTTCTTTTGTCAGTTTTTACTTTAGTCTGCTGGATAACTTCAACTATGTAAAAAGAAGTTGTTATTATCATCGGCCCAGCATGGCGGTTTATAAATTTAATTGAATACAAATGAATGCATCCACACTAGTGCAAATATTAGGTGCGGTATTTAAAGAGTGGAAACCTATAAAGAGAGCTTGGGCAGAGGGTTTGAGAAAAGTTGGGAGAAGGTTAGAAAGGTTGGACAGAAGAGGCCTGCATAAAAAAAAAAATAATAAATAAGAAGAGAAAAGCAGCGAGTAAATAGGGTAGATGAAAGAGATATACTAAGCGGGAATGAGAAAAGGAGACAAACTCAGATAAATGAGAGAAACGAAGTGACGACACTTCGAAAGAAAATGAAAAAAGAAAAATAAATAAAGGTGCAACGATGAATGTTCGAAGGCTGAGGTCAGTATATCTATGAAAATCTCAAATGGGCAACTTGGTTATTCGACTGTGACGTAATTTGGCGCATTTCTCCCATTCAATGTACACTAAAATATCATGAATTTCCGTCATAGTTCGGACTGATATACCCAATATATGGGATCTATTATGCCATCCAATTAAAAAAGTCCTGATTATAGATACAGAGTTTAGAACAATTTTTAGTCATTTTGCAAGGAGGAGGGTTATCCGATATTACATCACAGTGAAATTAATAATTCGCCAATTTGAAATTCATTTGAAATTATATACAATGATCCCAAATTTGGCAATTTATATCTTTCTTATTGTTTATCCGATTTCGTTCAGACTCTAAACAATCCCTTTCTCTGATTTTTTTTTGTTGTTTTTTTTATGTTTTTTGGTCTGCTTTCCTCCAGGGCCCCGTTTCATAAAAAGGTGTTATCAATAACAACTGCCTCATTTCTATGACAAATTTGCTCTCAGCCAATCAGATTCAAGGATTTCAGTAGCTTATAACAATCAGTATGACTTGTTATTGATAACAAGTTTTATGAAACGGGGCCCAGAGCAGGTTTGCTATCTGGGTTAGATTTCCCTTTAAAACGTCACACAGCGCGGCGTTTACAGAAAATCCAAACGAGATATGCTACATCGAGTACCAATAATGGCTACATACATAAAAGTGCAAATATAATTTTCTTATGTACAATGAATGTACAATGAAAGAGAGTCTGGAGTGAGCGAGAGAAAGAATGAGAGAGAGAGAAAGAGAGAGAGAGCGGAGACATAGAAAGAACACGGCTTAACTGCATGACATTTCCCCTCTCTCTCTCTCTCTCTCCCCCCCCCCCCTTCTCTACTCAAATCCCATTCCCCCTCCCTCTTTTGGTTGATTTGCTTCATTTTCTTTCTTGATAGAAGCAGAATAGAATCACCCGTACAAAACCACATTCCTTGATATTTCTCAGTACACGAAACCCTTAAATTAGGCCATGTATTTCCTTTTCATTATAGAAAAATGTCCATGAATATGTAAAGAATCATCCGTCTTTACTGAAACTTTGGTTTTATAGCAGTGGTTGAATAGGTTCTAGAAAAACATATTCATTGTTTTTTGGTGTTATTGGTTGTTAATCGACTCCGAACATGACAAACAAAAAAGCTAGGTTCAGACTTGTAGTTTCAAAACTTTAAGTTAGCGAAACTTTAAGTTAATGAAACAACGGCTCACTAGCAACGATGAAGGTTCACACGGGCCCCAAACAACGAAGCTCGTTTTTCTGAGACTACAAGTCGAGCGATCGTCGTTTAACATGAGCAGAGAGGTCATGGTTAACAACGAGATTGCTAAACTTAAAGTTTATTCTGTTCACACGGTCTGTAACTACAACCGGAGGACTCCCCCGCTGCTCGTTGTGTCGGCGTTAACTACAAGCACGTTTGTGGTTCTGGAACTACAAGTAAACTTAAAGTTTCGAAACTACGAGTCCGTTCATACGGTCTGAAACTACAAGATAACTACAAGATAGTTTTGAAACTGCAAGGGAAACTTAAAGTTTAGCTCCCTTCGTGTGAACCTGACTATAATATATTGATAAGTATCAGAGAATAGACGAAACCAACTGAAATGAACAAGAACATAAAATTAATGTATTGAAATTGCTTGTCATGTACCAGACACTGTTTTGTGTGGCTAAGGGGGGGGGGGGGGGGGGGTAGTCTGCAAGCACAGACCCTAATTTGACACTTTATCAGAAAATCATTTTGTCTTGGGAGAAGCCTAGCCCAGCAACCTACTGGTCGTGTCAGGAACAGCGATATTACATGGCCTATGGTAGTCTTATAGTGCAGACACTCTCTTACGACTGACTAGGGATTGTGCCTGCAAACTAGGGTTTAAATGGCAAATGAGAGAGAGAGAGGGGGGGGGGGGAGCTGCTAAGAAAGCGATACGACCATGTGGTTGTACATACGACACAGTGCTCCTGTGACAATCGCTCCGGTCAATTTCGTACAGTAATCATACTCCTAACTTCAACGCAGGACCAAACACTATTATCTACCCCAAACCCTAAACTTAAAGGGACCGAAAAGTCGCCAATCGTGTGTGTTTTGGAGCTTAATTGGCCCGGCTCGGGTAATATTCAGGAATCTCCGTACACGTACATCTTCGGTAAACGAGCACGCAATTGCAGTGATACGCATTCGACCGAAGAAAGACGAACTGAACAACCCAACTGACAAACTACCCCACCCTCGACTGCAATTGTGTTCGCTGCTCCAAAATTGTTGTTATGCACGGCCTTGCAATAGGGGCAAGCGAATGAAATTGAACGTACATGGATATCGAGCGGTAGCTACCTTTAACTCAAAGTTCAAATGCAACCCTAAAAGTCTAACCCTAACCCTATTATCTTTGACGAAACACAGCCTGCAATTAAAGGGCATTAATCCAACCTTTGTATAAAGCTGATTTGTCTGAAAGCAGAAGAATAAGAGAAACGGAAAAATGAGATCACTACATCTACGCGAATCTCAAATTGGCAATTTGGTGAATCGATTGTGATGTATTCACGGTCAACTTTCCCATTAATTTGTCGTACACCAAAATATCATTAAATTTCGGTTTTCTCCTGGGCGCCTTTTCCCTCGGGGCAGTACTCAAAATATATTGTAGATAGCACCTTGTTATAGGTCCTCCAAAGAGAAAAAGATCCTACAAAGTTATACATTTTGAAAAATTGACATTTTCGTCAATTTGTGTGTTGGAGCGAATGGGAAAGTTGACCGCCCCTACATCACAGTGACCGTACCGATTCGTCCAATTTGAAATTCCCATAATTTTATGTATAGTGATTACAACTTTCAAAAAATCACGACTTTGTTATTGTTTTGTCCGATTATGTTCAAACTTTCACCAATCTGCTTCTCAGTCTGATTTTCCTGCTTTCACACAAATAAAATTATTACAAAGGCATTGATTAACTTTGCCCAGGATTGAAAAAGAAAAATCACTGTTCCAGCTAATGCTGTAATCATAATTGCAAAACTTTAGCTCAGACAAGAATCGCCTGAGTTTTATAAGCTGATCGGTCGTTTATATATCAAGATATTTACGATTGAACATTGATGTCGGGATAGAGTACCACCGAACCCTAAAGAACTCCTACGGTTGGCATACATCACTCTATCACAGAATACCGTACGGGCTGGAAACCCGCTCTGAAATCGCCAAGTGCTGGTGCTTGGTTTTTGTGACTGCAGCGCAGCGAAGAAGCCGAGCGACTTGCGCTAGCGATTGATCGCGATTTTCTCTTTTTTAGGATAGTAAACGGGTTCTATTTTCTCTCATACTTTCACATATCCTTAATTATATATGTAGTTAGAGGACTGCACACAATTCACTGGCATTTGAGCTGATTCTACAATTTTTCACAAAGTTAATCAATCACATTAAGTAGGAAACGTCGCCGGAACAAGTGTCGGCTCACCCGAAATGCCCTATACTATAGTCCTAGACCCGCTGCCGTTCATAAAGTCTGTTCCCTCGCATTGCATCCATCTACCACCCTACTCAAATGAGATTGCCTACTTCTTGGTTTTGGAGAAGAAATTCGAGCGATATTTGGATGTAATGAGTTCCTTGAATAGAGTTAAGAAACGATTTTTTTTTTAACCTACTGTTTTGTAGGGTTTTCCACCCCAGCTTATGTACACATTCATTACAAATGTATCAGCCCTTCTTTGTACCTTTTCAATTCTTTCCGGATGGATTTTCTTGTAGGGATCCCACACGGAACTAACAGTATTCATGCCAAGGTCTCTTGCTATTTATGGCAACGCAAACAGTTCTATTGGTTGCGTTTTATGTTATCCGGCAAGAGTACTGTTTGCTCTGTGAACAGTCTGGTTGATGACTGTCAACCACTAACCTTCTGGAATAAAATCATCTAGATGGTAGGCTACTCTTAGGAAGCAGTTTTTTCTTATTAAGTTGGTTTCTGTCATGCTGGAGCCTGTCAAAATTATTGGAGGAATGAAATGAAATTATTTGATTTGGTAGGTCATTAAAGGATGCAAAAAACAAAAGAGGCCTCAGAACAGTGCCTTGGGAAACCCCAGAGGTCGCTGGAATGATCGAAAGCGATTCTCTGATGGCACTTGATGAAAAAAGCACGTGTCCATTTTGTTAGTGCTTCCTCGAATGCGAAGGATTTTGGTGCATTACAAAAGATTTAAATAAAGTACATGATCATGATGATACAAACATTATTTGCACCAATGGTTATGAAGAGTCTTTGCTTTGGACAAGTACACTGATATCTATAGTCTGCAAGCACAGACCCTAATTTGACACTTTATCAGAAAATCATTGTGTCTTGAGAGGAGCCTAATCTAGCTACCTATAATACTGGTCGTGTCAATATGTTTGGAGCAGCTGTAGTACATGGCCTATTGTAGTCTTACAGCGCAGACTCTCTATACGACTAACCAGGGTTTGTACCTGCAAACTAACTGATATCTGTATAATAGTTCCATGTGCCAAAAACCTCAGTCCTTGGTGATATTCAGCCATTTGTTATTGTTGTTGTTTTAAATTTGATGGTCTTGAAACCTTATAATGCGCAATGATTCCTAACTGACATTTTGAATCACCTTATAACATTAGCACCGAAGAAAATGTGACGATATTTTGTTTTGCTTGTCAGAAATTTTTCATAAATTGTGCCCCTGGATTTGCCTATACATTATAATAATAGCCAGTGTCAGGCTCGTATTATCCATTGTAGCCTCTATCAGCTTATCCTGCCAACATACACATAAGCAACATAATAGTTCTAACAATGACACCCTTAGGCTTAAAAACCTTTTCGTAACGTGATGATGATTGGATGTTAAAGAAAAATTCAAGACCAATCCATAACGCACTCACATCGTTTATCGATTCCCTTCCTGAATTGTTCATATGAGTGTTTTTCCTCTCCCAGTGGTGGATCCAGGATTCTCTACCGGGGGGGGGGGGGGGGGGGGGGGGGGGGGGGGGGTACAACTCTGAAAAATTTTTGACAAGAGAGAGAAAAAAAAGCGGGTCGTCAGAGTTTTGGGGTGCCGTTTTGCTCTGAAATTTACTGACTAGAATCACATATAAGAGAGAGAAAAAAAGCATGAAAGGTCATCAGAATTTTTAGGTGCCTTTTTACTCCAAAATTCACTGACAAGAAGTAAAAAAAGAAAAAAAAAACATGAAAGGTTATCAGAATTTATAGATGTCTTTTTACTCCAGAATGATTGACAAAAACCAACAAAAGAAAAAAAAAAGCACGAAAGGTCAAATAAGAAATTTTAGGTGCCTTGTTACTCCATAATTCACTGACCAGCAGAAAAGGTGACTACTTGGGTCTAAATTCGGTGCCGGGGGCAAATGTTTCGGGCACATTAATTGTTTTCCTTTTATGCTCGGTGTATACTTAACATGATTATGCCAGATTGGGTTCTGCCGGGGGGGGGGGGGGCACATTCCCCCTGATTCCGCCACTGCCCCCTGTAAAAAATACGAGGTCTACCGTCTACGTACCCCCACCCCGGAAAAATTAATAACCCCTTTTCCCCGACTTGGTTGTTTCCCCGGTAACATAATGCGGAATGTGCGAATGGAACGAATGGAAAATACGGTGAGGTGCAGACGACATTGTTGAATTTTGATGCCTTTCCGATAGCAGTTGGATGCCGCCCTCTGATAACAATCACTGGATTACAATCGCTACGGCGGTATTGTTCGCTTCTTTGCACCACTGCCATTCCCCTCCTTCCCTCCCGTCGCTATCATAATCTATATGCTCATTAGCAACACAATTTATGAGCGTGGGAATCAAGAGAGAAAGAAAAGGAAAGACTCCTTTGAACATCAACGCAGCACAACACTCGTCTGCGAGCTCGAAAGCAATATGCGTGATACGTCTTGATCAGCACCACTAAACGTTTTCTCTTAACATCCCTCACACAATCATGAAGAGCTCTTAGTTAAATTGGCGACGAAATCATATTCTTAGCTACATAATTAACGCATCTGGTGAGTATTACTGTAGAACATTGTGCTTCTTAAACAAGTAATGCCCAGAGTTGTATTTCTGTTTGTGTCACTTTATAAGCTTGCAACTGAAATAGGTCGTCGTTGTTTATCACAAGCGTTTGTATCTTTCACTCCTATACAATCATGATATTGAAGTGGGTGTAAAAGGTAACGTTTTCTATCCTTGGCTCATGAGTAAGTTATATAGGCCTACTGTGTGGTGTATTAGCCTTAGGATAATATTGACATTTAATTTCGCGCCGCTAGAGTAGTCCCGTTTTCATCATTTTACACGGGCCGTTTAACGTAATGATTCATGTCATTTACTAATTTCCATGCTTTGATTAAACATTGTAATAAACGCAAACAGTCATGGTGTCTCCATTTGTTTGTCATAGACGCATAGTCATTGTCATTGTTACTTTTTTTTTTAACAAGCAGATTCTGGGCCTGGTGTTGCCATCAAAAAGTTGAAAAACGGTCCCAAGTTATGAAGAGTAATACATTACAAATGCATGAATTTCTAATCAATTACTCTAACTGATTAGATATAATATTCTTTGCTAATATTGTAACAATATTTAGCAAAGAATATATGTACATGTACCGGTATCTATAACGAATTCAGGAAAAATGAATTTACTTTCTTGTCTTACTATAGATCTCACGTTAAACTCTCTAGTTATTAAGATAATAGGCCTACACATTCATGAAACTATACATTTCCATAAGCCCGGAGGGAAGAATTTTTTTCTTCAATTTTTTCACAAATGTAAGCTTTGAAGTATTGGCCAGATTCGATATATTTTTGCATCATAAGACTTGAAGTGCCTTTTGATGACAAAAATTAAATGAAAGAATTTTTAGAACTGCACAAGGAATATTCTAGAACAGCAATTTAAAATAATGTGTATATCAAAAAGAAGAATATGCTGTGTTGCTAGGTCCTTGTCCTATACTAGCTGTGCATATACCGTAATTATACATATATATAGAATAATCCTGAGAGATTCGTCTCTTTCTCTTAATCAGACGCATGCAGTTTCGAACAAGCATTGCTAATAACTGAACTAAAGGAAAAGGACCTCGACGGGAAGATTAAAGAACAAACCGTCCTCTTAAAGTAAAGAGTGCCTTCTACGTGCATTATGTTGCGGATTCAGGGGGGGGGGGGGGGGTAGGCCAGGGGCCTTATGCCTCCCCACATGTTGCCCCTGGTAAATTCGATGAGCTTTTCTTCTTATTCTTGTTCTTCTTGTTCTTCTTTATTTATTTCTTCTTCTTTTTTCTGTGCTTGTCAGATATTTCTGACATATAATTTTCCCCTCTCCAGGAAAATCCCCTTGCATTCACCACAGTGACTTATAATCTACATCAATTAATTTTCAAAAAATTATAAGACAGCTAAAGGAAGGACTTTCCAGCGAAATTCATGTTGTTTTTATTAAGAGTCTCGTGCGTCTCTTTAAAGTGTCTCTTTCCCGTCTAGCCTATTGTTAAAATGAATTCTTAGAATATCTGCTCATAAAGCAAGCACATCATTAATATTTCTGATGGTACCACATACCGGTGATTCCACTTATAACGAAGATTATTATTTTAAACCACATATCTAGTTGATCAGCATATCACATTCTACGTCGTGTCGCTGCCCAAGGTCATTTGGTGTTTACTTATCTTGCTTATTAGCCCATCTGATTGCTTTCGTGGCATCAATGATTTGCCCTAAAATGTATACTAAATTGATGTTTGAATTTGATGTCTTGATATTCTTTAGATCAACCTCCTTTGTGTGAAATCATATAAAAGGCATCCCGGGGTACAGGGGCGGCGCCAGGGTATTTTGATAGGAGGGGCAAGACGACCTAAAGATGACGTCATATTTTTTCTCCATTAAATAACAGGGGTAATATAGAGTTATATGTTTAAAACCTCTCTTTTTAATACTCCTCTTTCTTCTTTCTTCCCTTTTCTTCCCTTTTCTTCCTCCTTTTCTTCTTTTTTTCCCCTTTTTTTGTTCTTTTTTCACTACTTGAAAAATCATAGGGGGGGGGGGGGCGGTCGCCCCCTCTGCCCCCCCCCCTGTAGCGTCGCCCCTGCCGGGTTATAAGATGTATCTTCTATACTTCATTCAGGAATTGATAGAGAATGATATATTTTTACGCATATGTCCACTTCTAAAGGGGCTCAACTCTAAACATTTCATATTTCTATTTTGCTTTAGGCGAAACTATAATGATGAAGAATCTGTCCTGTGTATAATTATATTGACCATGATATACCTTTTCATCATAAGCATTAATAGAGAATTTATTCCACGTCATTTTCTATTTGCTGGTGATTATTCGATTTATTTTGGATAATAATTTATTGGCGTCTCCATCCAGCGTATAGTTGACATGGGTTACGCCCCTTTCCCCTTTTAAGGCCTATGAAAGAAGCAATACAGTTTGGTGTGTTACATTCCACAATATCCTTCGGCATGAGAGTATCCTGCCTACCTCACGTTCAAGTTGAAGTTCAAGTTCAAGTTCGCTTTATTTCATATTCACATTTCACATTTCATTTTTAGTACATATTGTCGATTTCGTTGACAAGAATTAATAATGATAAAAATAATACAGTGTTTATTTAATAAACATAAGTCCATAAAAAATATGTATCACTCTGAATTACTTGTCGTTACTTGTAAATAATGACTAACGAAATTGGAAATGAGGATATGAAGGAGCCTAAGGTAGAAGCAAAAGCTTGTTGGTTATAGGCTCCAAAGAGTAATAAAAATATAAGTCTTACAAGGTTGTGAGAATGAACAAGAAACAGCTGAAGTTAAGTGTAAATAAAAACAACTACATGTATTATTAAAATTTGCATCAAATGTGAATGAATAATCAGCGAAGGATACTTAAATGCAAATTTTAAAAATTATATGGATTTAAGCACGGAAAAGCATAGTAATCGATATTAAATTGATAATTGTATAATCGCTATAATGTACACAAACTACACAAACTACACACTACCCATGCACAATGGCAAAGTCGTAAGTCATACCGAAATTTTGTCGTGATTTTTATGTATGTAGCTGTATGTGGTGATTAAATTTAACCACTCCAGCGAAAAAAAAAAAAAGATATGACGGCAAGTTTTCGGTATTACTCTGAATGAATGGGGAAAAAAAGAAGATATATGAATAGAAAGGATTCAACGTTCTGAGTATTTAATAAAAAAAATAATCTCTAGATGCACCACAATAAATTTTCAAAAATTAATGGAACGATATATCTCAATTCAGTGCTTCTCACGTAAATATATCGCTAAACTTGTTCCCTTTAGTTCTACTCAGTTCATATGCATCGGAAGTATTTGTAATTAGGAGTCAGACTTCGCGAGAGCCAGGGATGGGTTGGGGGAGGGGAAGGAGTAGCGTTCTCCTGCATTTTTATACCAACCCCCCCCCCTCCCTAAGTATCGTTCACGAACTGAGATTGATATTTCCCCCGCACCCCGACCCTTCTATTTTAGGCTTACTTACATAAGACTCACCTAGCGGAGCCCCCCTCCCCACTTTCAAAATTTTACTGTCTCTATTTAAGTCAGGGAAATCATTAAAATTATCAACATAACATCTAAAATATTGACATAAAATGTTGATTATTGTTTAACTCTTTAGGAAAAAGGTCACAATGGAAGATAATAAGTAATTCAGGTTAGTTACATTTCCCTGGATAATTTAAGAAAGGAAGATTTTTTTCCGGACATTGACATGGCCCCCAACATTCGACGCCCTTGTTCTTTTTTTACTGCACTCTCCGCCCACAAGTGTCGATGCATTCTGATATTATGCAATTTGTTAATCAGCTCTTGTATGTAATCAAGATCTATGCTCTTTGTGTATGCTTTCTACAGATTCACGACGGGTGTCGGGCGAGCACACAGAAAATCAAATTCTGTCTACGTTCTCAAGGCAAACACTGAAACAGATAGCTTCCATTATCATTTATTCAAGATGGCTTCCTCACAAGGAGATGGAGGTTTGTCGCCGTTTGAACACCAGGCAATGGGAGTAGTGCTTTCAGTCGAAGGTAGGACGGTTTCCTCAATATATTTTGCCTCCATTTTAGGAGCTTTTGTATATATTTTTTGTGGATACAGTACTTCGTCTTGTGTTTCATTATTGTATTCAGAATTTAACAATGACTTTTAGGTTCTTTTTTCGTGTCCTGGAGAATGAAAAAGAAATGATTTATAAACAATTGCGAACAGGGATTTGAATCAATCAAATATAACATAGCCAAGTCATTTTGTGTAAATGTTTTATTAATTTTCTTTCTGAGACTTCTCATTTCCCTCGCCCCATCCCTATCTCTTACTCTCTCTCTCTCCCTCCTTCTTTCTCTCCCCTCTCTTTCTCTTCCCCCTCTCTTTCCCTCCCTCTTTCTTTCTCTCTCTCCGTCTCCCCTCTCTCTCTCCCTCTGTCTTTCTTTCTCCCTCTCTCTCTCTTACTCTTTCTTTCTCTCCCCTCATTCTCCCTCTCTTCCTCCCTCTTTCTTTCTCTTTCACCCTCGACCCCCCCCCCCCTCTCTGTCTTTCTGTGTCTCTTTCCTCTCTCGTTCTCTGTACCTGTTGGTCTCTAATTATCTCCGCATCTCTCTCTCTCTCTCTCTCTTTCTTTCTCTCTATTCATCCACGCTCTCTCTCTGTAATTATATATCTTTTTCTCTCCATCTCTTTTTCTCTACAATCATCTCTTTCTCTCTGTATCTCCTTTTCTGTACTATCATCTCTTTTTTTCTATATCTATTTTTCTCTATACTATCATTTCTCCCTCTCTATATCTCTTTCTCTCCAAATCTCTCTCTATGTCTCTTCGTCTCCCTTATCTCTTTGTTTTTCTGTCTCCATCTGCCTGAATCTTTCTCTCTCTGCCTCTCTCTCTGTCTGTATCTCTGTCTCTCTCTCTCTCTCTCTGTCTGTCTGTGTGTCTCTCTCTCTGTTATTTTCTTCTTTTGCTTTTTCTCATCCTTTCCTTGTCACACGCCCCCTTCTATCTCCCACAAGATCATTTTGTTTTGCGGTCGTATTTAGGTGGAGTAAATGATAAATAATTCAGATGCAGAATCTCGAAAATCTCTACTGTAAGCCCTTCCACCGGCATTTACCTTTATATCCCCTATCGATCGAACCTCCAAGGAAAATAACATAATGATATTTTGCATCGTATAAATAAAGCTTTTTTAGATCCCCGTACTGATAAAGCAACAGAGACTGGATGCATATACTCAGAAACTGTATCATGCAGCAGTGAATTGCAGCCAAACCTAATGGAAGATTAATAGATTTGTTGCTGAATCCTGACTAATGAAATGTGGAATATATATATCTTCTAGAAATCTTGATAAATCTCTACTTTGCTATTTTTCATCTCAGCCTGTTGAAAATGGGATGATGTTGATTTGCGAAGCCCTTTTTTTTTTTTGTTTTTTGTTCATGTTGGAATCAGGGGAGGGTGTAATATAACCAACAAATTAAAGTATAGGCGCACTTTAAAAAAAAAAAGAATGTCAAAGCTACATGTTAAAGACTTTGAAAGTCATCCATCATTGGAGGCATGACCTAGAATGGGTCTAGACATCAGTGGCGTATCTACGGGAGGGGGGGGGGGGCACGTGCCTCGGGCGGCACTTGAAGGGGGCGCAATAAACAAGACAACAAAAAAAAAGATAGAAAGAAAAAGGGGAGAAAATGAAGTCTAATCATAATCCTTATTAAAGGATTAGGCACCCCCAATCCTCAGGGTAAATGCATTAGAAATACAGTTTTTGAGGGTTTAAGATGCGAAAATTGTCTAAAGCTCGTTCGCTTCGTTCTCTCGCATGATTATGTTGCTTCAGGATCTCTTAATTCGTGCCCGGTATATAATTTTTAAAAAGCATTTTTAAAGGGTTCAAAATTTGAAAAATAAAATGTAATTCTCTCTATCCTTTAAGTGTCATCAGCCTCTTGTTAAACATTGCGCCTAAATAAGCGATAAAATAGCAGGTTCAACATTTGTAAGAAATCTTAACTTTCGGTTGCCTTGCTAAATTCCTCGACTATTTCACAAGGGTTTTCGTTAATTTTGCGCCTGATTTGAGAAGGGAGTGAATGAAAAACCGTTTATCAGTGTACAAAATGAAAACTTTTCTACAGCTCAGTTGCAGTGGTCTGTTGCAAAATTTCCTGGGTAAAATGCACAAGAAATTGCGAATTTTTTAAGGGTTAAAAATGCATTAACAAATAATAAAAATAATACAAAAAATATTTAAAAAGCAGTCCCTAGATACGCCCCTGCTAGATCCACTTCCACTAAAGGCGGTCTTACTTTTTGGATGGAATTTGAATTAACAAGGCATTTGGTTAGAGGGCGTGTGGGAGGGAGTCTTATCGTTATCGTTCAATATCCCACCTTTTTTTTCTCTCTCGTTTTCTCATCGCTTTCTCTCTCTCTCTCTCTCTCTCTCTCTCTCTCTCTCTCTCTCTCGCCTGCCCTCCCCTGCTCCTCAGCTCTTTCTACACCGCTGAAATTGTAATTTCGCTTAGGAAAAAAAAAACATGATAAAGAAAATGGGCGTATTTGTATGAATAATGGAAATACAGATGACTATCTACCGTACAGGGTTTTACTAAAATGATTCAGCGTTGAACGATTATAGACCCATAAAACCCATAATTATTTTGTTTTGTGTGTGTTTTTATTAGAAAAATCAACAGAAATCACATTAATTACAAGTGATTTACATGATTAAAAACAAAATCACTCCAAAAAAAAAAGCAAAAAACAAACAGTAAAAATAAAGTAATTGGTGCAAAATTTAAAAAAAAATTAAATAAGATGGCAGAAAATTGAGTTACAAAATAAATATTGTTCAAGAGCGAAGCTCCGAGATGGAAAAGGTGAACCCAAGTATCGCCGCTGACACCAAACCTACTCGCATAGACGAACTTATTAGACCCATAATTATTGAGCGCCTAGACAATATCCAGGGAAAATTTCCGTGCGATATCCCTGCATTGGCTGTTTAAAATCATAATCATGATACCATAATCATGTCATGGAAAAATGTGAAATTGGAGGATTATCCATGCTTCAATTATTTTTTTCTTTAGGCGTATAAGTTTATGGAATTAATCCATTGCATACGGGAACCAGGCGGTTCCTGTATTAAGCCTATGGGAATGAGAAAATTTATTAGTCATTGGGTTAAACAAGACATTTTCAAGGAATATATCATGACGTTATGATTATCTCCTTAGAAATATTATATAAAGGAGGGGCAAATAGAGGGGAAGAAGTAGAAGAAATGAAAGAAAAATAGGAAGAAGGGAAAGATGAATTATAAAAATAACGATATAAAGAACATTAAGGATCAGTAGTATAATAGCAAAGGAGAGAAGGAAGGAGAAGAAGGAGAAGTAGTGTAGTAGCAAAGGAGAGAAGGAAGAAGAAGAAGGAAAAGATGCAGGAGAAGGAGAAGATGAGGAAGAAGAAGAAGAAGAAGAAGAAGAAGAAGAAGAAGAAGAAGAAGAAGAAGAAGAAGAAGAAAGAGAAAAAGAAGAAGAAGAAGAAGAAGAAGAAGAAGAAGAAGAAGGAGAAAAGGAAAAAGAAAAAGAAAAAAAAAGGAAAAAAGAAAAAAGAAAATGAAGTTTGTTGTTATATAGTGTCATGATTAGTCATTGGTCAGTTTCCTTTTATATGTATTATTTTTAAAATGAAAAGGTATCGCAATGCTTCAAGCTTTAAGCTTATATTGCCATACCTCTGCATGTTATAACATTATCCATATATTTTACCTGTATTATGATCACATTTGCACTTTAATTCTGTTATTGTTTACTTATACTTAATCTCATTTTTTCGTCATAATGATATGCCATGAACCATGCAGAAGTGAATAAAAAAATAAAGAAAGAAAGAAAAAGAAAAAGAAGAAGAAGAAGAAGAAAAGGTAGGAGGAGGGGAAGAAAGAACAAAAGAACATTACTGTTGAAAGATGAGCACAAAGTAAGATGAATTCTAAAGACTGTATTATCTTTGGGAAAATTAAATCATAATACTTCTCCAAGACTTGAACTGTTTGAAATCATTTCGCAATTCGTCAGCATTTGCAGTATATTTCCCAAACCATAGTGTTGTAGGATTTCTTCAGAGATATGCAACGACATCCATGTAACATGTGTAATAACTTATTATATTTCATTCGTAATGAAATTATTCAAATGGTTAGTCGCTGTAGGCTATATTTTCTAGACTCAGAAAACAGTTAAACTATTCAACACCAACACCCTTCCTCCACAAAAAAAATGAAATAAAATAAAATAAATAAATAAATGAAAAGACGTGCAAATATCACAGAAATCTTATGCTATTTCCATGACTGATGTAATTATGAAGTAATTATATATTTTATGCATTTGTCTAATTCTATCTCAGCTTTTCTAAAAATTTGAAAAACATCATATATACGAAAAATGGTTTCAGGCAATAAGACTAATATTTCTGAGGGAATTGAGTTCATTGTTTTCATGGTTTTAGGACATCTATTTAAAATGCAATTATCAGAAAGAAAATATGCCACTGGCGAAGCTTTACAAAATGGTTAGAAAAAAAACTAGAGACATTATTTTTAAAAATTGGTTTCGGTTTCATGATAATTATGTCTGACTTATAGTTGAACAGAATTTTCTGATTTTTTTCTGTGCGATTATGGTGAAATGGAATAGATTCGCAGTTTTCTGCATGACTTTTCTTCACATTGCCGATAAATCACTATTCCCTGTTTCCGACTCGTATACGGGAAACCATTAGGCATCATAATAATATATACCATAATTTATGCATCGACTGAACGCAAATCATTTTCCTTTCCCAGCTAATCATGCATCTTTTCTTTTTTTTTAAAGTTGCAAATGACTATATTGGCATTATAGCAGTTAAAGGGAAGGTTGTGTTATGTGAAAGGTGAAAAATAATTTGTGAGCTTTCTCATTCCTTTTATCTCAGTTTGGAAGACCATTATAGTAGAAAAATCCCCATGAAAAGGATTGCTCTTCAAATGCCCTCATATTTGAAATATGATTAGAAATAGCTGAAATGTTCGGGCTGAACACTCATGCCACTTGTGTGTGTAGTCCCATATACCTATTTCTGTGTGCAATATACATGTGCTTTTCAGCGAGATTGGGTCAAGTTCTTATCTATTTTGATGATTCTGAAACAAAATAGAATAAAACAATTCTTATGTAGACATGGTTAACCTTTCCCAGTTGTTTTGAGACAGTTTCTTTTTGCATGACCAGAACTCAACTTTATCTTTAAATTGTAGCCTCCATTTGATTATATGATAACATCGAAGTGAATGATAATTACTGATGAAGCTTTTTATTGCAAAGATACGGAAAATTGTATATATATATATATATGTATATATATATAAATATATATATATTTAGAATTTTGCTGTTTTTCTCCCATCGTAATATGAAACAAGTCACAGCAATTATTATTTCCATATGAACTGCACTAAAACAAAAATACTTGAATTACTAGAAGTGACCCTGATAGGTATCTTGATTTGGCGCCATCTGAATTACAAATGAACGTGGATTTGATTATAAGAAAAAAAAGAAAGAGATCCAATATCGCAAATATCAATTAATATTAGATGAAAATGTATACTGTACAGTGGTGATGGCGGTGATGGTGATGATGGTGATGATGGTGATGATGATAATGTCAATGATTGGAATAATGGTGGTGGTGTGATGATGATGATGATGATCATTTGATGCTGTTGTTCTTGATTTGATGGTATATGATAGTGAAGACAGTGATGATGATAATGAGAATGATGTTATTTGTGATGATGAGGATGATGATGATATTGATGAGATCCAGATGGGGATAAATGTAATAGTAATGAGTGGATACACAATATATTATACCGATTTCTTACACATTCTTTTACAGGGGTACTGGGCATTACTGCTTCTATATACATCCTATTGTCGCTATTCAATAGTAAAGGGCGTGACCCCACTCAAAAATCCCTTAGGATCAGCTTGGCTCTCGGTGACTTGGGTAAGTATGTAAAACTAATATCGACGTTGTTCCAGCGAGACACTGAAAACGTTAAAAAAAGACTTAAAGTGGCTGCACTGTAAAAAGACTTGCCGTTTTTTTCACGGGAAATTTCCTGGCAGTCAGGATGCCGGGAATGCCCGTTTTTCCACAGTACATGTAAAATAACAGGTTCCCGTTTTTGTTAAATAATAGAAACTTTAATTTCTAACAGGAAAATCTATGTAAATTAAAACGGAACCATGGAAACGATTTGTAATTCAACAGGGTAACTTGTTAAAATATGAGAAAATGTTTTTTAAACAGTGTTTTATGTCGGGCGATTGTAAATATATGCTGATTTTCGGTAAACCAACAAACTTGCTGTTGTTTTGCTGGAAAAAGACTGTAAAATTGAAATAACGGCAATAACTTGTAATTTCAAGGGCAAGAAATCTGTAGTTTTACAGTTATTTTTTACAGTGTGGGGGCGACCCCCCCCCCCAGAAAAAAGGGAATATTAGTGAGTTTGTCGGCAAAGTGTAAGCTTATTATAAATGTTTAATTCTATCTGCACTTTCGGTTTGGCTGCCCCACAGTACTAAACCACGGCAGTGTTGATGAAGTCACAGGGTCAAATAAAAGATTCCTTTCATTTTCTAATATTATCTGTATTATAGGGTTGAAAATAATGTTCTTCAGAAAGATCGTTCTTGAGCATTATAAGGAATTATTTATCTATTTTGTTGCAGGCGGGTTCTTCAGTTTTCTTTTTTAATAATGATTATTATGATCTTTCGCCCGTATTCTCGAAAGTGGCTTAAGCCTGGCTTAACTTAGGCCACTGATTTATGGAAGGCCACTGATTTATGGAAGGCCACTCGTCCACCCCTTAGTCTTGTATAATTACCATATTTATGTAACAAAATAAAGAAACCAAATTATTTTCTGGCATGAAATTAGCATCAGAAATCAATTCTATCGTGTCGGTTTTTGTACATGTATTTGCATTTAGTCCTAAAACTACGGTGATTTTGTAGGATTAAAAGAGGGTGACATTTGGCTCTCCATAATTCGGTGGCCTAAATCCACACACTTAGGCGGGGGCATAAGTTAGGCGCCTTTATCTATAAATCGCCTGATTAAAAAAAAAATAATAATTTTGGTCTTCAGACTCATGCTCGCATACGCATATTATACGCAACATCTCCTCCCCTGGGAAGCATTCCTACCATTCGCGTCACAGTAAGGGCATGTTCGACTCAATCACAATGGCTTTCGACCGGCATCCAACCAGGGGAGCGTTTCATGAAAGGAAGTTGTCGGATATTTTATCCGACAACTGTTATAAGCTACTGAAATCCTTGCATCTGATTGGCTGAGAGCAAATTTGTCGGATAAAATATCTGACAAGTCCTTTCATGAAACGCCCCCCTGGTCCCCATTCTCCTGGGTACAGAGTGGCAATTGTACCAGAGGAGGTGTGTGTTGTATCAAGGCTCGAACCCATGAGTCCTTTGTATTTCCAATCCAGTGATGAACCGCATAATTCATAATTGTGCACCACACTAAAATGTTTTTGCCTCATTGGAAAATGCAAATGTGTGATGGATATATGATCGGACACGGTAAATGATCGTTTATATTGTTGTTGTTATATTTGTTTGCCTTCTTGATTACACGTCTACCTCTTCATTGTATAGCCATCGGCTTTATGAGTCCTGTGGTTGCCGTGTGTAGTTTCTCCCAGGAGTGGGTCTATGGTTCAAGAGGATGCCAGACCTATGGTTTCGTGGCCAACTTCTTCGGGCTGATCAGCATCTGGAGTCTGGTTGCCATGGTGCTCCATCACTACCAGAGCTCCAAGATTGGGGCTAAGAAAGGTAGGGATTGATGATGTCATTTCTAAAAAAGGTTTAGTTCTAGCACACACACAAAAAAAAAAGAAAAAGAAAAGTGAGCTTTGTCATTGTTTTCATTCCCAGTTAGTCAATTTGTTGTTCCTATTTACTACATATCAGCCATTCAGGATTCATTCTAGACAATTTCTTTCACAATGCAATCTCATAACCAATACTCAACATCATTTTGAAGCCCAACTGAACATAAGGAATAACATAACTGAAGGAATCTGAAGTGCAGTTCATACGTGATAGTTTTTGTTTTCGGCACTACTGTTTCAAATGAACATGAAAGAATGTTGCCTCAGTGATGTGAGAAATCTGAAGCGGTATTTCGTCACTAAGATGCAATAAAAGATATTGCTGTTTATTTTATGATTTAACCCTTTCAGGACAGGAATTATTCAAGGGCTAAATTGATCACATTTCGTTCTTCAAATTGGCAACAATAATATTTTTCTTTTAGTGCTAGATGGTTCTAATAGGTGTAATGTCCTTTAGAACAATAAACATGGTTAGTGATTTTATCGATACGTTGAAAAAATTGCCAATTTTGATGAAAAACAATGATTTTGAATCTCTCAATGTGTTGCCAATTTAAGGATTTTGAAGCTTATTCTCCTTTTTAAAATTCCTGACATCAAACGCAATATGGTCATGTGACGAAAATGGACATAGCATGTGCAGAAATTTTTGCTCTTTCTACTCATACATCTGGTATATTTTTTAGAGCTCTGAATCAAAACTTATTAAGCCAAACCACAAAATGTGGTCAATTGTCTTGAAAGGGTTAATGAGTGATTGACTATACAGCAACAACAAAACATGGGCCATAAGAGTTGCGACAAAAATCCATATACGAAGCGCCTCTGAATGCCAATGTCAATACCAGTCTTACCCAGTTATCAGGATTACGTTTTTGTATAATGATGTAGGCCTACATGGAAAGGTCATTTAAATGTATATAAAATACTCTTTCTGTACTGTAGAAGGCACAGTACGATATCATCAAGATCATTATACAGTATAAACTCTGCCCCATCCTCTCTTATCATGCTTATGCCCATCACTGTTTCTCTCCTTCATCGTCACCGTCGTCGTCATCATCATCATCATCATCATTATCATCGCCACCTTCAACATCAACATGATCATCATGATATCACGATTACCATCATCATCTATCATCACTGTCATCATCGTCCCCGGCCCCACCGCAATCATCATCATCGCCATCATCCTCATCATCACCATCCTCATCACCGTCATCATTATCATCTTTATCATCACCACTACCACTACCACCACCACCACCACCACCACCATCATCGTCATCAATACCACCACAACCACCAACATCATCACCACCACCATCACCACCACCATTGTCATATCATCATCATTAATATCAAAGATGACATCAGCAGCCGATACTCCATGATCATCGCCCTCATCTGGGGCGGGGCATTCTTCTGGTCGGCCACGCCCCTCCCGTTCATCGGTTGGGGGCGGTATGTCGTCGAGCCTTTCGGCACCGGGTGCCTTCTCGACTTCGCCGATCGCAGCCCCAGCTATTTTCTCTACCTGGTCGGGTTTTCGACCCTCGGGCTCGCCTTCCCCCTGGCCGTCCTCATCTCACGAGGTCTCAACTACGAGAAGGTCCCAATTGAATCAGTGATTGTGAGTATCAAAGGTCAATTGTTGATGATTCTTAAGTTCAGAAAGAGAATAGAAGACAAAGTGTGCAAATTCTTCATTTCTAGAGAAACAGCATTTAAAAAATTTCTGTTCCTTCAAGACCACCACAACAAAAAAAATCTTAAATATGTTCGAACATAGGCCTACAAGTCAATAGATTTTGTATGCGTTAAAACTGTCATTCCAAAGGAAATGTGACCCAAATTTTTGCTCGCTTGCTTCTCTCGCTCGCAAATAACTATAAGCATGATAAGGATTCAATGAATACCGCTGCAACCAACGGGACTATTATACTGAAAAATAATATATCAATTATTATTTATTATTATTATTATTCATAAATAAGACTGGTAAAAGTAACTTTCTCCGCCTACCCCCCCCCCCCGCCCATGCAAATTAGGACCCCAATCACCATTGTGTCGGATGTTTTGCCCCCCCCCCCCCGACGCCAAGGTCCAGATACGCCACTACCCAGGTCACGAAGGGGGCCATGAATGTTTAAAATTATATATTGAATTGATTTCTTATGGGTTTATATTAATCTATTTCATCTATTTAAATGACAATTTCTTATCTAGGCTTGCTGGAAGGCAGTCCTGGCCCTCTGCTTCTACTGGGGTTGCTACGGGCTGGTGGCCGTCGCGACCGCATTGGCCGGACCCGGTCGTATCTCCATTCGCCTCTTCGCCGTCGCCCCACTGCTCGCGAAGACCTGTCCCATCGTCAACGCAGTCCTCTTCGGAGATACGCTGCCGTTGGACGAGGCTGCGAACACAAAAGAGCAGAAGAAACACTGAACAACATGATAATGTTCTTATTTTTGTCTGGTGTGATATTAGGCACATGGTTATACAAGAGTATATGGGTGTTATTTGATATTTTTGTTGTTGTTGTCGTTATTGTTGTTCATAGAAAGTTTGTGGACATTGTCTGCACGAATTGACGTCAATGAAAGGATAGACTTGTCAGCTCGAAACAGCTGCTCTCTCTCTCCCTCTCTCTCTCTTTCTTTCTCTCCCCTCCCCTCTCTCCCTGAATTCCTTCCTTCCTCTCTCTCTCTCTCTCTCTCTCTCTCTCTCTCTCTCTCATCATCATCATCATCATCATCATCATCATCATCATTATCATCACCATCATCATATTGTAAGCATTGTTTTGTAGGCACTTCAGTCTTGTTAATGTAGTTGTAATGCCGTAATGCAGTGAATGGCTGTAATTTTGGCCGATTGCATCTGATCTAACTTAGTTTACAATTCTTGCCCTATCATCAATTCCACTTGCCGAATTTTCAAATTATATTATAACATCGTGATATTGCCCCCCCCCCCTCCCCATAGCATTAGGATTTAGTTGTGAAATCTCGTTAACCCGTGCAGTATAGTCCTTTTAAGCGACTGATTGCGTTTGTATTGCTTCTTCCTTTATGTTCTTTGTTTCCAATTTGAAAAGTATTTCGTTATTTGACTTTCTCATCCTTCTCCCTCTTTTTTTCCTTCTTTGTCTTCTGGTAATTGTTTGACCACCAGTGTAATTTAACAGTCTCAGTGCCTCAGTATTCTCACACAGTATTACACAGTATTTTCTATAAGCTGTATAAAAGATATGTATTTGACATGTTTGATTAAATATTTAGAAAAAATAATGTATGCTGTGAATTATCGTAGACGATTTTGGTGATGTTCACGTTGTATGTGTCATTGTCCGAATCTCATCAAAAGGGAATGATTCCATTAGATTTTAAAGGAAATTTAAATTAAAGATACCGAATGACGAATTAAACGAAATTTTATTAAAAATGGAGGTATATGGCTATAATTAGTAAATCTAGGAAGAAAGTATACCATTTTTATAGATATTACCCATTGAAATTGAATAAAGAAAATTAAGCAGTTTCTTATAAAAGACAAAGGGTAGCTGGACGTATTTTCTTCATATTTAGACTTTATTTATTGTACCTATATCACAAAACTAATTACACTGTTTGTATTTTGCTTGTAAATCATATATATTCAGTATTATTCAAATTGCACCAAACTTGCGAAATTGAAAACATTTCGGAAATATGACTTCACAAATCAAACGACAAAATTAATTGCGATACCATATTTATACAATATACATATTATACAACATGCCCGGATGAACACATTACTTCAGGTGTCATAAAATCTCATATTAGTGATCATTATTTGATATTCACATGTTTACATTCTAGCAGTGCTGGGAATGCTCATAATGATATCAAATTTAGAAACTTGAAAAATTTTAAACAGGAAAATTTTGTCAACGATCTTTACAATTTATTGTTTAGTGGTGTATACTGTGCTAGCAACGTTGACACAGTGTGGGATATGTGGTATAATCAAGTAATGTCAGTAATTAATAAACATATGCCATACAAACGTAAACGAATGAGGAAAAAACCTTCTCCCTGGGTCACAGGTGAAATAATTGCCTTGATTAATAAAAGAAAGTATCTCCATAATAAAGCTTTAAAGTTTAATTTCCAAAGTTTATGGAAAGAATATCGAAAAATAAGAAACATGGTCACATGTTTAACTAAAAAATCTAAACAAGAGTATATACAGGGTTTATTGAAAGATAAGACTGGGGACCCTGGTGCATTATGGTCAATTTTAAAGCAACTGTCCTCTAGCACTGGTCAGCTTTCTATAAAATTGAATATTAACGATGTTGAAATTTATCAGCCAGAAATTGTTGCTGAAAAACTGAATGATTACTTTATTGATAGTGTTTCAGAATTACTGGGAGGTTTGAATTGGAGAGTCAGTGAAACCACAAGTCCTGATGTAATTCCCGATTTTCCATTGCCTCAGGGGAATTTAGATGACCTTGATCGTCAAACTTTCGATATTCCTCCAATTTCTTATGATTTTGTTCTAAAAGAAATTGATAACCATTCTGTGAAAAAGGCCACAGGGCCTGATGACATTTCTGTTAAAATGTTGAAAATGATGAAATGTGCCACATATGTAATTGATAGTCTTATTTATGTTTTTAATCTTTCCTTGTCAAAAGGGCACTTTCCAAAAGCATGGTGCTTGGCCAAAATTCGTCCAATTTTTAAGGGCGGTGATCGATCATGTATAGAAAATTATCGGCCAATATCCTTACTATCGATTGTTTCAAAAGTTTTGGAGAAATGGGTAGAAAAACATTTACAGACATATTTATCAAATAGTAATTTCTTCAGTGAAAGTCAATTTGGTTTTAGACCAAAGCATTCATGTGAAAGTGCTCTCTTGTGTATGGTTGATGACTGGGCAACTGAAGTTGATAGGAGTAAATTTTGTGGGGTAGCGTTTATTGATATGCGTAAAGCTTTTGATTCTGTAAATTATGATGTACTGCTTAAAAAACTTGCTGTAATAGGATGCTCTGAGAATGCATTGGCATGGTTTAAATCTTACTTTTGTTTTAGGAATCAACTGACAGAAATAGGGGGTAAAATATCTAATATAAGGACAACTTCCTCTGGGGTACCGCAAGGCTCGGTTCTAGGGCCCCTGCTGTTCACAATCTATATCAATGATCTGGCTTCTAGTATTAAGTCAGGAAAGGTTGTTATGTTCGCTGACGATGCAACTCTGTATGTCAGTGATAGTACTCGAGAATCGGTTGAAAGTAAACTCAATTCTGCAATGAATGAAGTTTACGAATGGACATCTAAGAATAGATTGGTGTTAAATTATAAAAAAACGAAAGTGATGCTTCTTGGTTCTCGACAAAGATTGAATACCTTGCAGGATAAAAAAATATCTGTTATAATCAATGGTACTTTATTAGAGTGTGTATCAGAACATAAATGTCTGGGTGTGATGATTGATGATACTCTGACATTCAAATCTCATGTTGTTTCTGTTGTAAAAGTCATGAAACAAAAACTTGGGTTAATTAGAAGAAATAAGTATATATTTAATGCAGATCAACTCAAGAGATTATATTGGGGCTTTGTTCTCCCCCATGCATTATACTGTTCAACTGTCTGGTCATCTAGATCTGAATCAAACTATAAAACATTAAACACGCTCCACAAGCGAGCAGCATATATTGTAAGTGGGTATACATGGGAAACTTCATCAGAGCAAGTTTTTAGAATACTAGACTGGTCTACTCTGAAAGATTTGTTTAAAAAGTCAATATTATGCATGGTGTATAAGTGTGTAAGTGGGATAGCACCATCCCAGTTATGTAGTAAATTCGTTTTTAATGACAATGTCTCAACACGTGTAACACGAAGTACCAACAGATTGTTATTACGTGCCCCTCAATGTAAAACCCAATTTTACCAAAAGACATTCGTGTCTGTTGGTATAACTCAATGGAATGCCTTGTCTGATGAATGCCGATCTGCCCAGTCCTTAGTCATTTTTAAAAAGCTCATTAAACCTGGCAATTAATTTTTTACAGGGGGGGGGGGGGGTGCAGTGATGTCATCTTAGTCTTATGCTTGATTTTCAAGGTATAATCTGTAATTTGTAAACAGGTGGTAAGCAGGTAGAGTGGGTGTGCATGTGTGTGTGAAGGGGGTATGTGTGTGATGGTGTGTGTGAGGGTGTACCTGTGTAAGTGAGGGGGGGGGGGGGGTGAGAATGTTGGTGGCTGTGGAAGTGTGTGTATCTGTGTGTGTAAGTCTGTCTTACCCCTGTCAGTTCTGTATGTTGTATATTGCAATTTTTGTTTAGATTTTAATTTACAGAGCCCTGTTGTAAACCAGCCTAATGTTAGTTAATGTATGTTTTTGTTTTTTATCAATGTCATTTTTAATATGTAGCTGAACAGGTTACTCTGTCTAAAGATGTGAAATAAATAAATAAATAAATAAATAAATGTGTTTTAGTTTGTGATCTGATATTTTTGTGAGTGAATATAAATTATTTAAACTCTTGCCTTTATACATGTATTATGTAGAAGTAACTGAGCACGGTAACTGGAGTATTCTCTGTTATTATATTGACAGTTATTATGAATGTTTCATTAGAATTTTCATGCATTGTAATTAAAATTAGCATCTACTGACATTGCAGAAGGCAGTATAGTCAGGAGTTCTTCGTAGTCGTATATGTGTAGATATATTTTTGTTGTCAAACATATAGCGCTACTCGTAATATTATGGTAACCAAGGCTTGTCCATGCCAGTTTTTATTTCAGAATCGATGAGCATTGCTGTTTATACCGCGTGAGATCGACACATCGAGATGCATCTCATCGTATGGACAGCGAATTGAGATGACCCCACCCGGTTGCCCCTGAAATCATCCCTTGATGATGCTATAAGTATCGGATGTGTTATGATAATCCATAATGCAGAGTTACCCTTCTCATTGCTAGCTTCTTGGAAAAGCCACGTTTAGCACGAAGATCTCATTTTTGTAGAAACGATTTAGAATTTCAAATGAATTACACGTTTTGCGTTCCTATTATCATGCAGTGAATTAAAAATATGTATTTAAGTAGCCTGGTGATATAGGATACCGTATATTCTGCTCTGCACTTCGCACAAAGGACTCTGACGGAGATTAATGCCGCTGGTGTCTTTTCATTAAAAGAAGAATAAAGTTATTAAATTTGCACATTTTTCATACCTTGTTCCGTGTACCGGTATTAAAATGTATAATAAATGTTTGTAAACTGGTAATGGCTTGTTAACAACTCATATTTTATGTCAAAGACGGAAATCCATTAAAATTATCCTGCCTGCATATAAAAGTTTTGTCGCCATTTCACCGTGGTTCCTTTACTTTCAGCCCCCACCCCACCCCCACCCTCCTGTCCATTCTAAAATAGAATGATATTGAATGACTGTGTTTTAGGGAATGAGGAACGACACAGTTTGAGTCCACAAATTAGGGGAGTGAGAATTTTTCGGGAGGGGGGCGGGCCAGGAAAATGCATGCATGGATGCTTACATTACATTATAACTTTCGTATACCAGCAGAGAGGGAGAAACAGAGAGAGAGAGAGAGAGAGAGAGAGAGAGAGAGAGAGAGAAGGGGGGGGGGGTGAGGGGATAGAGAAAGAGAGGGAGCGGGATAGAGACAGGGAGGGGTCGGGGTTTGAGTCAGACCAGTAAGCCGTGCTCCGCGTGACCCTCATGGTTCGAAGTCCCCGCATGACAAATCCCCACAAGTTGATCTCAAAGAGGAGTCTGCGTGGGTTAGCCATTGAGCGGCACTGGCATGCATCATGGGGCGGGGGCACCCGAAGTTGAAGTGCTGTTGGAGGGCCCGGTGGGGGGGGGGGGGGTATGTCTCATTGGGACCGCATCGGCGTCCATGACTTTCAGCTAAACGAGGATTTAATTAAGTCGAGAGGTTTTTGATACCCTATTCAGGGAAACCCGCGAAAAATATCTCAGATTTTTAGATCCTTATATAATAACAGGGATTTTTTAGATCTTGCATAGTATTTTACACCCTATTCGAGGATTGGTTCATCTTGGCCCTTTTTAGGCCAAAAATGAAGAGTTAAAGACAAATATTTACTTTGGAACACATTACAGAATGATGTTTTCATTGAAAGAATAGAAAAGAACCTTTTTGGATTCATGAAAAAATATCCACAGGAAGGATTTTCAGATGTCGAATGGTACTGTCAAATTTCCTATACCCTTTACGAGGATATTTTCTCAAAGTGAATTTGATACCCTTTTTTCAGAATTGTCCTGCTTTTGATACCCTAAACGAGATCACCGGGTTACCCGTCACTCTGCACGGTCTGGGCCCCATTGCATATAAAACTTACCATTAACGGTAACTTTCCCATCAATGGTAACTCCCATGGAAACCTTGATTTTGATTGGCTGTTGAGTGATGTTACCATGAAAACCATGATAGTTACCATTGATAGCAGAGTTACCATTAATGGTAAGTTTTATGCAACAGGGCCCGGGTGGTGGGGGGGGGGCACTTGCCCCCAGTGCCCCATGTGCCTACGCCACTGGGAGTGGTCAATAACTCATTCCAATCAATGCCAAGATATTACTCTAGGCCCAAAAGATAAGAGTAAACAATACTAGTAATATTGGGTCGCCATTTGATACGGTACATTTCTTTCTGGGCGGCAAACTCGACGTCCATATCTCATATTCAGCAACTACAGATTTGTCATAAATGGACATTTTGGCCAATAACGGTCGATAAATATTACTCCTCGGGCCGACCAATCTTTTTCAAAATTAAAGTATACCATTGTAATTATTTTGGTGCCTATTGTAAATTACTATGATGCCTAGTTTTCTTTTATTGACATCCTGTGTCTAACTGAATATTTTCAGATTGTCAGCCTATTACTCCTTTGTTCCCTATATGTTTTTTGTACTCGTCGTGTGATGTACTTATTGTTGATGTGCTGTCTTCTTACTTTTATCATTTCTCATATTTTCTTTCTTCTCTCCCGTCTTGTTATGATAACTCTATTCTCCTTTTTTGTATATAGCTTGTTTTTACATACCCCATTCCTTTCATAATGTATCCTTATGTAGTCACTAATATAAATACTCCCTTTAAATACATTTATTTCGTTGCTCATGTATGTACCAGCCAATTACTTGGCGCAGAGGGGACCCAACACCTGCTTTTACCAGGGTCACCTTGTCTTTCTTTCAATTCACTTCATTATTGTATGCATTGTGAATGCGTAATAATTGAATGTAATGTTTTATGTGACCGTGTGAAAAGGGAGAAAGGTGAATAAAAATATCATATCATATCATATCAAGTGTGACTTGCAACAAATCTATAACCGTTTTACCAGGCACTGTTGTTTCGCCCGGATATGTTTTTTCCTACATACTTTTATAGTTGAATCATGCCAAATTCGATCATGAGACAAAATTACCATTTTCATTTCATAAATGATCTCGACCCTAGATATAATACCAGATAAATGTCCTATATATCTAGGTATTATAGGGAAGAGGGTCAGTGAATCGATATGATGTAAGTCGGGGGTGTCATTGTTGACATATACGGTACATGTATGTTGGTGTAACCGAACTCCAAGCTTGATACAACCTGTAGGCGGTACTTTTGTGAAAGATCAGTTCCATCTCACCAAAATTTGAACAACCATCAAACATGGAAGCTATTGCTGTATTCTTCAAAGTGACTCTTCCCACCTACTTCCAGAGTCTACCAATTCCAGAGACTTTTGGAGGCCTTTTGCAATTAACAGGTAGATCTATGATTTCAACATTACTATTGTACATTTGTAGATCTATCTACCGTGGGTTGTACGTTTCTCGATCTCACGTATGTAGTCGTACGTACCCAATCGCAATATATGCACAGTACACATACAGAGCATGCGCAATTGATACTAATATACGCCAAACTACGCCATTACCATCTCACATTAACGGTGAACAGTTACGCGGCGCCGAGAAGGTCCCGAGCTGTTAACCCATTTGTAACATCTTCAGATTTGCATTTTCTTCACGAATTTTCCTCATTAGCAACCATGGAAGGTAAGTGGCTACTTTCCATGTCATATGTAGGGATTTTCTTCATGTTTGGGAGGTTTTCTTTCTCGCTTGTGCGAAATTCCGATGCGTCGCCATCGATCTGCACTGCACTGCACTGCCATTGTTTTGTTTTGCACTGGCATTGCCATTGCATTGTCATTGCTGCTAATGCTATTGGCAATATTTCATCCAGGGATTCCAGGCCACTCATTCAATGAAAGAGGTTGTTCGCATGGCGTAGCTAGGAAGTGTGTGTTTTCATGTGTGGATGACAAAACCAGAATTAGAGTAGACTATGCGCTTTCGTTTCTACTCCCTTGTTGGGAACGCACGTGAGCCATAAGTCTACAAAAGTACATGTAGATCTACACATGTGAATGCGATGGTGTAACTCTGACCCCGTTCTCATTACAAGGGATAGAGCGATCTAGCGCGCGCTAGATCGCGCCACCTGTATGGTGAGAACGCGGCGACGTCGTTCTGGCGCGATCCAGGGCGATCCACAACGATCCCAAACCGGACCACATCTGGGGGGTGGTCTACAATGTACAGTACGTCCTACGAGAGATAGCGCGATCTAGCGCGCTAGATCGATCTCTCTTTTGTAGTGAGAACAGGAAGATGCGAAGTACACCGGAAGTACGCCGTGACCCAGGGAGTGTTTACAATGTAAGGATACAGCTCGCATACAGCGCACAGTATACAGTTGGTATAGATCGCCAGCGTTAAGCCGAATCGAATTACGCTCGAAAACGTTGACCCCATTACGTCAGATGTCATGGCAACAAGAACCCTGAAAAAGAGAAGTGCGACAATAGATCGCACTACCCTCTGCAAGTGTGAACCCGCAGCGTGCCAGCAGCGTGCCAGTGGACCGCCCTGGCGCGATCCACGATGGAGCGATCCACTTTCCAATCTCGTAATGAGAACGGGGTCCATGAGAGTGTGAGTGTGAGTGTTGAACTGGCACGGGGGGGGGGGGGGGGGGGGGTGGGGGGGGTGAACATAAAACGCAAGTTTTATGTTGACGTGGGTGTGCCTCAGCCAACTCCAAAATCAGTAGAGGCGCAGGGCCGAGACTCTCTCCCATTTGGGAGATTGTCTCTGCTATCAGAGACTTTTATAAATATTTTTGGTAGCCGATGTGGGACTCTGGGAGACTGTCTCCCATTTGGGAGATCGATTTTCTTTGTTTACATTTGCAGCAAAGGGATTACCTCTGCGCAAAATGAAAATGTGATAAGCAGATTCCTCATGAAAAATTACCCCTTTTGACTGTCTACTTTCACCGTCTACTTTTGTTTTCATAACATTTTTTGTTATGACCCACACACAAAACAAATGGGTTTCTGACCTCAGGCAGGCAAAAATTTGGCTGGGATAAACTGACTTGTTGATGGTGTTTCTTTTATCCTTTTCTAAGCCAAGTCTCCAATATGAAAGACAGTCTCCCAAATGGGAGAGAGTCTCCGATATCGGCCGTGTGCCTCTACTGAAAATGGGGGTCTAAGGAACTGACTAGCATGACTAGAAGTAGAAGTGAAAAGCAGTCTTTGGAACGGTGGATCTACCAAGCTGAGCGAAAAAACATGGTCTAAGTTACTCTAATTCTAAGGAACTACGGCACTTAGTGTGGGGATTCTATAGTGCATGCATATTAGGCCTATATGCAATTGCGCATGCAAGTGAATTGACGTACGTACGCGAGAGCTAGGGAACGGGGCACGCCGGGGGAAATGGAGAGAGACGAGCGCTTTTTGTTGCGGCCGGATATCTTGAGAACCGAGAACGCGTGAGAATGGCATTTTATGGAAATTTGGGTATCTTGAGAACGGCGATCAGCCATTGTAAAAGGGGGTCATCAAAGCGGCACATATCCATTTGTCCAATATATTGAGTGCTCCCCCCCCCCCCCCCAGGGACTGGCATTGCCATTAACGCCAAGGCATTCCGCATTAGACGGGTTAGATGAACTTTTTAGTGACTATCTGTATGGCCAGGGGAGGGGGTCCTGAAGCTAGGGATGTGCAATGCGATTCGTTTAATTTGCCACATTTCTGCTGTGACTGAGCAAATAGCCGTTTGCCAAAAAGAATGAGTAATTTTAATTTATTTTTGTGATGTTATGATTTGGAAATCAGAGTGAAATTTACATCAGTCTGCTTCAAAATCAAGATTTGCATTCGTTTACTACATGTGTGTAGCTGTCGTACCCTTTGGTTTTGTCAAACATAATTTGACACGGGCATCAATATCGACTTGAGAATGTTTGTTATCCACGTTTGTTCGCCCCAATTTTCTCAACGATTCAACTTCAGAATATGTAGAACCAAATTATTTTTTCAGGCCGCAGGACGCAGGTACCCTTTAACATTTAGGACTTCCTCAAGTAACAACTTTGCCGATTTGGTTTATTTGAGTAACCTAATGATTGTATACCGTGTTACAGTAACTCCACATTTAATTGTCGTAAGCTACTCAGATTTCCAATAATCGGATATTGATCATTTCATAAATCATATGTTATTGGGTAAACCAGGAAAAAAGTCCTCCATGTTCCTAGATGTAGCAAACAATTCATGAAATTTAAAAGAAATTATGGAAAACCGATTACATGGTAATTGTGATTCATGAATATTCTTTCTAATTTCTTAAAGATAAAGTTGAATTTTGTCAAAAATCACATTTATGATTGAGAAATAAACTGTTTTGAAGCAATTGGGAAAGGTTGATTATGCAATACTGTACATAATAATTGGTGTATAACATGGAATGAGAAGAAATTGATTCAGTCTTGCTGAATGTCACATGAACTGCACATACATGTAGAAATGGGTATATGAACTACACACACACACACACATGTGACAAGAATGTTTGGTTCAATCTTTTCAGCTATTTTTTCTCTTGTCCTATGATGAATATGAGGGCATATGAAAAGCAATACTTTTCAGGGGACAGATTTCTTCGATGATATTCTTCTAAACTGACATAAAAAGAATGATATATAGCTCACAAATTATTTTCCACCTTCCAGAACTCAACCTTCTCTTTAATTGGTTATTTACATGCATAACACTAGGTGCTGATTGGCTACGCATGGTTCCCCTGGTTGGGACTTTGGGAGCAGTCATCGTTCTCACCGTCATGCAGATCCGTCGCGGAAAGTGTTCCGGCCTGGTGAACGAGTCCATCGAGAAGGACAAAGACAAGGTCGTCAACTCCTTTGACATTGAAGACCTGGGTGACCAGGCTGCTTTCTGTCGCTGCTGGAGATCCAAGAAGGTACTAGTATTCTTTTTCTGCAACTGACATTCTCCTAAAATTACCTCTTGGTCATTCTGTATCATATTACCAAAATTTGTTAGAAGTTTTAACCCCACCACCTTCGAATTGGCTCAAATTAAAGATATGGGGTAATTATGGCTTTTTGTCGTAGAGCAGTGGTCTCGTAACTGGGAGGACCCGGGTTCGAAACCAAGTGGATGCGTTAGTGCCCTTTGGTAAGGCAATAGCTCTCATTACCAAGTCCCTCAGAGAGGACTTAAAGCTGTCAGTCCCCGAGTTGCTTACTTACAAGCATACGCATGCTTTTTTAGCAGTCAGGTAAAATAAACCAAACCCTTTCAACCAGTTCAAAGCTGAAATTGTAAGTTTTAACCCTTTGGCCAAATGGTCTTCCGCAGGCATGTCGGCCAAATTTTTTTTCTCTTGATTTTTAGATGACCATCTCTGTAATAAGTATACTTGGTCAAATTTGTTGATGTTTGAAGAACATAAAGTGCCATGACCTCTTGATTACTTTGACCTTCAATTTCACCTTTAGTGACTACAAATCTGGAGGTGAAATTTGATGAAAAAAAATCTTCTTTTTTTGGCCTGCATGCCTGTGGAATGCATGCCATAGTGCAAAAACAAGCATTAAAGAAAGCTTTAAAATTCCTTGGTTTGGTAGTTTTTTTTCCTCAAATTTGAGTGAAAGCTAAGCCACATTAGCCTACCAGTTGGATAGATGAAACTACCTGCATTTTTGCAAATGAAGGTCATAATGCATAGAAAATAACCCAGGGATGTTAACTGTATCCTTTTGTTTGGGTAATTAAAATTGTTACTAATACTTGGTCCCAAATAATACATTGCATTTGCAAAATGCTTTGATCAGTTATCACTGAACAAGGCTACATGTATATATATATATATATATATATATATATATATATATATATATATATATATATATATGAAAAACATTGTTTTTGTTATTATCATTGTACACATGGTTCTTAAAGGGCCAACTGCTTACATGTAGGAGATGACAAGCAAGTCATTTATGTCCTGTCACTTTTGTTATGAAGTGGCACGAAAAACAGTGGTTTTAACAGAGGACCATATCTATCCAATGAACATCCTCTTTCATCTGTTTCGGATCTTCTATCCAAGGCAGGCATGCACCTTAGGCCAAATTGTAATATCTAGTGTATGCCTGCCCCGACTGGTTAGATCCCTCATAGGTGAAAGATACATGTGTTTCCCAATTGGCCAGAGGTGTTTCCATGTTATAAATCTGCTGTGTTACAGTTACATGCCATTCCCCTATATTTTTAAGAAGCTAACCCACAACTGGCACTAGTCACATTAAATAGCAGTACTTACAGTGTCTTCTTTTAGTGACATTTTTGCATCATCTTCTGATCCAGAATGCTAGGAATTACACATTATAATGTACATGAGCAGAACGAGCAAAAATCATAGAAAAGTTTGAGTCTTATTCCAATGCAGTACATTGTGCCGTTTACGAATAAAAGCGATTTAATTGTAACTAAACGTTAAAGTCTCTTCTCTTAATTGGCAATGAGGTGTAAAATACATAATCACTATTTTCGTGGACAAATTGGCAGTTTTTCTGTTAAATTGTGCAGTTTTCATTCACACTGGTTAATTTAATGAACAGTTTATAACTTTAATTTTGTTCAAATTATGGTGGAGTGGAAAATAAGAATAATTGTTGCCAAGTTGGGGAGGGAAAACTGATTCATTTAGATCATGATAAAAACTGTGAACTGCTATGGGTTAAACTTACAAATGGATGGTGAATAGCCATGGGAAATACATGCAGGTCATTTCGGTGGAAATGGGATGTTGTGTTGGTCTCATTTGTCTGATAACGATAACAAGATTTTCAATTAAAGGTACACCCTTCTATGTGGTGTGTACATGTCACGAGTATGCTCATGTCTGTTAGCCCTTTCATGACAGGAATTATTCAAGGGCTGAATTGATCACAGTAATCAGTAATCAATAATCATTTTATTCTCCACAACAGTAAAAAAAATACATGTACATGTGAGAAAAAGCCTATTAGGCAAGTACATTAAAAAGAGTACATTACAGAAGTACAAACATAACAAAGCATATCAAAACAGAATGAAAGAGGGGAATACATACTATATCATTGTGGAGGGAGCCAACAGGAAGACAAAATGTAGTCTAAAGTGCGTGGGCACCCAACATATAATCGAAAATTTAAAGTATAGCTTAAAGGTAGAAGATAGTTTTGGGAAGCTCTCAAAAACTTTTCGTGAGATTTCTTTGATTTTACTTAATAAATAGCAGGGTACTAACATAACTAAGATGCTGTGAAGTTTTTTCCTCCTCAAGTGAAATATTTATCGAATGAGAGGTGAAAAGTAATAAAAATCCCTGGCCCAAAAAAGAGGGGATGTAAATTCAAACAACGGCCACACACATTACGCACATGGGGATTGCTGTGTGTTATAGAATACGCTACACACAGTGCGAAGCGCTGGGTTTATTGTGCGGGGAACCTTCGGGTGGATATGGTCTTAGCGTGGGGCAGTGAAAAGCCGTTACCAAGCGTTTCTTACAGATATTTACACTAAAATTTGTTGGAAATCGTGAATGGAATGTTAAATAATCTCGGACATGTGTCTTATGATAAAAGGAGAATAGTATGTGACTATGTTAAATAAGTTTCTTGCCAGCCTTGTTTTTGCTACCGAAACTGTCTGTGAGCTTTAATGTTTTGGTGTAATAATAGTAAATAGTTTCTAAATACATGTATCAAATTTCATCCTTAATTCCATAAATCATAAATTTATTAAATTAAAGTAACAATATTAATACAACAATGAGAAAAAGCCTATAAATAAACAGACATATACACACAAAAGGGAACAAAGTTTAATCTATTTCTACTATTAGCTTAGCCAATTTGGTATCTATTTATCAGGTATTTCTTAAGATTATGTTTAAAAGAATGGAGCGACATTGAGTTTTTTATTTCTTTTGGTAAAGAACTCCACAGTTTAGGGCCGTTGAAAAATAGAGTAGATTTTGCATAGGATGTTCATATTTTGGGGAAGTGAAAATCATTAGCAAATCGAGTTTGATAAGAATGAAAACTACTATTTATAGGGAACGTATTAGTAATATTAGTAATATAAGAAGGGAGTAAGCGATTTTTACATTTGTTTATCAAATTGGCAACAATTGAATGAAAACTACTATTTATAGGGAACGTATTAGTAATATTAGTAATATAAGAAGGGAGTAAGCGATTTTTACATTTGTTTATCAAATTGGCAACAATTTTTTTTTTCTTTTGTGCTAAATGGTTCTAATAAGGTGTAATGTCTTTGAAAACAATGTCAATGGTTACTAATTTTGTTGAAAAGTTTTTAAAAATTGCTAATTTGGATAAAAGCACTGATTTTGAATCTCTCAATGTCTTGCCAATTTAAGGATTTTAAAGCTTATTCTCATTTTAAAAATTCCTGGCATCACACACAATATGGTCATGCAACAAAAATGGACATAGGGTGTGCAGAAAATGTTGCTCTTTCTTCTCATGCATCTTGGATATTTTTTAGTGCTCTGAATCAAAGAGTTATGTAGCCAAACCACAAAATGTGGTCAATTGTCTTGAAAGGGTTAACAGTAGGGCAGCTCTAGGTTGTACCTGTAGTGAAAAATCTCATCATGGTTATCGTTTTCGTTATCGGATAAATGTGACCTACGCTTTAGGCACCTAGTCAGAACTGAGTGCATTCATCATTTAACCCTTTTGAGACAATTGATCACGTTTTGTGGTTTGGCTCAACGTTTGATTCAGAGCTCTAAAAAATATACAAGATGCATGAGTAGAAAGAGCAAAAATTTCTGCGCACTATGTCCATTCTTGTTGCATGACCATACTGCATTTGATGCCAGGAATTTTAAAAAGAATAAGCTTTAAAATCTTTAAATTGGCAACCCATTGAGATGTTCAAATTATTGCTTTTTTGTCAAAACCGGAAATTATTTTCAACTTTTCCACAAAATTTCTAACCATGTATATTGTTTTCAAAGACATTACACCTCATTAGAACCATGTAGCACTAAAAGAAAAATATTGTTGCCAATTTGAAGAACAAAATGTGATCAATTTAGCCCTTAAATAATTTTTGTCCTGAAAGGGTTAAGAGGCAGAAGGGCATTAACTCCTTTAATTTTTTTTACATAGAGTTAATGGCTTTCTGGCTCCCAGTAGATGATGGGTTGTGCTTGCTGATGATGTCATCACAGCTTTCAAACAATCCCATTCCATTATCTGAGAATTGCTTTCTTTGTCTAAGAGAGGGGCCAATTTCCAAAGCTACTAACTTTCTAAAGATCCTTGTGGCTTTCTAGAGGTGAATAGCTCTCTTCTCCTGTGGATCTTTGTCTGTTGGATAGATTCTGTGCCAAGAATAATCATGATGATAACATGTCTTGTTTTCCCCAGGGTGGCTTTATCAGTATTAATACCGTTCTCCAAGAGGGCCATACTGTCATATTACCCTGTAATATATTATTACACTGTTTTATTTCTTTTGTATGGTTTCCTCCAGTTCCCATACTGCGATGGTTCGCACAACGCCCACAACAAGGCAACCGGGGACAATGTTGGACCTCTCTGCCTTTCCAGAAAGTCTGCATCATCATAGATGACACAGAAACGTCACCGACCCAACCTGACTTTTGTTTTATATGCAGTCATCCCTCAAATGATGTATAACCCCATTTAAAAGCTTATCAACATGTAGGGTTCATTCAATATTGTCTAGTTTGGATGTTATGTTGATGTTAAGGTGCTTTGAGTACACAAAACTGCAAACAGAGAGTTTGCCAGCATTGTCAAATGCCCAGAAAGTCTGCATCAACAGCATATATGAGATAATAAATAACAACATCAAAACCTTGATTCTGTTTTGTGTGCACTTTGCCCCCTCCAGTAACCTTCACAACCGGTGCCTCGTGTAATCAGTATGGTTTTTAAAAGGCAATTAAGTTGGGTTCGTTCAGGTTATTGTGCTTGGTCAGGTGTATACCTGACTTCATATAGCAAGTACTGGAATCGTCTTATTTCTCTGAAGTCATCATCATTACGATAGTATTTAGAAAACGTCATTATCCCATGTGCTCTCAACCTTCTAATGATCAGGACTAAAGGTTTTCAGGTTAGCAGGGTTATTCAGGCAGTGTTCTCATTTGAACTTTGTACTTACAAAAGTATTGCTTTGTTTTAATAAATTTCAAAGAAATACTCTTGGTTGTAGAACAAATGATGTGGTATGTTCACAGATCTTATCATCTGTTTCTTGCACATTTTTTAATAGTGATTGTGTTAAATTGATCCTCAATTAGATTGTATGCAATTTAGCAACACCACTGACACATATATCTTTTCAAATTAAATATGCAATAAGTCATACATGTCTGTTGATGGCTGAACACTACAGTTCTTCCTTGGAAAATATAACTTCTGCACTTGAATAGATTGGAGTCATGTAGCACTGCATGTGAATTTAAAATGAGGTTGCAATTTGAATATGAAACAGATTCTTTTTTATTTTGTTGTGTATATGTACTCCCTGAATGTATGTATATTATATATACTGGTTCATTTAGCTTGTTTTTACAGTGAGAGAATGAATTTAAAGAAATCTATTGTGGTGTTGTGTGTGGTTTAAGTGTATTCTGATAATGGTACATGGTACAAATTAGCAATAACAGTCATTTTGTTGTCTCTCTGATGCACTATAAAACAAACGCTTATGTCATAGTGCTCTCCTCATGCTGATGAGTCTCCATAATGGGAATTCTAAATCTGTTTCAGAACACTGGAAATCTCCCAACATACTTGTCCGATACATGTGCAACTAAATTTGCTGAATATATGTACCAGGTATGGTACATGTTACTAAAGTAAAATGGAAGTACTCCCAAGACTTAGTCTGGTTGTGAGATACATCACTTCCTGTATTTTAATCTATCAAATTGAGTCAAGTCCATTAGTTGTAGGGCAAACAGTTAAATGATAATACATTCTGTCATGCTAGTATTTTTCAAGCTTGCCCCACCCTTCCCTTATTTTTTAGAATTTGAGAGGACAATTTTTTTTTTTTTTAACTGCTGAGACAATAATTTTGCCTGAATTGTGTTATGTGATTGTTAGCATTATGTTATTCCTTCTGTTTGGTGGTGTTAAAATTACTTTGTAATCAACCATTATTGGGGTGTATACACTGCAGATATATGTATGTATAGCAAGTTATGGGATATAGGTGATTAACAAAGAATACATGTGTTCAGACATTGTAACAAGGAATATCACAAGCAGGCCAAGGGATAATACATATATCTGTCTGAGAATCCTGATCTGAGTGTTAAAAGATACCCGGTATGTAGGAATGCATTGATATTCAGTCATAGTTGTATTCTTCGCTCGTCTTGACGTGAGAAACGGGAAGGGAGTATGATGCCAAAGGATTGTCATAATCAATAGAAGGCCATCATTCAGGAAGCTATGTAAATTTGGCTCTTGACTATCAATATATTGATTGTCCCCCACTGAAGAGATTTCAAATGTCTTGAAGAGGACGAGACAAAAATATTCTAAAGAGCTGATGCTACCCTTTTTCTTGTAGAGGCACTTTCCACTTGAAGGCAGTTCTGTACATTGTACTCTGTCACTTTTACTCATGTTGATACAAATAGGAAGACCGGTGGGTACCCCATTTCTGCTTTGACAGGTGCTTGTTTCTCTATGTAATCATTGGTTTTGGTACAGTAGAGATGTGATATATTGTCATCTATTTTCCTTGATTGTATTGAACACAAAGAAACTGAAGATGAAACTATATTGTTATGCATTAAATGGGTAACTCAAAATATGCTTGGTTAAACCAAGTCTGAAAAAGGAATTATTTGTTTGATATGTTTGTTTTATTTTTAGAGTTTTTATTATATGCATGTTTGCTTAAAGGGGAATTCCACCCTGATGTCAAGTTGATTAAAAAAAAAAGTAATACTTAAGAAACGGCTCAAAGAAAAGTTTGAGCAAAATCCGATAAGAATTAAGAAAGTTATGAATTTTTACGCTGTAATCAAACACAAATTGGCAACTCTGTGATTTATCTTGACCTGTACTAAAAAAAATTTTTTTGTAAACTAAATTTCCACTTTTCTAAAGGAAACATTTAATCATACATGCAACCTAGATCATCATTTTTCACAAAACCTGTATGAAACAAATGTATTCTTTCATCAACAACTAAGAAAATTAAAATTTGATTGATTACAACTTCAAAGATTCATAACTTTCTTATTTCTTGTCGGATTTTACTCAAACACCATTAATCTGTTTCTCTCATTTTTCTGCTTTTATTCATATTAACTAAATACCAGGTTGGACTTCCCTTTTAAAGCTGGAGAGTGGTTAAATGAAGATTAATGTGTTTTCATGAGGTTGGTCTTGGTGAAAGAAAATTCAGAAAAATATATCGCAGGAAACTGCGAAGAATATATAATTTGACGTGTATGACGTCATATCAAGAGAACCTGTCGTTTGGCAGTAAAAAAAAATACTTAGTTACAAAATAGAAATAGTAATGAGAAATAACAATTGTTGTGGCGAATGACATATACAGTAATTCAGAGCCGTCTCATCTATGTATTCATGATGAAGAAATGAAAAGGGTCTGCATCGTTCATGGCTGAAAGATAACATAACCGTTTGTAATGTCTATAACCATGATAACCACATTTTACCGTACAGTATAACATGCCAATGTAGATCGAAGTCATAAATCGGAAAACGTAACAGAGAGAGAGAGAGAGAGAGAGAGAGAAAGAGAGAGTGAATACTGAATATAGATGACTTGTTTGAAATCTAATATACAGTATTTAAACAAGCAATTACATACGGGTAATACCTTTAACTAAAAAAAAAATAAATAAAAAATGAATCTGATACACAGTAAAACAGGTTAAATGGGAACATCAGGATGAATAGGAACAGAAATTGAAAGTTTGAAATCCCTGGAACAATGCAGACCCTTGCCATTCTTCTATTTATCATAAATAAAGGAAATGAAAAGTGTCTGCATCATTCCTGGTGAAAACCTATGTCAAGTAAAAAGTATTCTATAGTTTTGGTTTTTATTCACCTAATTTATTCACCTAATTTTAAGGTGTGAAAATCTAGATTTCGTAAGTCATAATTATATAAAGTCACAGGAGAGAGAGAGAGAGAGAGAGAGAGAGAGAGAGAGAGAGAAAGAGAAGGGGGTATTTTTAATCTGATATACATAATTCAAACAAAGCAAATCTATATAAGTAAGTAATCATTACAACTAGAAAAACAGACAAGGGAAATCAAAATCGACGTGAAGCTATATATACCATAAAAATCGGTAAAAAGGAACAAAAATGGAACATCGTGGCGAAAAAAAAAAAAAAAAAAAAAAACGCCAGCCCTCAAAAAGTCACTTAGTAGGGGGGGGGGGGTCTATGGGGTCCAGTTTTCCTCCATAATTCTCTGACAAGCAAAAAAAAAACAAACGAAAAACAAAAAGCAAAAAAGGTATCAGTTCTAAAAGCAACACAATTTTTTAAAACAAAAATTGTCAGGGGGCAGTCTGCTCCCTGTCCCCGCCCCCCCCCCCCCGGCTACGCTAGTGGTTTAAGGAACAAGGCCCCGCGGGCTCATCATTCACAGGTCACCATCTCCCAGCCAGGTGGCAACTATACACTCAACGCCATGAAAACCAGAAAATGACAATATTTATATAACACTTCAGGTATAACTGATCCAAAAGAAACGGATTGACTGCTGTCGAAGAAACCCCAAATATTGAAATTCCTGGAAAACTGATGCTGGGGCTGAATTCCATATTTCTCCTGGAATAGTAAAATACTACTGGAGATGAAGTTCGGTTCTTGATCTAGGAATTTGCACTCAGTGTGGGTGACTACCAGATGTAGAACTGGTTGTTCTCACACAAAGTGCCTCATCCGGTAGGATATCAGCCAGCATGGCCGGTAAAGGACGAAGGAAGAAATGACGGAAAATACACAAATTCCTCCAGAGACTCAAGGGAACATTATCTTCTATCTTAAGTAGATGTGCTTTGTTCTGTGTCATCTGTGACCCATTGGCGGATCTACATAGGGGGAAACCCTGCCCAGTGCCCCGCCCCCTTTTTGAAACCCAACTGGCATACCTTAAGTACATAATCAACAAAATTTGCCCCTTTTATTGTGTACTTTTTCAGTTTCAGTTTCAGTTTTTATTTTTTCTCATTTCCAACAAAATAAATACAAAATCAATATACGACACTCTGCCCCCTCTTTTACAAAATCCTGGATCCGCCCCTGCTGTGACCTATCCAACTTCAAGGATGTAGTGCCAGTGTCATACCAGACTGGTAATGTATGCTCCATGAGAGGCCGGATAATAGTTGGAGATGTATTATGAGATCATGGGAGGCTACTTGATTAGATCAGAATGATAACGGATGATTTGCTGTCTCTTTAGCAATACTATTGAGGTGTGCTGAGACCAGGGCCCTGTTGCATAAAACTTACCGTTAACGGTAACTCTGCTATCAATGGTAACTACCATGGAAACATCACTCAACAGCCAATCAAAATCAAGGTTTTCATGGGAGTTACCATTGATGGCAAAGTTACCGTTAACGGTAAGTTTTATGCAACGGGGCCCAGGACGGCGATGGTTATAGCATCTGATCACATGATGCTCTCCCCTGACTTTGATTATATCCAGTATATGCAGTATTCTAACAACTTGATCTATATTTTGATATTTAGTAAGTCATAATTAATCATTATCAAGAGTAATAGAAAAGAGGAAATACAGATTTCTGCAGTTAATCTCATATGCAGAATTTCACATGCAAGTCTATATTAGCATAATTTGCAATAATACACACACACACACACACACACACACACACACACACAAAAAAAAATCCTAGGAATATTCAGTGCAGACTCTTTTCATATTTGCATTCATGATGGATGATATGAAAAGAGCCATTATCTGTAGTGGCTTTTAAATCTAGAGATTTTTTTTTTATAAAGTATAACATAAGGATAACCGTTAAAAATAATCAAGACAACGTAAACTAGTGCTTCACAGGGCTATAATTATTATAAGCCACGAGACAGGATTCAAGAGACCGAATCTTTATTCGGTCTCGCGAACCCTTTGTTTTCCTGAGGGGTTCACGAGACCCCGGACCCTATTTCACACATTGACCTCGTCAGAAGTTCCTTGAGACCTTCGATCAACTGAGTGGTGAAATATGCCCCCCCCCCAACTTTACATCACAGACATGGAGTTTTCAGCAATAAAATGATGTTTGTAGTAATCTTGCGACTGACATGACTATAGAGTATCAATAATGAAATTATTCTCCATTTCTATTCTTTCTAAAATCTCTTTCTTTAACCCCTCCCCTTTTTCTGTTTCTCTTTCTCTTTCCACGTCTCTCTCTGTCTCACTGTCTGTCTCTCTCCCTCTCTTGCTTTTTTTCTCTCTCTCTCTATCTTTTTCCCTTTCTCTTTCACCCCTCCCCATCTCTCTCTGTCTATCTGTATATCTTCTCTCTCGCTATTGTTCTCTGCTACTCCCTATATCCCTCTTTCAGAGTGCTAAAGCTGTGTAGAAGCTTTGCATTTGCAAGGGTGAAAATCACAATGTAATCACACAAGAATAATGTATAACAACTCCAGAATTCATGTTTTTGAGAAAGAAAGAAAAAAGTTTTAACAACCCGTTTTTATTTCACTCAAATATTACTCGATTTCACCAAACAAAAACCAATCACACAGTGTATTTATATTATAAAGGTTAAATTTTGCTTATTGGGAGGGGAGGAAAATTTTGATCAATTGACGTAAATATTCAAAGTAAAATAAATAAATATACAAAGTTAAATATGCAGCATGTACAAATGTGCAGTATATACAATTCAAAAGATAATTAGCCCTCCATAGAAATAACAAATTGTTGGAAACAGTGGTGCTTTGAATTGAATTAAATAGAAAATCAGCCTGAATGGAAAGACAAAACGCAGGGAGACAGATTAGTGAGTGCTTGAGAAAATCACCGGAAAACAGAATAAGAAAATTACGATTTTTTGAAAGTGAGTTGAGATTGCTAAAGATATATAAGGATAATCTCTTATTGGCAATACGGTCGTGATTACGTAATGTCTTATATGGAGAACGCTGCCATTTATTTTGTATTCAGATAGCAGGCCTTTTCTCAGTTTAAATGTAAAATACTTTTGTGTTTTTTTTCCAGGGAGGGGACTTGTTAGAATGCATTACCCAAAATGTATCATGTTAACAAGCCTGTTATATTATTTACATGGAAAAGAGATATTAACAAAATAAAATTGCTAAAAAAAATGGGAAGTTCTTCATGTGTGACATCACACATCTTGACCGAATTACCAACTGGAGATTTCTCTTACTTTTTGTCAACTCAACGTTCGAAAATTTTCTTATTCCTTTTAATTTTTTTCTTCTAATTTTCTGTTTCTATTCAGGCCAACTTTCTAGCCATTGATAATTTGCATTCAAAACTGTTAATTTGCGATTGTCGTTATAAAGTTTACGACACAACCCGTCCTATGTTGCCAAGCATAAATATCACATATTTTCCAGGGGCGGATCTAGCTTTTTTCCAAGGGGGGGGGGTTTGAGGGGCTGAGCTGGGTATTGCGAGGGAGCGTAGCGACCGAGCCTGAGCGAGCGAAGCGAGCGAGGGGGGAGGTTTAGGGAGATTTTTCATTTTTAGGGTTGCTAGCTTGCGATTTTAAGCATACTTGCATGCTCTATTTTTTCTCTCTTTTTTTTTTCCTATGCACATTAAATGTTTACTTGGCAGCCCAAGGGGGGGGGGGGTTTAAACCCCCTAAACCCCCCCCCCCCCGTAGATCCGCCACTGTTTTCTATTACCAAAAAAGTGCTACATATAGCAAGGTTTTAAGTTTATTTTATAGAAATTCATTTCAAATGGTTGTTGGTTGTTTACATTATATATCCAGTTCGATAGACATGATAGAGAATGAAAAGTTTTGCTGAAATATCACACATTCTCTGAGAACAAAATGGTAATGCGTATAACAAGGTTTGAATTTATTTCATAGAAATTCAATTTGAATATTTTGTTGGTTGTGTAGATATCCAGTTCAATACAGATCTATTTAGATAGTTAAAAGTTCATTCTCGATGCGACCTCTGCAATGAGCTCATCCAAAATTTTGGTAGCAGTGTTGATGTTTTGTTCTTGACAGTCATTGTTCAAATCTAGGTCAACAATGGAAATGTCATCTTTGTCTTCATCATCACTTCCAAAGTCGCTTATATCGGTGACGGTGGTTAATGTGTCATCGTCATCTTCATCGCTGATCGAGAAATCTATGAGGCTTTCTTCTTCATCCATTTCCTTCAAGAACTCTAACAAACTTGCCGTTGTAAATGAATCAACACTCTGATCATCTTGAACATGGATGAAGCCTTCAGCATCATTGAGGGAAGAGCAATCGGATGGAGGGCTGCTGCACTCGCTTGTCCCGTCGTCATCACTGCCGTTATACCTCGATGGGAAAACGGGATAGTAAGCGATTTTTGGGATGCTCTCCTCTGAGCTCCATGATGAAGTTGAGTAGCTCATTCTTTCTTCAACATCAGTATCATGGAACTGTTTAAGGAAATAAAGAACCATATTTTGGAAAATAAAAATTGGAATGGGGTCTTAAAAAGGAGATAGACAAAGACTGACAGGTTTATAAAGGAGAAGAAAGTTTTAAACTATTTTGATTTAAAAAAAAGGGGGAACATGAGAATGATGTATAGGTTAGACTGGGATTGATAATGAAATGCAATTAAAAGGGTTCAATCATTTTAGACTGAAAGATGCTGATATGAAGATGATTTAAAGAAGAAACGTAAAAAGCGTCACAATAATTATCACTTACCATTTTGAGGTCTGCTACGGTCAAGGCATGACTACGCCTTCCACTATAGTCATCCTCTGTGTCTGTATAGAAAACATGTGGAAGTGAGTCTTAAGTTTATGATAATATTTTACTTAAAGAAAAAAAAAAGAGGCTGTTATGATAAAGAATTTTTCCTGATAGAATTGTTTAAAAAGCTTAAGTTATTTACGACCTAGAATAACTTTGTAGTGACTACCTTTTCAACTCTTACCCAGGCAACTCTATTCAATTGACTTTCATAATGACTTTCAAACATTTCGCATATGTTAACAACAGCTGTATAATATTTTTGTTTTTTGATTCAAACCTCTGTTTACATACTTTTCATCTCATGCTTGTAAGTGTAGTCTTTTTCTGGCATGGGCATTCTTGATTACTATAGTCTGTTTTGGTCACTAGCCGATCAGTTTGTTTCCAGACCATGCTTTCTGGAAAAGGTTTTCTTCAAGCTACAATTTCACTTTCATGTAGATCCTTTACAGAGTATCATGTTCTTACAAGTCACTCAGTCAATTTAGATTCTACCAGAACAACCCTGCATGCTAACATAGCCTCTGCACAATATTTTATGTCGCCCTTCATTTAGCGGACTATAGCGGGACAGTGCAATATCTAAACTTTATACTATCTTCGGAAATTGGACTTTTCGACGTCCGCTTCAATTTTACATTTTTCATTACCACATCACGACATCGCCACGGACGGTTACCAAGAACCGGGTGAACCGGTGACCCATTTCGTTCAACTGGCAATGCTAACTCTGCTACTATATAACTATACGGTAAGAACAACAATAATTCTTGCAACTTTTTTGTGGTCATTTTGTAGTCACTTTTTGTAGAGATAAATACTAGTCTATTATATTCATGAAATGTAGTGATATATACCTTGTATACATATTTTTTACAATGTAATACGGAATGTTGCAAAAAATGAGCCCGGAAAGAAAAAGTTTCGCACCTGAAACGAAACAACACAGTCGTCTGATACATTTCCCCATTCTCTCTCGGATTCTGGCAAAATATCGGCGATTACGAGATGATCTACGGGCCATTTTTGAGATATCGAGACAAAAGCAGAGCTAACGTCTTTGTATCTAGGTGAATTCGTAAAGAATGCAGCACCTGTACAGATGCGTTACTAATGTAAACACAAAACTTGCGCGTGTAGGTGGGATCTTAGTAGCGGTTTTCTCATTGGCTTAAAGTTAGTATTTAACGTGCACGCGCTGCAAATCCATTGTTTCGTATGTCAATACGCACTGTTAGTATGATAGAGCTCTAGCTATTGGATGAAATTACAACCCTAGACGTCACAATCGCTGTGTATCAGGCATACCCCATAGAGATATAGTATGTATCTCTATGGCATACCCTTACATGGTCATCGTCATAATTTTGCCCCAACCCCATGGAATGACCCGTATGTGAAACGGCACTTCAGCTTCATTTCCTACATCTTTGGTGTCTCAATTTATTAAATAATTTATTTCATCGAACCTTAAACATTTAGCGCCATTTCCGTCTGGTAAAACGGAGACATGCTACTCTTTAAATAGTTATCTTCTACTAATAATGCTCACTGTCTCCTTGACTTCATCGTGGCGTTCTTTAGTCTATAGACTCTGTTGAGAATGAAAAGTTGACATTATATATTAAATATTTATTTATATGTATCTCTCTCTCCCTGTCTCTCCTCAGATTTTATCTCTATTTCCCACCCCTCCCCATCCCACCAGAATATATAAACCTTTACAGAGACAGACAGGAGAGAGGTAGAGAGAGAGAGAGAGAGAGAGAGAGAGAGAGAGAGAGAGAGAAAGAGAGAGCCCTCTCTCTCTGTCTCTCTCTCTCTCTTTCTCTTTTTCTAAGTATGTTTATATAGCTAGGTGTACATAAACAAGTTTACCTGTACCAACTAGAATTATAGATACGGTGTAATATTTCAAGCAGCATCATTATATTTCATGATTATAGAATATTGTATTATGATGTAGTAATCTTAAAAATGACATGACAATAGAGTATCAATAATGAAATCATTCTTCAACATGGAATTTCTATATAGCCAGAACCTTATTTAAATATAACAGGACTAGTAATGCAAACTTAAGTTAATATTTCATTCTTCTGTGAAGTATTTTGTCCATGCATATGATTATAAGTGATAATTTAACACCGATTTTATCAACATAGTATTTTTCAAAACATAGCTTTAAAATAGCATACTTGAAACTCTTTCTGACAATAGTTCAGTTATGCATAAAGCGTATTTTAGAATAGTAACAAAAATACGTATTTGTTTTCCTTTTAGTGTATTGAAGAGAAATTTGCCTTCTGTCCGTTTATGTCGTTTTCTCTGTAGCTTTTAAACATATTTTATAAATGTAGAGTAAAATCTGCCATTCTTATCATCATAGTTTCATAATGGGAAGAGATACTTCATTCGCTTTTTGTTTTCCTTTTGCACTTTTTTTTTTGGGGGGGGGGGCAGCGGCTGATTCTCAATATTCCACCTTTAATTCGAATGATTCTTTTGAATAACGAAGATGATAATTATACGATGTTCCCTGGATCTCAACTCAATCAAAGAACTAAAAACAATGTTGGTTTAAACTTCATGAAAAACGAATTTGTGGGATTCATCTGTTGAAATAATATTTGATAATCCCATTTGTCCTTTGGAAATTCTTTGTAAAGTAGGGTTACTTCCTTCGTAATAGAAAAAAAAATACGAAGTATTAATGAATGTAGATGAAAATGAATATTTTAGGCAGTTTCATGCTCAGTTCAAGCTCTGCAGAATGACTTTTGTTTAAATTATTCATGCAATTTTGACCATGATCTTTGGAAGGGTTTACCCTTTGGCTGAAACAAATACAAAATGCATTTTCTACATCTGTCCATATATGATTGTACCATTATGTATATCTTATTCATTATTACCTTGTTAAGACTGAATATCGATGTACATATCTTCTATATTATCACCTTGTTAAGACTGAATGTCTGTTCTTACAAAGCCTTGACTTTGAATTGTTGTGTCTTTCACTTTTGTGATGATTGTACTTTGTATATCTATATTCTAAAAAATGAAGAAGGGTGTTATGTAATTTGCTGTGAAACAAAAATAGAATGCATTTTATTACTAGGAATGTTCTTTTGATTTCCTTTTTTAAAGCGATTGAACAACATGTACCATCTGAGAGAAATGTGTGCAAAATGAAGACCAATTCATAATAGCCAACAAAGGTCTTCATTTCTATTCTTTCTCCAATCTTTGTGTAGTTATTTATCTTATAGTTCCAGTACTCTCTCTCTCTCTCTCTTTCTCTCTTGCTCTCTCTCAATATTTTCTTTCTTTACCCCCTCCCTTCTTTCTGTTTCTGTTTCCCTTTCCACGTCTCTCTCTGCCTCTCTGTCTGTCTGTCTGTCTCTCTCTCCTTCTCTTGCTCTTTCTCCCCCTCTCTTTCTCTATCTTTTCCCCTTTCTCTCTCACTCCCTCCCCACTTCTCTCTGTCTATTTGTCTTTTCTTTCGCTCTTGCTCTCTCTTATTCCCTGTCTCCCTCTTTCAGAGTGCTAAATCTGCATGTGTAGAAGCTTTGCAAGTTTTAAGTTCACAATGTAATCACACAAGAATAACGTACAACAACTTCAGAATTCATGTTTTTGAGAAAGAAAAAAAAAAGTTTTGACAACCCGTTTTTATTTCACTCAAATAACTCGTTTTCACCAAACAAAAGCCAATCACACAGTGCTCACTCTAAAATAGGATTGGTCAAAATAATCAATGTGTTGGCGAATATGTGTCCGGCCAAAAATGTTGGTGAAGATTGAACAATATGATGGTCAATATTCCCAATTCCCAAATTATTGGTTAAAATGTACCAAAATTTTTGTTGATTTTGACCAAATTTTCGGTCGGACACATATTCACCAACACATTGGTTATTTTGCCCAATCTTTTTTTAGTGTGTATTTATATTATAAAGCTTAAATTTTGCTTATTAGGAGGGGAGGAAGATTTTGATCCATTGATGTAAATATTCAAAGTAAAATAAATAAATATACAAAGATAAATATGCAGCATGTACAAATGTACAGTATGTATACTGTAAAAAATTTGTTTAGTTTCTAAACACTTTTCTGTGACAGATTTAAAACACTGCGACGTGTTTATATATATTGTACGGGTTTAAGAGCTAAACCCATGTGTTTAAGAGCTAAACACATGTGCCTATTTTTTTTCATCTTTCAGCACGCCTTAGGTGTTTACTAGATGAACATGATTACCTTTTAAATGGTTCTAATGTATAGGCTAAACACCAAATGTTTACAAAATAATCATTTGGTGTTTACAGCTGTTTAAATACTAAACAGTGTGTGTGATTATGGTGTAAACATTTGGCGTTTAGCCTATACATTAGAACCATTTAAAAGGTAAGCATGTTTATCTAATAAACACCTAGGCGTGATGAAAATAAGCACAGAATGTGTTTAGCTCTTAACTTAGCTACAATATATAAACACGTGGTGTTTACACCATAATCACACACACTGTTTAGTATTTAAACAGGTGTAAACACTAAATGATTAAGGTGTAAACATTTGGTGTTTAGCCTATACATTGGAACCATTTAAAAGGTAAACATGTTTATCTAGTAAACACCTAAGGCGTGCTGAAAGATGAAAAAAATAGGCACATGTGTTTAGCTCTTAAACACGTGATAAATTTAGAATAAGAAGAGAAATGTTTTTTGATAATCTTAAAGCACTCAATGATAACTTTGAAGACATAAACAGTTTGGAGAGATTCATATTTATAATGTCACTAAAAGAAGACGATCTCATAAAAGAATTTGCCAATTTTTTGCGATATACTATTGATCAACGTGGTAACCTTTAAATTGTTTATTATTAGACATATCTATATATAGTATAAGTATATGTATATAATTCTTTTAATGGCTCTTTTTCTCATCACCTTACACTACTTGTACATAATCTGATAATTTATATTTCATGAAAGAGCATGTCTAGTTGATCAATTATGAGTATTTTTGTTTGTTTGTTTGTTTGTTTGTTTGTTTTGAATGCTATACTCACGATATATTGTTCTGTTTTTGTCATGACTAAGTTACTCCTATTATTATTATTATTATTATTATTATTATTATTATTGTTCTTACTATTAATGTTATATTCGAGCAAAATATTGATGGATATGTCAATGAAGTTCAATGAATAAATACATACATACATGTGTTTAGCTCTTAAACCCGTACAATATATAAACATGTCGCAGTGTTTTAAATCTGTCACAGAAATAAACATGTCACATGTCGCATTTTTTTTACAGTGTACAATTCAAAAGATAATTAGCCCTCCATAAAAATAAACAAATTGCTGGAAACAGTGGTGCTTTGAATTGAATTAAATAGAAAATCAGCCTGAATGGAAAGACATAACTCAGGGAGACAGATTAGTGAATGCTTGAGAAAATTACCGGAAAACAAAATAAGAAAATTACGATTTTTTGAAACTGAGTTGAGATTGCTAAAGATAAGGATAATCTCTTATTGGCAATACGGTCGTGATTACGTAATGTCTTATATGGAGAACGCTGCCATTTATTTTGTATTCAGAGAGTAGGCCTTTTCTAAGTTTAAATGTAAAATACTTTTGTGTTTTTTTCCAGGGAGAGGACTGGTTAGAATGAATTACCCAAAGTGTATCATGGTAACAAGCCTGTTACATTATTTACATGGAAAAGAGATATTAACAAAATAAAATTGCTACAAAACATGGGAAGTTCTTCATGTGTGACATCACACATCTTGACCGAATTACCAACTAGAGATTTCCTCATTTTTGTCAACTCAACGTTCGAAAATTTTCTTATTCCTTTTAATTTTTTTATTCTAATTTTCTGTTTCTATTCAGGCCAACTTTCTAGCCATTGATAATTTGCATTCAAAACTGTTAATTTGCGATTGTCGTTATAAAGTTTACGACACAACCCGTCCTATGTTGCCAAGCTCAAATATCACATATTTTCTATTACCAAAAAAAGCGCTGCATATGGCAAGGTTTTAAGTTTATTTCATAGAAATTCATTTCAAATGGTTGTTGGTTGTTTACATTATATATACAGTTCGATAGACATGATAGAGAATGAAAAGTTTTGCTGAAATATCACACATTCTCTGAGAACAAAATGGTAATGCGTATAACAAGGTTTGAATTTATTTCATAGAAATTCAATTTGAATATTTTGTTGGTTGTGTAGATATCCAGTTCAATACAGATCTATTTAGATAGTTAAAAGTTCATTCTCGATGCGACCTCTGCAATGAGCTCATCCAAAATTTTGGTAGCAGTGTTGATGTTTTGTTCTTGACAGTCATTGTTCAAATCTAGGTCAACAATGGAAATGTCATCTTTGTCTTCATCATCACTTCCAAAGTCGCTTATATCGGTGACGGTGGTTAATGTGTCATCGTCATCTTCATCGCTGATCGAGAAATCTATGAGGCTTTCTTCTTCATCCATTTCCTTCAAGAACTCTAACAAACTTGCCGTTGTAAATGAATCAACACTCTGATCATCTTGAACATGGATGAAGCCTTCAGCATCATTGAGGGAAGAGCAATCGGATGGAGGGCTGCTGCACTCGCTTGTCCCGTCGTCATCACTGCCGTTATACCTCGATGGGAAAACGGGATAGTAAGCGATTTTTGGGATGCTCTCCTCTGAGCTCCATGATGAAGTTGAGTAGCTCATTCTTTCTTCAACATCAGTATCATGGAACTGTTTAAGGAAATAAAGAACCATATTTTGGAAAATAAAAATTGGAATGGGGTCTTAAAAAGGAGATAGACAAAGACTGACAGGTTTATAAAGGAGAAGAAAGTTTTAAACTATTTTGATTTTAAAAAAAGGGGGAACATGAGAATGATGTATAGGTTAGACTGGGATTGATAATGAAATGCAATTAAAAGGGTTCAATCATTTTAGACTGAAAGATGCTGATATGAAGATGATTTAAAGAAGAAACATAAAAAGCGTCACAATAATTATCACTTACCATTTTGAGGTCTGCTACGGTCAAGGCATGACTACGCCTTCCACTATAGTCATCCTCTGTGTCTGTATAGAAAACATGTGGAAGTGAGTCTTAAGTTTATGATAATATTTTACTTAAAGAAAAAAAAAGAGGCTGTTATGATAAAGAATTTTTCCTGATAGAATTGTTTAAAAAGCTTAAGTTATTTACGACCTAGAATAACTTTGTAGTGACTACCTTTTCAACTCTTACCCAGGCAACTCTATTCAATTGACTTTCATAATGACTTTCAAACATTTCGCATATGTTAACAACAGCTGGCTAACAGTCTTTTTTGTTTTTTAATTCAAACCTCTGTTTACATACTTTTCATCTCATGCTTGTAAGTGTAGTCTTTTTCTGGCATGGGCATATTTGATTACTATAGTCTGTTTTGGTCACTAGCCGATCAGTTTGTTTCCAGACCATGCTTTCTGGAAAAGGTTTTCTTCAAGCTACAATTTCACTTTCATGTAGATCCTTTACAGAGTATCATGTTCTTACAAGTCACTCAGTCAATTTAGATTCTACCAGAACAACCCTGCATGCTAACATAGCCTCTGCACAATATTTTATGTCGCCCTTCATTTAGCGGACTATAGCGGGACAGTGCAATATCTAAACTTTATACTATCTTCGGAAATTGGACTTTTCGACGTCCGCTTCAATTTTACATTTTTCATTACCACATCGCGACATCGCCACGGACGGTTACCAAGAACCGGGTGAACCGGTGACCCATTTCGTTCAACTGGCAATGCTAACTCTGCTACTATATAACTATACGGTAAGAACAACAATAATTCTTGCAACTTTTTTGTGGTCATTTTGTAGTCACTTTTTGTAGAGATAAATACTAGTCTATTATATTCATGAAATGTAGTGATATATACCTTGTATACATATTTTTTACAATGTAATACGGAATGTTGCAAAAAATGAGCCCGGAAAGAAAAAGTTTCGCACCTGAAACGAAACAACACAGTCGTCTGATACATTTCCCCATTCTCTCTCGGATTCTGGCAAAATATCGGCGATTACGAGATGATCTACGGGCCATTTTTGAGATATCGAGACAAAAGCAGAGCTAACGTCTTTGTATCTAGGTGAATTCGTAAAGAATGCAGCACCTGTACAGATGCGTTACTAATGTAAACACAAAACTTGCGCGTGTAGGTGGGATCTTAGTAGCGGTTTTCTCATTGGCTTAAAGTTAGTATTTAACGTGCACGCGCTGCAAATCCATTGTTTCGTATGTCAATACGCACTGTTAGTATGATAGAGCTCTAGCTATTGGATGAAATTACAACCCTAGACGTCACAATCGCTGTGTATCAGGCATACCCCATAGAGATATAGTATGTATCTCTACGGCATACCCTTACATGGTCATCGTCATAATTTTGCCCCAACCCAGTGGCGGATCTACGGGGGGGGGGGGGGGGTTAGGGGGTTTAAACCCCCCCCCCCTTGGGCTGCCAAGTAAACATTTATTTGGGCAAAAAAGAGAAAAAAATAGAGCATGCAAGTATGCTTAAAATCGCAAGCTAGCAACCCTAAAAATGAAAAATCTCCCTACTGAAGGAGGGGGTATACCCCCCTCCCACACCCTCCCCCCTCGCTCGCTTCGCTCGCTTCCAAGTAAACATTTATTTCGGCAAAAAAGAGAAAAAAAAGAGCATGCAAGTATGCTTAAAATCGCAAGCTAGCAACCCTAAAAATGAAAAATCTCCCTACTGAAGGAGAGGGTATACCCACCTCCCACACCCTCCCCCCTCGCTCGCTTCGCTCGCTTCCAAGTAAACATTTATTTCGGCAAAATAAAGAAAAAAAAGAGCATGCAAGTATGCTTAAAATCGCAAGCTAGCAACCCTAAAAATGAAAAATCTCCCTACTGTAGGAGGGGGTATACCCCCCTCCCACACCCTCCCCCCTCGCTCGCTTCGCTCGCTTCCAAGTAAACATTTATTTCGGCAAAAAAGAGAAAAAAAAAGAGCATGCAAGTATGCTTAAAATCGCAAGCTAGCAACCCTAAAAATGAAAAATCTCCCTACTGTGGGAGGGGGGATACCCCCCTCCCACACTCTCCCCCCTCGCTCGCTTCGCTCGCTTCCAAGTAAACATTTATTTGGGCAAAAAAGAGAAAAAATAGAGCATGCAAGTATGCTTAAAATCGCAAGCTAGCAACCCTAAAAATGAAAAATCTCCCTACTGTGGGAGGGGGGATACCCCCCTCCCACACCCTCCCGCCTCGCTCGCTTCGCTCGCTCGGGCTCGGTCTCTACGCTCCCTCGCAATACCCAGCTCAGCCCCTCAAACCCCCTCCTTGGAAAAAAGCTAGATCCGCCCCTGCAACCCCATGGAATGACCCGTATGTGAAACGGCACTTCAGCTTCATTTCCTACATCTTTGGTGTCTCAATTTATTAAATAATTTATTTCATCGAACCTTAAACATTTAGCGCCATTTCCGTCTGGTAAAACGGAGACATGCTACTCTTTAAATAGTTATCTTCTACTAATAATGCTCACTGTCTCCTTGACTTCATCGTGGCGTTCTTTAGTCTATAGACTCTGTTGAGAATGAAAAGTTGACATTATATATTAAATATTTATTTATATGTATCTCTCTCTCCCTGTCTCTCCTCAGATTTTATCTCTATTTCCCACCCCTCCCCATCCCACCAGAATATATAAACCTTTACAGAGACAGACAGGAGAGAGGTAGAGAGAGAGAGAGAGAGAGAGAGAGAGAGAGAGAGAGAGAAAGAGAGAGCCCTCTCTCTCTGTCTCTCTCTCTCTCTTTCTCTTTTTCTAAGTATGTTTATATAGCTATGTGTACATAAACAAGTTTACCTGTACCAACTAGAATTATAGATACGGTGTAATATTTCAAGCAGCATCATTATATTTCATGATTATAGAATATTGTATTATGATGTAGTAATCTTAAAAATGACATGACAATAGAGTATCAATAATGAAATCATTCTTCAACATGGAATTTCTATATAGCCAGAACCTTATTTAAATATAACAGGACTAGTAATGCAAACTTAAGTTAATATTTCATTCTTCTGTGAAGTATTTTGTCCATGCATATGATTATAAGTGATAATTTAACACCGATTTTATCAACATAGTATTTTTCAAAACATAGCTTTAAAATAGCATACTTGAAACTCTTTCTGACAATAGTTCAGTTATGCATAAAGCGTATTTTAGAATAGTAACAAAAATACGTATTTGTTTTCCTTTTAGTGTATTGAAGAGAAATTTGCCTTCTGTCCGTTTATGTCGTTTTCTCTGTAGTTTTTAAACATATTTTATAAATGTAGAGTAAAATCTGCCATTCTTATCATCATAGTTTCATAATGGGAAGAGATACTTCATTCGCTTTTTGTTTTCCTTTTGCACTTTTTTTTTGGGGGGGGGAGCAGCGGCTGATTCTCAATATTCCACCTTTAATTCGAATGATTCTTTTGAATAACGAAGATGATAATTATACGATGTTCCCTGGATCTCAACTCAATCAAAGAACTAAAATCAATGTTGGTTTAAACTTCATGAAAAACGAATTTGTGGGATTCATCTGTTGAAATAATATTTGATAATCCCATTTGTCCTTTGGAAATTCTTTGTAAAGTAGGGTTACTTCCTTCGTAATAGAAAAAAAAATACGAAGTATTAATGAATGTAGATGAAAATGAATATTTTAGGCAGTTTCATGCTCAGTCCAAGCTCTGCAGAATGACTTTTGTTTAAATTATTCATGCAATTTTGACCATGATCTTTGGAAGGGTTTACCCTTTGGCTGAAACAAATACAAAATGCATTTTCTACATCTGTCCATATATGATTGTACCATTATGTATATCTTATTCATTATTACCTTGTTAAGACTGAATATCGATGTACATATCTTCTATATTATCACCTTGTTAAGACTGAATGTCTGTTCTTACAAAGCCTTGACATTGAATTGTTGTGTCTTTCACTTTTGTGATGATTGTACTTTGTATATCTATATTCTAAAAAATGAAGAAGGGTGTTATGTAATTTGCTGTGAAACAAAAATAGAATGCATTTTATTACTAGGAATGTTCTTTTGATTTCCTTTTTTAAAGCGATTGAACAACATGTACCATCTGAGAGAAATGTGTGCAAAATGAAGACCAATTCATAATAGCCAACAAAGGTCTTCATTTCTATTCTTTCTCCAATCTTTGTGTAGTTATTTATCTTATAGTTCCAGTACTCTCTCTCTCTCTCTCTTTCTCTCTTGCTCTCTCTCAATATTTTCTTTCTTTACCCCCTCCCTTCTTTCTGTTTCTGTTTCCCTTTCCACGTCTCTCTCTGCCTCTCTGTCTGTCTCTCTCTCTCTCTTTCTCTCTTGCTCTCTCTCAATATTTTCTTTCTTTACCCCCTCCCTTCTTTCTGTTTCTGTTTCCCTTTCCACGTCTCTCTCTGCCTCTCTGTCTGTCTCTCTCTCTCTCTTTCTCTCTTGCTCTCTCTCAATATTTTCTTTCTTTACCCCCTCCTTTCTTTCTGTTTCTGTTTCCCTTTCCACGTCTCTCTCTGCCTCTCTGTCTCTCTCTGTCTCTCTCTCTCTTTCTCTCTTGCTCTCTCTCAATATTTTCTTTCTTTACCCCCTCCCTTCTTTCTGTTTCTGTTTCCCTTTCCACGTCTCTCTCTGCCTCTCTGTCTGTCTCTCTCTCTCTCTCTTTCTCTCTTGCTCTCTCTCAATATTTTCTTTCTTTACCCCCTCCCTTCTTTCTGTTTCTGTTTCCCTTTCCACGTCTCTCTCTGCCTCTCTGTCTCTCTCTCTCTCTCTCTCTTTCTCTCTTGCTCTCTCTCAATATTTTCTTTCTTTACCCCCTCCCTTCTTTCTGTTTCTGTTTCCCTTTCCACGTCTCTCTCTGCCTCTCTGTCTGTCTCTCTCTCTCTCTTTCTCTCTTGCTCTCTCTCAATATTTTCTTTCTTTACCCCCTCCTTTCTTTCTGTTTCTGTTTCCCTTTCCACGTCTCTCTCTGCCTCTCTGTCTCTCTCTCTCTCTCTTTCTCTCTTGCTCTCTCTCAATATTTTCTTTCTTTGCCCCCTCCTTTCTTTCTGTTTCTGTTTCCCTTTCCACGTCTCTCTCTGCCTCTCTGTCTGTCTTTCTCTCTCTCTCTTTCTCTCTTGCTCTCTCTCAATATTTTCTTTCTTTACCCCCTCCCTTCTTTCTGTTTCTGTTTCCCTTTCCACGTCTCTCTCTGCCTCTCTGTCTGTCTCTCTCTCTCTCTTTCTCTCTTGCTCTCTCTCAATATTTTCTTTCTTTACCCCCTCCCTTCTTTCTGTTTCTGTTTCCCTTTCCACGTCTCTCTCTGCCTCTCTGTCTGTCTCTCTCTCTCTCTTTCTCTCTTGCTCTCTCTCAATATTTTCTTTCTTTACCCCCTCCTTTCTTTCTGTTTCTGTTTCCCTTTCCACGTCTCTCTCTGCCTCTCTGTCTGTTTCTCTCTCTCTCTCTCCTTCTCTTGCTCTTTCTCCCCCTCTCTTTCTCTATCTTTTCCCCTTTCTCTCTCACTCCCTCCCCACTTCTCTCTGTCTATTTGTCTTTTCTTTCGCTCTTGCTCTCTCTTATTCCCTGTCTCCCTCTTTCAGAGTGCTAAATCTGCATGTGTAGAAGCTTTGCAAGTTTTAAGTTCACATTGTAATCACACAAGAATAATGTACAACAACTTCAGAATTCATTTTTTGAGAAAGAAAAAAAAAAAGGTTTTGACAACCCATTTTTATTTCACTGAAATAACTCGTTTTCACCAAACAAAAGCCAATCACACAGTGCACACTCTAAAAAAGGATTGGTCAAAATAATCAATGTGTTGGCGAATATGTGTCCGGCCAAAAATGTTGGTGAAGATTGAACGATATGATGGTCAATATTCCCAATTCCCAAATTATTGGTTAAAATGTACCAAAAGTTTGGTTGATTTTGACCAAATTTTCTGTCGGACACAAGTCATATTCACCAACACATTAGTTAATTTTCCCAATCCTTTTTTAGAGTGTATTTATATTATAAAGTTTAAATTTTGCTTATTAGGAGGGGAGGAAGATTTTGATCCATTGACGTAAATATTCAAAGTAAAGTAAATAAATATACAAAGTTAAATATGCAGCATGTACATATGTGCAGTATATACAATTCAAAAGATAATTAACCTTCCATAAATATAAACAAATTGCTGGAAACAGTGGTGCTTTGAATTGAATTAAATAGAAAATCAGCCTGAATGGAAAGACATAGACAGATTAGTGAATGCTTGAGAAAATCACCGGAAAACAGAATAAGAAAATTACGATTTTTTTGAAAGTGAGTTGAGATTGCTAAAGATAAGAATAATCTCTTATTGGCAATACGGTCGTGATTACGTAATGTCTTATATGGAGAACGCTGCCATTTATTTTGTATTCAGATAGTAGGCCTTTTCTCAGTTTGAATGTAAAATACTTTTGTGTTTTTTTCCAGGGAGAGGACTTGTTAGAATGAATTACCCAAAGTGTATCATGGTAACAAGCCTGTTATATTATTTACACGAAAAAAGAGATATTAACAAATAAAATTGCTACAAAAAATAGGAAGTTCTTCATGTGAGACATGGCACATCTTGACCGAATTACCAACTGGAGATTTCTCTTATTTTTTGTCAACTCAACGTTCGAAAATTTTCTTATTCCTTTTAATTTTTTCTTCTAATTTTCTGTTTCTATTCAGGCCAACTTTCTAGCCATTGATAATTTGCATTCAAAACTGTTAATTTGCGACTGCCGTTATTAAGTTTACGACACAACCCGTCCTATGTTGCCAAGCTCAAATATCACATATTTTCTATTACCCCAAAAACGCTGCATATAGCAAGGTTTTAAGTTTATTTTATAGAAATTCATTTCAAATGGTTGTTGGTTGTTTACATTATATATCCAGTTCGATATACATGATAGAGAATGAAAAGTTTTGCTGAAATATTACACATTCTCTGAGAACAAAATGGTAATGCGTATAACAAGGTTTGAATTTATTTCATAGAAATTCATTTTGAATATTTTGTTGGTTGTTTAGATATCCAGTTCAATACAGATCTATTTAGATAGTTAAAAGTTCATTCTCGATGCGACCTCTGCAATGAGCTCATCCAAAATTTTTGGTAGCAGTGTTGATGTTTTGGTCTTCACAGTCATTGTTCAAATCTAGGTCAGCAATGGAAATGTCATCTTTGTCTTCATCATCACTTCCAAAGTCGCTTATATCGGTGACGGTGGTTAATGTATCATCGTCATCTTCATCGCTGATCGAGGGATCTGTGAGGCTGTCTTCATCATCCATTTCCTTCAAGAACTCTAACAAACTTGCCGTTGTAAATGAATCAACACTCTGATCATCTTGAACATGGATGAAGCCTTCAGCATCATTGAGGGAAGAGCAATCGGATGGAGGGCTGCTGCACTCGCTTGTCCCGTCGTCATCACTGCCGTTATACCTCGATGGGAAAACGGGATAGTAAGCGATTTTGGGGATGCTCTCCTCTGAGCTCCATGATGAAGTTGAGTAGCTCATTCTTTCTTCAACATCAGTATCATGGAACTGTTTAAGGAAATAAAGAACCATATTTTGGAAAATAAAAATTGGAATGGGGTCTTAAAAAGGAGATAGACAAAGACTGACAGGTTTATAAAGGAGAAGAAAGTTTTAAACTATTTTGATTTAAAAAAAAGGGGGAACATGAGAATGATGTATAGGTTAGACTGGGATTGATAATGAAATGCAATTAAAAGGGTTCAATCATTTTAGACTGAAAGATGCTGATATGAAGATGATTTAAAGAAGAAACGTAAAAAGCGTCACAATAATTATCACTTACCATTTTGAGGTCTGCTACGGTCAAGGCATGACTACGCCTTCCACTATAGTCATCCTCTGTGTCTGTATAGAAAACATGTGGAAGTGAGTCTTAAGTTTATGATAATATTTTACTTAAAGAAAAAAAAAGAGGCTGTTATGATAAAGAATTTTTCCTGATAGAATTGTTTAAAAAGCTTAAGTTATTTACGACCTAGAATAACTTTGTAGTGACTACCTTTTCAACTCTTACCCAGGCAACTCTATTCAATTGACTTTCATAATGACTTTCAAACATTTCGCATATGTTAACAACAGCTGTATAATATTTTTGTTTTTTGATTCAAACCTCTGTTTACATACTTTTCATCTCATGCTTGTAAGTGTAGTCTTTTTCTGGCATGGGCATTCTTGATTACTATAGTCTGTTTTGGTCACTAGCCGATCAGTTTGTTTCCAGACCATGCTTTCTGGAAAAGGTTTTCTTCAAGCTACAATTTCACTTTCATGTAGATCCTTTACAGAGTATCATGTTCTTACAAGTCACTCAGTCAATTTAGATTCTACCAGAACAACCCTGCATGCTAACATAGCCTCTGCACAATATTTTATGTCGCCCTTCATTTAGCGGACTATAGCGGGACAGTGCAATATCTAAACTTTATACTATCTTCGGAAATTGGAATTTTCGACGTCCGCTTCAATTTTACATTTTTCATTACCACATCGCGACATCGCCACGGACGGTTACCAAGAACCGGGTGAACCGGTGACCCATTTCGTTCAACTGGCAATGCTAACTCTGCTACTATATAACTATACGGTAAGAACAACAATAATTCTTGCAACTTTTTTGTGGTCATTTTGTAGTCACTTTTTGTGGAGATAAATACTAGTCTATTATATTCATGAAATGTAGTGATATATACCTTGTATACATATTTTTTACAATGTAATACGGAATGTTGCAAAAAATGAGCCCGGAAAGAAAAAGTTTCGCACCTGAAACGAAACAACACAGTCGTCTGATACATTTCCCCATTCTCTCTCGGATTCTGGCAAAATATCGGCGATTACGAGATGATCTACGGGCCATTTTTGAGATATCGAGACAAAAGCAGAGCTAACGTCTTTGTATCTAGGTGAATTCGTAAAGAATGCAGCACCTGTACAGATGCGTTACTAATGTAAACACAAAACTTGCGCGTGTAGGTGGGATCTTAGTAGCGGTTTTCTCATTGGCTTAAAGTTAGTATTTAACGTGCACGCGCTGCAAATCCATTGTTTCGTATGTCAATACGCACTGTTAGTATGATAGAGCTCTAGCTATTGGATGAAATTACAACCCTAGACGTCACAATCGCTGTGTATCAGGCATACCCCATAGAGATATAGTATGTATCTCTATGGCATACCCTTACATGGTCATCGTCATAATTTTGCCCCAACCCCATGGAATGACCCGTATGTGAAACGGCACTTCAGCTTCATTTCCTACATCTTTGGTGTCTCAATTTATTAAATAATTTATTTAATCGAACCTTAAACATTTAGCGCCATTTCCGTCTGGTAAAACGGAGACATGCTACTCTTTTGTAGCAGCTCTACCTCAGCTGGTATTTTTATCATTTTTTTCGTCTACTGAACTTTTTCAGAAAGTGCGTATTATTTTCCCCAGGGAATCGTTTCGCGGCAGTAGCCACTTTTGTTTGTAAACATTAAATTTTTTCCCACGGGCACGTGCTTTGCTGGCACGCGTCGTCCGTGGAGGTCCACGTGCGTTTCTGGTCACGCCCTTTGTTTTCGCCATGTGCGTCATAACGGATGCGCGTATCCTGCTCTTTTCTTTGGCTTGTGCATTAGCGATACCATTCCTTGGTGTTTTTTCTCAGTTCTTGTGATAATTTTATGCTTTTTATTCTATGATCATTTCATTGCATTAGAAAGTATTCTTAATTTGTATAAAGAATTTTTATTATTTGTTCTTAATCTTATTGTAGATATTTTTGGTGGTAATCCAATTTCTTGTGTAAATAGATTTTTGGTCTCTATTTTAGCACAATTTTGTCCTACTTGGACATTTTTTCTCTTCTCAAGGGATTAACCGTGATTGGTCAGTTTTACTAGTATGCTTATTGGTGCGTATTAGAACATTTTGATTGGGTAGAAGTCAAGCTTGTTAGGGAACTTTAGTTCAGTCGCCTCTTAACCACTGGAGAGTGCGGACGTGTCTGATTTTCCGTTACTCCCACGATCGATATATCTATTGCCTTATTGGATTTATAGGGAATTTTATATTTCTTAATTCGGAATCGAATTTCTGGCCCATCTGCATTCGAGCCATTCGAGGCTTAGACTTATTACGTCTCTGCATTATCAGCCGCTAGAACAATTTAACATCCCTATATCAGCGTTTATTTCGTCATCGAACTGAACTGTACTAACTTCGTCACTGCGAATTCAGCGTCATCGAACCTTCATCGCCATCGACATCAACATCGACATCAACATCGAACTTTTGTAGCCTTTTCATCTTAGACTTATTACGTCTCTGCATTATCAGCCGCTAGAACAATTTAACATCCCTATATCAGCGTTTATTTCGTCATCGAACTGAACTTTACTCCTTTCGTCACTTCGAATTCAGCGTCATCGAACCTTCATCGCCATCGACATCAACATCGAGCTTTTGTAGCTTTTTCATCAACCTTCGTCGATTCAGCATTATTGTTACATCATTCGTCATTGCACTTCGTTAAACTTTTTCGAGCTTTAGATCTTCTCATTCAACGATATCACCAAGTCGGACTTGAGCTAGCCTCTACGAGTACGAGTAGATCTAGGCCGAGAGCTATTTCTAACTTTCTTCACATCAAGTCTTCGAGCGACATCACCAGAGCCCCTTTTGTCTTCGACCTCCGTCGTCGAGCGCCCTTAGTTCAACTCAGCACCGTCTACAGGACCTAGCTAACGCCTTCTCGCGTAAGTTACTTACAGCCAGCAAATTTTTAGACTTTGAACTTTAATCTGAACTCTGAACTCTAAATTAACAGCAGCAATTTTTCACGGACTTTTAATTCCACCTTGTATCATTTTATTCATTGCTACACAGAGCTAAATTCTTATAATAAAAACGGAAAAAGGGAATTTCTTTTGTTATGGTATTTTAATTTATTGTCGGCGTCAAGATCGTAGACGTAGTCTTAATTTTTTAAGTTTCATTTTTCACCATCCTACAATTAGTCTACATCCTTTCCCGACGATTCTTTTCCTTAAACTTTAAATAGTTATCTTCTACTAATAATGCTCACTGTCTCCTTGACTTCATCGTGGCGTTCTTTAGTCTATAGACTCTGTTGAGAATGAAAAGTTGACATTATATATTAAATATTTATTTATATGTATCTCTCTCTCCCTGTCTCTCCTCAGATTTTATCTCTATTTCCCACCCCTCCCCATCCCACCAGAATATATAAACCTTTACAGAGACAGACAGGAGAGAGGTAGAGAGAGAGAGAGAGAGAGAGAGAGAGAGAGAGAGAGAGAAAGAGAGAGCCCTCTCTCTCTGTCTCTGTCTCTCTCTTTCTCTTTTTCTAAGTATGTTTATATAGCTATGTGTACATAAACAAGTTTACCTGTACCAACTAGAATTATAGATACGGTGTAATATTTCAAGCAGCATCATTATATTTCATGATTATAGAATATTGTATTATGATGTAGTAATCTTAAAAATGACATGACAATAGAGTATCAATAATGAAATCATTCTTCAACATGGAATTTCTATATAGCCAGAACCTTATTTAAATATAACAGGACTAGTAATGCAAACTTAAGTTAATATTTCATTCTTCTGTGAAGTATTTTGTCCATGCATATGATTATAAGTGATAATTTAACACCGATTTTATCAACATAGTATTTTTCAAAACATAGCTTTGAAATAGCATACTTGAAACTCTTTCTGACAATAGTTCAGTTATGCATAAAGCGTATTTTAGAATAGTAACAAAAATACGTATTTGTTTTCCTTTTAGTGTATTGAAGAGAAATTTGCCTTCTGTCCGTTTATGTCGTTTTCTCTGTAGCTTTTAAACATATTTTATAAATGTAGAGTAAAATCTGCCATTCTTATCATCATAGTTTCATAATGGGAAGAGATACTTCATTCGCTTTTTGTTTTCCTTTTGCACTTTTTTTTTTGGGGGGGGGGGCAGCGGCTGATTCTCAATATTCCACCTTTAATTCGAATGATTCTTTTGAATAACGAAGATGATAATTATACGATGTTCCCTGGATCTCAACTCAATCAAAGAACTAAAAACAATGTTGGTTTAAACTTCATGAAAAACGAATTTGTGGGATTCATCTGTTGAAATAATATTTGATAATCCCATTTGTCCTTTGGAAATTCTTTGTAAAGTAGGGTTACTTCCTTCGTAATAGAAAAAAAAAATACGAAGTATTAATGAATGTAGATGAAAATGAATATTTTAGGCAGTTTCATGCTCAGTTCAAGCTCTGCAGAATGACTTTTGTTTAAATTATTCATGCAATTTTGACCATGATCTTTGGAAGGGTTTACCCTTTGGCTGAAACAAATACAAAATGCATTTTCTACATCTGTCCATATATGATTGTACCATTATGTATATCTTATTCATTATTACCTTGTTAAGACTGAATATCGATGTACATATCTTCTATATTATCACCTTGTTAAGACTGAATGTCTGTTCTTACAAAGCCTTGACTTTGAATTGTTGTGTCTTTCACTTTTGTGATGATTGTACTTTGTATATCTATATTCTAAAAAATGAAGAAGGGTGTTATGTAATTTGCTGTGAAACAAAAATAGAATGCATTTTATTACTAGGAATGTTCTTTTGATTTCCTTTTTTAAAGCGATTGAACAACATGTACCATCTGAGAGAAATGTGTGCAAAATGAAGACCAATTCATAATAGCCAACAAAGGTCTTCATTTCTATTCTTTCTCCAATCTTTGTGTAGTTATTTATCTTATAGTTCCAGTACTCTCTCTCTCTCTCTCTTTCTCTCTTGCTCTCTCTCAATATTTTCTTTCTTTGACTCTGCTTTCTTTCTGTTTTTGTTTCCCTTTCCACGTCTCTCTCTGCCTCTCTGTCTGTTTCTCTCTCTCTCTCTCCTTCTCTTGCTCTTTCTCCCCCTCTCTTTCTCTATCTTTTCCCCTTTCTCTCTCACTCCCTCCCCACTTCTCTCTGTCTATTTGTCTTTTCTTTCGCTCTTGCTCTCTCTTATTCCCTGTCTCCCTCTTTCAGAGTGCTAAATCTGCATGTGTAGAAGCTTTGCAAGTTTTAAGTTCACATTGTAATCACACAAGAATAATGTACAACAACTTCAGAATTCATGTTTTTGAGAAAGAAAAAAAAAAGTTTTGACAACCCATTTTTATTTCACTGAAATAACTCGTTTTCACCAAACAAAAGCCAATCACACAGTGCACACTCTAAAAAAGGATTGGTCAAAATAATCAATGTGTTGGCGAATATGTGTCCGGCCAAAAATGTTGGTGAAGATTGAACGATATGATGGTCAATATTCCCAATTCCCAAATTATTGGTTAAAATGTACCAAAAGTTTGGTTGATTTTGACCAAATTTTCTGTCGGACACAAGTCATATTCACCAACACATTAGTTAATTTTCCCAATCCTTTTTTAGAGTGTATTTATATTATAAAGTTTAAATTTTGCTTATTAGGAGGGGAGGAAGATTTTGATCCATTGACGTAAATATTCAAAGTAAAGTAAATAAATATACAAAGTTAAATATGCAGCATGTACATATGTGCAGTATATACAATTCAAAAGATAATTAACCTTCCATAAATATAAACAAATTGCTGGAAACAGTGGTGCTTTGAATTGAATTAAATAGAAAATCAGCCTGAATGGAAAGACATAGACAGATTAGTGAATGCTTGAGAAAATCACCGGAAAACAGAATAAGAAAATTACGATTTTTTGAAAGTGAGTTGAGATTGCTAAAGATAAGAATAATCTCTTATTGGCAATACGGTCGTGATTACGTAATGTCTTATATGGAGAACGCTGCCATTTATTTTGTATTCAGATAGTAGGCCTTTTCTCAGTTTGAATGTAAAATACTTTTGTGTTTTTTTCCAGGGAGAGGACTTGTTAGAATGAATTACCCAAAGTGTATCATGGTAACAAGCCTGTTATATTATTTACACGAAAAAAGAGATATTAACAAATAAAATTGCTACAAAAAATAGGAAGTTCTTCATGTGAGACATGGCACATCTTGACCGAATTACCAACTGGAGATTTCTCTTATTTTTTGTCAACTCAACGTTCGAAAATTTTCTTATTCCTTTTAATTTTTTCTTCTAATTTTCTGTTTCTATTCAGGCCAACTTTCTAGCCATTGATAATTTGCATTCAAAACTGTTAATTTGCGACTGCCGTTATTAAGTTTACGACACAACCCGTCCTATGTTGCCAAGCTCAAATATCACATATTTTCTATTACCCCAAAAACGCTGCATATAGCAAGGTTTTAAGTTTATTTTATAGAAATTCATTTCAAATGGTTGTTGGTTGTTTACATTATATATCCAGTTCGATATACATGATAGAGAATGAAAAGTTTTGCTGAAATATCACACATTCTCTGAGAACAAAATGGTAATGCGTATAACAAGGTTTGAATTTATTTCATAGAAATTCATTTTGAATATTTTGTTGGTTGTTTAGATATCCAGTTCAATACAGATCTATTTAGATAGTTAAAAGTTCATTCTCGATGCGACCTCTGCAATGAGCTCATCCAAAATTTTGGTAGCAGTGTTGATGTTTTGGTCTTCACAGTCATTGTTCAAATCTAGGTCAGCAATGGAAATGTCATCTTTGTCTTCATCATCACTTCCAAAGTCGCTCATATCGGTGACGGTGGTTAATGTATCATCGTCATCTTCATCGCTGATCGAGGGATCTGTGAGGCTGTCTTCATCATCCATTTCCTTCAAGAAATCTAACAAACTTGCCGTTGTAAATGAGTCAACACTCTGATCATCTTGAACATGGATGAAGCCTTCAGCATCATTGAGGGAAGAGCAATCGGATGGAGGGCTGCTGCACTCGCTTGTCCCATCGTCATCACTGCCATTATACCTCGATGGGAAAACGGGATAGTAAGTGATTTTTGGGATGCTCTCCTCTGAGCTCCATGATGAAGTTGAGTAGCTCATTCTTTCTTCAACATCAGTATCATGGAACTGTTTAAGGAAACACAGAACCAAATTTTGGAAAATAAAAATTGGAATGGGGTTTTAAAAAGGAAACAAAGACTGACAGGCTTATAAAGGAGAAGAAAGTTTTAAACTATTTTGATAAAAAAAAGGGGGAACATGAGAATGATGTATAGGTAAGAGTAGGATTGATAATGAAATGCAATTAAAAGGGTTCAATCATTTTAGACTGAAAGATGCTGATATGAAGATGATTTAAAGAAGGAAACGTAAAAAGCGTCACAATAATTATCACGTACCATTTTGAGGTCTGCTACGGTCAAGGCATGACTACGCCTTCCACTATAGTCATCCTCTGTGTCTGTATAGAAAACATGTGGAAGTGAGTCTTAAGTTTATGATAATATTTTGCTTAAAGAAAAAAAAAGAGGCTGTTATGATAAAGAATTTTTCCTGATAGAATTGTTAAAAAAGCTTAAGTTATTTACGATCTAGAATAACTTTGTAGTGACTACCTTTTCAACTCTTACCCAGGCAATTCTATTCAATTGACTTTTATAATGACTTTCAAACATTTCGCATATGTTAACAACAGCTGGCTAACAGTCTTTTTTGTTTTTTAATTCAAACCTCTGTTTACATACTTTTCATCTCATGCTTGTAAGTGTAGTCTTTTTCTGGCATGGGCATTCTTGATTACTATAGTCTGTTTTGATCACTAGCCGATCAGTTTGTTTCCAGACCATGCTTTCTGGAAAAGGTTTTCTTCAAGCTACAATTTCACTTTCATGTAGATCCTTTACAGAGTACCATGTTCTTACAAGTCACTCAGTCAATTTAGATCCTATACCAGAACAACCCTGCATGCTAACATAGCCTTTGCACAATATTTATTTCGCCCTTCATTTAGCGGACTATAGCGGGACAGTGCAATATCTAAACTTTATACTATCTTCGGAAATCGGACTTTTCGACGTCCGCTTCAATTTTACATTTTTCATTACCGCATCGCGACATCGCCACGGACGGTTACCAAGAACCGGGTGAACCGGTGACCCATTTCGTTCAACTGGCAATGCTAACTCTGCTACTATAACTATACGGTAAGAGCAACAATAATTCTTATAACTTTTTTGTGGTCATTTTGTAGTCACTTTTTGTATGAGATAAACACTAGTCTATTATATTCATGAAATGTAGTGATTATATACCCTGTATACATATTCTTACAATGTAATAAAGAATGTTGCAAAAAATTTAGCCGTGAAAGAAAAAGTTTCGCACCTGAAACAAAACAACACAGACGTCTGATACATTTCCCCATTCTCTCTCGGAGTCGGGCAAAATATCGGCGATTACGAGAGGATCTACGGGTCATTTTCTTTGAGATATCGAGACAAAAGCAGAGCTAACGTCTTTGTATCTAGGTGAATTCGTAAAGAATGAAGCACCTGTACAGATGCGTTACTAATGTAAACACAAAACTTGCGCCTGTTGGTGGGATCTTAGTAGCGGGTTTCTCATTGGCTAAAAGTTAGTACTTAGCGTGCACGCACTGCACATCCATTGTTTCGTATGTCAATGCGCACTGGTAGTATGATAGAGCTCTACCTATTGGATGAAATTACAACCGTAGACGTCACAATCGCTGTGTATCAGTAGGCATACGCCTTACATGGACATTGTCATAATTTTGCCCCAACCCCAAGCGCCCTTCAGCTTCATTTCCTATTGTCTCAATTTATTAGATAATTTATTTCGTCGAACCTTTCCTGGTGTCTCAATTTATTAGATAATTTATTTCGTCGAACCTTTAACATTTAGCGCCATTTCCAAAACGGAGACATGCTATACACTTTAAATAGTTATCTTAAACTAATAATGCTGTCTCCTTGACTCCGTCGTGGTGTTCTCTAGCCTATAGACTCTGTGGAGAATGCCAAGTTATCATGATGTATATTAAATAAATATTTATATGTATCTCTATCTCCCCCTCTCTCTTCAGATTCTATCTCTATCTCCCACCCCTCCCCCAGAATATATAAACCTTTACAGAGACAGACAGGAGAGAGAGAGAGAGAGAGAGAGAGAGAGAGAGAGGGAGAGAGAGAGAGAGAGCTCCCCCTCTTTCTCTCTTTCCTACTTGCTCTCTCTCTCCCCCCCCCCCCCCCCCCCTCTCTCTCTCTCTCGTCTTATTCTCGCTCGTATCAATTATTTTCACGGGACTGAAAAACACGATAGCCCTTATCCTGAACTCCGCTTTAACTTAAATCAAGTTCAAATTGTGGTTTAAACGCAGCCTAGCCTGTCCGATATGCGTCGGGCTTTCTGGCGAGTATACTAATCGCGTTATGGAGACAGACAATCGGCGAGGGCGTCAGCCGAATGTCCGTCTCCATAACGCGATTAGTATACTTGCCAGAAAGCCCGACGCATATCGGATAGGCTAAACCCAGCCTAAACCTGCCTTTCAAACCAAAAATTTTAGAAAGTCACATTCTGAACTCCGGTTTAACTTTAACTCCAGTCTAAGTGTGGTTTAACTTTGTACAGAAATTCAGACTGGAGTGCGGTCTAAGTCAGTTTTAATTAAACTCTGGGGTTTAAGTTAACTGGAGTTCAGAATACGAGCCAATGAAAAAACAAACAAACATACAGCTAAACGTTCCAGCGCAATGGACCAGTATGCTTTATTTCAAATTTTCCAATATAGTTCTCTCTCATATTCTCTCTCTCTCTCTCTCTCTCTTTCTCTCCATCTTTATCTCTCCTTCTCACCCCCTCTATCGATCATACAGTCTGTTTTCAACCCTCTCCCCTCCCGTTTGTCCCTTTGTTGTTTTTTCCCGGCGTCGTATAAGCCCTGCTCACACGAGGGATGTATGACATTTGCTCCTGTGACAATTGCTCCGGTCTAACTTTGCCATGCTAATCCTAAACCTAAACCTAACCCTAACCCTAACCCTAACCCTAATCCTAATCTTCACATTGTCCTGAACAAAAAAGCAAATCATGACCTTGACCTTAACCTTTGACCTTACAAGATATGGACTGTGGAGCAAATGTCGCAGGAGCAAATGTCGGCGCCCCCACACGAGGCGTTATTTTATGACGTACCGCGTCGGTGACTGGTACGGTATAATTTGCGCGCCATGGAAGAGCGATATCGTCTAAAAAGTGATTGCAAAGGGTGACACGACATTTGCTCCCGCGACGTTTGATCCTCCGTCTATATCTCGGAAGGTCAAAGGTTAAGGTCAAGGTCATGATTTGGTTGTTTGTTAATTAAGGACAATGTGAAGATTAGGATTAGGGTTAGGGTTAGTGTTAGGTTCAGGTTTAGGATTAACGTGGCAAAATTAGACCGGAGCAATTGTCGCAGGAACAAATGTCATGGAACCTTCCAAAGTCAACAGTCCACTGTTGTTTATACTCTACATCAATGATTTTCAAAAATGTTCTAATAAACTTTCTTTTCTTTTATTTGCTGATAACTCCAACATTTTTCTCTCAAACAGTAATCCTCAAATCCTCCTGAATACTGTAAATTACGAATTAATCTGTGTATTAAACTTGATCCAAGCAAACAAACTGCCACTTAATATAAACAAAACAAAATTCATTTTATTCAGCAAATCAATTGAACATCTACCAAGACCAGTTTTATTAAACGACATAATTCTTGTTCAAGTTGAAACAGCCAAATTCTTAGGAATATACATCGACAACAAATTAACTTGGAAAACACACATAAATAGCATAAGTAAAGTCATATCCAGAAATACAGGAGTCATTGGCAAGCTTAAAGCTTCATTTCCTACACATGTGTTACTTTCTTTATATTCTACATTAATCCTACCATACTTAAACTATGGAATCCTTGCAATGGGGGAATAGTGTTAAATCCCTTATCAATCAACTTCTACTTGTACAAAAACAGGCTATTAGAATAATCAATAATACATCTTTTCGTACCCACACAACCCCACTTTTCCACTCGTGCAATATTCTTAAGATTCACGAACTATTTACATATAATCTAAGGAATATTCATGTTTCAACTCACAAAGCATGAACTTCCTAACCCTGTATCTTCTATGTTCGTTATGAATTATTCACTTCACTCCTATCCAACCAGACAAAGTCATTCTTATCACCTTCCACGTACTCGAACAGCTTTTGCACAAAATACAACTATATATATTTTCAGGACCAAAACTGTGGAATGACCTCCCCCCCCCCCCCCCCAAGACTTAACTAATACCGGCTCACTGTATACATTTAAACGCAAATTAAAAATATCCCTCTTAGATACTTACGCAATCCATCCTATGGCTCCCTAGTAATGTACTGTATTCCTCGTCTCCCCCATTTCATTTCTTTTTAATGTTTTATTAAGATCATCTCTCACATACATGTTATGATCTCAAAGACTGTTTTTTTATTAAGGGAATCTCAAATATTACAAGCCTAGCTTCTTACTAGATTCCCTCATATTTCACGCCAAACTATTTTGTCTTATCCCAACTTTAAAATGATGGAAATATATATCTATCTTTGTATGTTTACCTGTATTTTTTTTTTCTTTTGTTGAAAGTATTGAAGATATGTTCCTATATTATTGTAATAATGCAATAGTCACTGTTTATGTTCCAATTATGTTCCAGTTATGTCATTTGAAATATGAAATAAACTGAAACTGAAACTTGAAACTGAAACAGTGCAAACAATACTTTTAGTAACATACTGGCGTGTTGGTTCATATTTTCATATTTCATATTTTATTTTTTTCATTTCCAACAAAATACAATTTTCATAATAGTTCAAAATATAATACAAAATTTATACAGAAATTACATTGAAGCAATAGATCAACAATGATTAATACCTTTGAAAAAAGAAAAGTAGAATAATTACGTATGAAACGTAATGTGTATTCTGTGGAAATGGAGAGGTCCACTAAAAAGCAAAGCTTGTAAACTGTGGACCCCTCAGATAGTAATAACTGAAAAAGTAAAGTATATTAAGAGACAAGAGAAGAAGGATAGTGGCCAACAGAGACAACATTTATAGAAACTCCTGACTGAAAGCAACGTAGTGGTACAAAAATTATATGATGAAGAAGAAAAAAAAAATGAGTGAAGAGGGGGGGAGGGGGGAGAAGGAATGTGGGTTGCATATGGATTGGAGCGAGAGAACAGAGAAGGAGAAAGAGAGCGAGCGAGCAAGAAATAAAGAGCGCACTAAATCCTTTTGGAATTTAAGAAAACAATAGAAAAAGAAATATTGAGGGGAAAAAAGAAGGCAAGTGGTGATGATTTTTCGAGATGCGCAGGAGAATAAAAAAGTTAGAAAAAACAAACAAACAAAAGAAACAAAAAGTGAGGAGAGGGTTGTCACACACCACAATGATTTGTTAAGTTTTATATGATTGTAATAAGAAAATTCTTAATTTTCTTTTAAAAGCACTGAGTGAAGGGGAGTATTTCAGATTATTATGCAGAGCATTCCAAAATTTAGGGCCTTCAAAAATGAACGTATTTTGTGGGGAAAATGTTCTCAGCTAAAACATTTGGATTTTTATGTGAAAAGAATAAATTAGTATCATCGGCAAATAAAATAAACGATACGGAGTTAGATGAATTATGAAAATCATTTATGTAAAGAATAAATAGTAGCGGGCCTAACAGACTCCCTTGTGGGACACCACAACTAATATTGCGCAATTCAGATGCTTGTTCATTTAAGAATACATATTGTTTTCTGTTAGACAGGTAGCTCCTGAACCACTCCAAGGCCTTTCCACGTACACCATAATGAGAGAGTTTGTGAAGTAAAATTTCATGGTTAATCGTGTCAAAGGCCTTGGAGAAGTCCAGGAATATACCTACAGTGTGTGAAGATGTATCAATTGAATGGGCAACCTTCTCAACAAAAGACATTAGAGCATGAATAGTGCTGTGCTTCTCTCGAAAGCCAAACTGGAAGTTTGAAAAGATATATTTATTCAAAAAAGAAATCATCCGAGTATAAATTATTCTTTCCAAAATTTTAGAAAAGGAAGATAATAAAGAAATCGGGCGATAGTTACCAATATCCAGTTTATCACCCTTTTTGAATAATGGAATAATTTTTGCTATTTTCATAGAATTTGGAAATTGACCATGTAATAATGATAGGTTAAAGATGTGAACCAATGGATCTACAATAAATGGAATGATAGCTTTCAATATGACATTATTAATTCCGTCATATCCTGAACTTTTCTTATTTTCCAAGTTAGAGACAATGTTCATAATTTCTTGCTTATTTGTTGGAACAAAAAAAAAATAGAATTTGGATTGTGAGGGCCTAAAAAATCCCCAAAGTTTTTGTTTGATGGGGGAATATTTTTAGCAAGATTGTCACCTATTAAAGAAAAGTAAGTATTAAAAATGTTTGCTATATCTTTGGGGCCTTCAACTATCTCATCGCCAAACTTTATTTTATTTACTTCGGATCTATTATTGACCAAGTTCATTGCCTGTTTTATTACTTTCCAGGTGTTTTGCATATCATGTTTAAATAGTTTCAAGCGATTTACAAAATATTTTCTCTTTTCCAAGCGAATAATCCTAGTCAAAATGTTTTTATAGGATGTATACTTACTTTTAGATTGTTCAGTGCCTTTTATTTTATATTTGTAATAGAGGTTATTCTTCCGATTTATTGAGCGTAATAAAGACCTAGAAATCCAAGGGAGTTTAGGTGTTTTTATGTAATTAGTTTTAATCTTTTGCGTCGGCATGTTAATGTTTAATTGATTATTTAATATATTGGAAAATATTTCATATGAGCAATTAACTTCATCTTTGGTATAAACATTTGTATTGACAGGCTCGATTAGCGCAGGTATTGACGCAATCGAAATGACTCCTCGTGTGAGCCAGGCTGTTCATAATATATAATTTTTATTCTCTCTCTCTTTCTCTCTCAGGTCGATGATTACCAGTGCCTTCAGAATTCGAAGCTTAGTGCACCGTGAGTTTTAGACTTTAACAATTTACTGAAGGTTCCGAAATGGCAGCATCGTCGCTTTATCCTCCTTACTTCAGCCCTGACGCGTCTATTGAGGAAGGCATAGATCAGAGGATCGATGAGGGCGTTACAATAACCCAGCCACATCGTGAACACACCGTGAACGCAATCGAAATGACTCCTCTGTGAGCCAGGCTGTTCATAATATATAATTTTTATTCTCTCTCTCTTTCTCTCTCTCTCTCTCTCTCTCTCTCTTTCTCTCTCAGGTCGATGATTACCAGTGCCTTTAGAAGCTTAGCGCACCGTGAGTTTTAGACTTTAACAATACTGAAGGTTCCGAAATGGCAGCATCGTCGCTTTATCCTCCTTACTTCAGCCCTGACGCGTCTATTGAGGAAGGCATAGATCAGAGGATCGATGAGGGCGTTACAATAACCCAGCCACATCGTGAACACACCGTGAACGCAATCGAAATGACTCCTCTGTGAGCCAGGCTGTTCATAATATATAATTTTTATTCTCTCTCTCTTTCTCTCTCTCTCTCTCTCTCTCTCTCTTTCTCTCTCAGGTCGATGATTACCAGTGCCTTTAGAAGCTTAGCGCACCGTGAGTTTTAGACTTTAACAATACTGAAGGTTCCGAAATGGCAGCATCGTCGCTTTATCCTCCTTACTTCAGCCCTGACGCGTCTATTGAGGAAGGCATAGATCAGAGGATCGATGAGGGCGTTACAGTAACCCAGCCACATCGTGAACACACCCAACCAGTGACTCCCATCGCTGACCCGGATGTAGTTTGAGTGATATAGGGTGTACGGAGTCCAGCAGATGACGGTTGTGAAGACGATAAGAGCACCTGGAGTGAAATACGAAGAAAAGTTCACGCTAAATAGATAATTGGCACTTTCTTTTAAGCCTCGTCATCAAGTTAATCTCAACACGAATTGCCTTTTTCACAAGATCACATTCAAACTGTCAACTGTTAATCTTAACGTGCACGAACCTGCTTAGGCATATCATAGTGATTTTCTTCGGAAAAACTTACCTCATCTGTCCACCCCCTCCCGATAACGAGCGTAATGAATGACTGACTTGCTGCTTGACTTTACCAACAGGTCTATAATGCGCATACCATCAATCAACTTTTTAGTTCAGTTCAATTCAATTTAAAGACATTTGTTTCCAACTTTCCAACATAAGTATACAAAGTAATACAAAATAATATACATGTATATTTTAAACAGAAGTATCACGAAATATAGTATCATGTGGTACATACATAGTTGGAGGACGCACCTCTGAAAGCCAAAGCTTGGGGTGAGGGTGCCCTTAGGCGTTAGAGTACATAATAAAAGGAGTACAGAAAAAAATAATCGTGTTACGCCAGTGTTCCGTCGAAAGTCCGTTTTCGGACAAATCCGAAACCCGGCGTTAGGCGATCTCACCCTGCTTCAATGGGCTGCGTCATTAGTTACAGATTGCACCTGGACCTGTTCTGTATAATCAAGCCTGGATGTCATTGAATGGCGCAACTTGAATAACGCTCCGGTTCACACCAGGCGTCAATTTAATTGCGTCAATACCTGCGCCAATCGTGCCCATGAAGGCAATCAACCCTACGCAAGTTATTCAAAGTATTTTTTGCAATGTTCATTTCGCAATCACTTTCTAAAAGACACCATTTTTTTCTTGACGCGCAAAAGACTGTGCAAGTCACTGACGCGGTCCGAACGTCAGCAAATGACGCCTCGTGTGAGCTGCTGGGCTTAAGTTGAATTTACCCTTAGGCCTTACTTAAGTCTGAATACCCGTTGCATACCGCGAAGCGACATTTGCCTGACGTAGGACCACGTCAGTGACTAGCGTGGCTTTTAAGTCGCCATGTGAGAATGATATCTTCAAAAAGCGAATGCAAAATGGAGTGTAAACATAGTTTTGTTTACTGGCGTATGCCATAACCGTCTTTATTGGCAGCACAGGTTGGCCTAATAATAACGCAGTGGAAATGACGCCTCGCGTTCAACGGGAAATAATCAGGGGCTAGTTTCTCGAAACCGTCATAAGTCTAAGTTCATGGAAATCCCATAGAAACGCGTGTAAATTCCAGGCTACTAACCCATCAAAATGACGCGTTTGTGGGCTTCATGTCGACGTCGTTGGAGTTTCATCTTAACCGTTCTTTTGTGGAATGTCGTCTCGATGGCGTTACCACTCTGGCGTACCCCGCTACCGTTATCTGTGTCTTCGTTGTCTGCAAACGATTCCATTTGGCGCCCTTGGGGTTCTGGTTGGTGAGGACTTTTTTGTACCCCAGACTCCTGATGAAATTGATTGATTGATTAAATGATTATCGATTAGTTGATTGTTTATATTTTTCCACCAGTATATTAGACCAAAGGGGACTAGCGCATCGATTTGGTTTCGAACCCCTGACCTTCCGGTTAGAAGACTACCAATGAGTCACCATACCTCCTTGTAATGAATTCTATGCACATCAACGTTGCGTGCAGCTATAGTCCCGCAGATTTTTCATAAAAGCATGAAATTTGGTATGTAGGTAGAGTTTGTGATGCTGAATAATTCTGGATATGGAACCGCCCAAAATTTGGGTCCCAGGGCCAGCTGTGCCAATTTTCTTTAAAACATGGCTGTTTCTCTCAGGGTTTTTCCCGTCATAATTAATTTAATCATATCTAGTTTTGATATACTAAGTATAATGTAGGATTTCCTGGCCTCAAAAATTCATACAAGTGCTTTAGGTGCCCATTTTCAAAAAACTGGCCATACATCACTGATTTTGTTGAATATTAGTAAAATGCTTCTAATTATGATCCGTCAGATATTATGTCCTTGAAATTAACAAGATATGTGGTGCAGGTGCCCATTATGACATAAAAGGCCCACGAAAGGCCCAAGTTAATCTATGTGCAAAATAGGAGATTTTCAGTTTTTCGATTTTAATCTTTTATGGTAGTCAACAATTTTGAAATCAAGGTCATATAAAAACCCACTTTAGCAGTCACATGGGCCCATCGATGGCCCATTGAAGACAATTCTTGTTAAATTTGGATTATTCCCTAAGAAGAGGATGGCCAAATTCAAAATGGCTGCCGAAGTGTTAAAATATTCCTACATGCAAATATCTCTTGAGTTCCACCTTTACAGGCATTATAGTTCTGCCTGTGTGCCGGTGTGATAAAAGATATGACTATTTGTATTTTAAAGTTTCCTCGTTGTCTGGAAGCTTGTAAAAGTATGGAATTTAGTTAGTACCGGTATGTTGGAAATGTCTTATATACAAATATTAAATCAATTATTAAGGATAAATAGCCTGAGATAGCCATGTTTTAAAGAAATGGGCCCCAGGGCCCATTTTTTAGGTGGCCCCATATCCATAATTCTTCAGCATCAAAAACTCTACCGACATGCCAATTTTCATGCTTTTATGAAAAAGTGCACAATTCCTTCGATTTTCAGCACCAATCTACTGGGCTACTACCAAATAACATGATTCACGTGGCCCGTTGCACAAAACTTGCGTTTAATCGCAACTCCTAAAAATCAAACGCAAGTCCTTAATGCGCATTTCTGATTAGCTGAAAATAAAGTTACGTTTGATTTTTCTGAGTTGCGTTTAAACGCAAGTTTTGTGCAACGGGTCCCATCACCAAAATTTCAGAAATGAAAGTTCTAAATTGACTTATACATGTAAACTGCAAAATGCCCTCTTTTAGCATATGTTATTAAATCAAATTTAATCTCATTTTCTTTGCGGTTTATTCCAAAGGAATCGTTATAGTACACTGAGCTTCAGACGTTATATATACAAAGAGAGAGTGACTTAAAAATTTATTGAAGAGGAGCCATACAACCGTCTCCCTTTCCAGTTTTCAGACTGCGGACTTTAAGTTCACTTTCTCGTTGCTTGATAACTTTTGGGAGTATGAGGTGAAGGGAAAAGAGGATTACATTTTAAAAATATCATGGAAGATAGTTTTAAGAAAAAATAATATGTCTCACCCCGTTCAAGTTTGTAAACATTTTTGGAGAGGAAATAAGGAAGGAAGAGGGAGAGAGAGAGAGAGAGAGAGAAAGGTAGAGAGACAGAGAGAGAGAAAGAAAGAGGGGCATGCAGAGAGGGAGAAGAGTGTGAGAGACGGAGAGAAAGAGTGTGTGTGTGTGTGGGTGTATGTGTGTGTGTGTATGTGTGTGTCTCTGTGTCTGCGTTGTTTGATAACTTTTGGGAGTATGAGGTGAAGGGAAAAGAGGATTACATTTTTAAAACATCAGGGAAGATAGTTTTAAGAAAAAATAATATGTCTCAACCAGTTCAAGTTTGTAAACATTTTTGGAGAGGAAATAAGAAGGGAAGATGGAGAGAGAGAGAGAGAGAGAGAGAGAAAGGTAGAGAGACAGAGAAACACACACAGAGAGAAAGAGGGGCATGCAGAGAGGGAGAAGAGTGTGAGAGACAGAGAGAAAGTGTGTGTGTGTGTGTGGGTGGGTGTGTGTGTGAGAGAGAGAGTTGGTGTGAGAGGGTGTACTTCATTTACATTGTACCTTGTATAGTTACAATAGGCCTACTTACTCCATATGAAGCTACCGATGTATCCATACTCTTCGTCTGCACATTCGACACCGACCTCAAAGTGGACATCGACGTCGACAGCTGGTGGTTGCGAAGTTTTAAACCCTCCTTCCAAATGTAGCATACGATGATGACGTAGACGACGACCAGACCAAAGATTATTAACCCTAGAAAAATGACGCTACTGCTAATTCGGGCGATATACTTCTCTTTGACACGAGTGCAGTGTCTCGTACTCTGGTCGTATTCGTAGTTGATAAGGAAGCCGGCCGCAGCGATCGACGCTGCCACTATACCTACGAACCAGGAAGCAAAGACCATGACCATGACACGGCGTCGATTTGGCGGGAAACGGCGAGAGAGAACCACGATAAGCAGCCGATCAGTAGCAATGGAAAAAATGATGAAGAAGTTGGTGAAAGAAAACATGATGGAAAGGAAGCCATTCACCTGGAGAACAGGAGAGGGTAAAGTAAAAATGGTGAGCAGGGACAGCGTGAGTTACATCAGAACATTCATTTATGTTATCACATTGAGATCAATGAGAACATGACAGCAAAGAACAAAAAAAAAATGAAAATAAAAATAAATGTAGCCAAAGTTGATGACCCTAAAAGAGATAATCTATGATCACTACAGGGTTTGATTGAGTTCTGGGCCCCGTCTTCAGGTCTTTTAAAGAGTTGCGATTGATTGCAAATAATTTGCAATTGATATCAATCGCAAGTTCGCAACTCTGTACTTAAGAGATAGGAGGTTGGAAATTTGCGATTGATTGGAGAACTTGCGATCTATTCGAATCAATTGCAACTCTTTATACTAAGACGGGGCCCTGGTACGTATGTTTATATATATATATATATATATATATATAAATATATATATAAATGAAAGCAACGACGTGTAGAGTATTTTTACATTTTGTCCAGTTTTTGCCTGGCCATATTCAATAATTCAACGGCAGAGGGGGCTTGAAGAAAGATTATCACATTTTCAGATGCCCTTTTGTCCAAATTTCTGGACGAGGGCACACAAGCACAATTCGTGCACATTTTTTTCTTTTGGTGTCACATGGAAGTAAGTGCCCCATCCCCGTGCCCTGCTGGAATGGAAGGTTGGTTTGCATCCTTGCAACCATGGCAACGATTCTCGCAATGTTCCTTGATGAGCCCAGCCACATCTCATACCAGGGGGGGGGGGGGGGGGGGGGGGACGCGACATTCGAGGAAGCGTGTAGCAACCGAGCGAGCATTTTAGAGAGTATGTAGTTACTCGTTATTGACTTTACACTAAATTAACACCTCCCTTTAAAAAAAATCGGGGGGGGGGGGCCGGATCCCCCGAGGTAAAGGGTAATAAGTTGTAGAAATAAACCTCTTCATCATGTAGCGCATGCGTACAGCTTTATGAATCCCGTTTGAAACCGTTCGCAAAGGTTAAAGCAAAAGGTATCTAGTTATTAAACTTACTTTGCATATCCCATCGTGTGTCATCAAGAAATATCCTCTATCGAAGACGGATACCAGGGAGAAAGTCATGCTGTTAAGAGCCACGCCCAAATCCGCCACGGACAAGTTAAGGATTAACAGGTTGTGAGGGTTCCGTCTCAGACTACGAACGCGGAGGATGATGGTGATGGTAAGGATGTTGAAGATTATTGCTCCCAGCATGATGAGGATGAGGCTTCATTCAATATGAAATAAACACAACAACAACAAAAAAGTAATTCTCCCCTTAATCAAAGTGGCGTAACTTCCTAACGAAAAGGTTGTGAGCAAAATAAATTTGCAAGAGTGTTCTTACCCTTACTAACTTCCTGTAGAAATGAGATTGATCCATTGAGTCATGCATGAGTGGGCAAAGAATAAAGAAAAAAATGTCACTTTTCAAAAGTCACAAGGGTCATTTTTTATGCTGTATTAACATTACATTTTAGCATTTCTTGCCCGATTTTATGTAAAAGTGTGCTCACTCAACCATGACACAATGACAACCTCTTATGTTCACTCAACATGTGATCATACATTTTTGTAAAAATATCTGGAGTTACTTTTTTTCAATAAGCTGAATGGATTTTGCAATTTCAAATTCAGGAGGGTTGATTTTTTTTTTAAATTGTGCTCACCCAACCATAATAATGAGAAAAGTGTCGGGATAGGTGTGAGGGGGTCAAGCGATGGATGACAAACAACATCATACTAATAATTATACATACACCATCGTATATTCGCATAACTTAAATAATATATGTCACATGAAGATGTATACTCTGTAAGGTTATGCAAAATAGAATAAAGTAAAAGAAGAAAGAAGCTAATAATAACAATAACTAATATATTTATTGGTACATGATCTCAGATCCGGATTCCTAACTGAATGATACCAACTCACTTAGTTCAAGCTAATCATAGCCTGGTAAGGTCACTTGAAGTTAGACTCGATACTTGTTCTCCCCATGAGAAACCTGGGTAATTTACCTGGCAGCAAATGCTCAAGAAAGTGTTTTGGCGCGTGTACTATGTTACCCTAAAAACAACGAAAATTTATTGTCATTATTCATCATTACTGTTATTATATCTAAATTACCTCATTTTGGCCCATGCAGTGTATCACAGTTAAATAAACAATATATCTCGCATGAAACTGCTTAAAGGCGAAACCAAATTACGCCTAATAGTTTAATATTGGTACATGAGCTCAGAGATCCCTTACTAAATGATACCAACTAATTTATTTTCTTCTGATCATATCCTGATGTGGTTACTTTAAATTATACGGGATACTTGTTCTCTCCACGAGAAACCCGAGAAATCTACCTGTCAACTAATATTCAAGAAAGTGTTTTGGCCAGGTTTTGGCGTGTGTATTCTGTTACCCTAAAAACAACGAAAATTTATTGTCATTATTCATCATTACTGTTATTATATCTAAATTACCTCATTTGGCCCATGCAGTGTATTACAGTTAAATAAAAATTATCTCTCATGAACCTGCTCACAGGCGGAACTAAGTTATGCGTACTAGATTTTTACTGGGACATGAACTCAGAGTTTCCTTACTAAATGATACCAACTAACCTATTTCCAGCTGATCATATCCTGATGTGGTTACTTTGAATTATACGGGATACTTGTTCTCTTAACGAGAAAACTGAGTTAATACCTGTCAACCAATTGTTCAAGAAAGCATTTAAGATGTACCTATTACTTTTCTAAAAGCATTGATCATTCACAACACTTATGATATTATGTTAAACATATAAATTACGCCATATTAAATATGCCCCATCGCAATGTACACGAATTGTTCTCAACGTATGAATATAATACATTAGACAATACTAGCTACAGCCCGTGGGACCAGCTGCATTCATTGCCTCCCAAATTCACGATTCCTATTATCCTGCCAGTTTGGTAAGGCTATAACCTGTTGTCGCTCTAAAACAAGCGATAAACAACGTATTCATACGTAGGATTACCTCATTATCAGTGTAGTAAAATCACGCAAAACCGTTATAACGCAAACCCGTAATAAATTGACGTCAAAATAGTTAATCGATTACCAGGAGATCACTCTCCGCGCTCCACTGTGCAAGAGAATTTGCACGCAAACCCTATGTGAATGGAGAAGGCATAAACGATTCCAAGATGCGTTCTCATTCTTTAAATTCACAGGGACGGCTTTAAAAGCAAAGGGACGGCTGCAAAATACGATACTTTTAAAGAAAATTTTATACTTGATCAATCTATCCGCGCCGAATTTTTTTTCCCCGTGGCGTTTTGCTATAAATCAGTCAAAATCATAATTCATCTTTTGCAAGCAGCTGAAAAGAACGCCTGATAGATGCAATGACAGTCGTTGTTTGTCAAATATCCACGTGTGTATGATGACCAACACGGCTGGCGTGGCAGCAGCACTATAGTATTTCTTTGTTTTTTTTTCTCTCTTGTCTTCTTTTTCTTATGTATTCCTTTGTTTTTCCTCTATATGTCTTTTTTCTTAATGTATTTCTTTGTTTTTCTTCTCTTTGTCTTCTTTTGATTTCTTAATGTATTTCTTTGTTTCTCTTCTATCTTCTTTTTTCCTTATGTATTTCTTTGTTTTTCTTCTCTCTGTCTTCTTTTTTCCTTATGTATTTCTTTGTTTTTCTTCTCTCTGTCTTCTTTTTTCCTTATGTATTTCTTTGTTTTTCTTCTCTCTTCTTTTTCCCTTATGTATTTCTTTGTTTTTCTTCTCTCCGTCTTCCTTTCCTTATGTATTTCTTTGTTTTTCTGCTCTCTGTCTTCCCTTTTTTCTTATGTATTTCTTCGTTTTTCTTCGCACTTCTTTTTCCTTATGTATTCCTTTGTTTTTCTTCGCTCTTCTTTTTTCCTTATGTATTCCTTTGTTTTTCTTCTCTCCGTCTTCCTTTCATTATGTATTTCTTTGTTTTTCTTCCATCTTCTTTTTTCCTTATGTATTTCATTGTTTTTATGCTCCATATCTTCCTTTTTTTTCTTTATGTATTTCTTTGTTTTTCTTCTATCTTCTATATTTCTTATGTATTTTTTGGTTTTTATTCTCCATATCTTCTTTTTATTTCTTTATGTATTTCTTTGTTTCTCTTCTATCTTCTTTATTCCTTATGTATAGCTTTGTTTTTATTCTCGCTGTCTTCTTTTTTTGTTATGTATTTCTTTGTTTTTCTTCTCTCCGTCTTCCTTTCCTTATGTATTTCTTTGTTTTTCTTCTCTCTGTCTTCTTTTGATTTCTTAATATATTTCTTTGTTTCTCTTCTATCTTCTTTTTTTCCTTATGTATTTCTTTGTTTTTCTTCTCTCTGTCTTCTTTTTTCCTTATGTATTTCTTTGTTTTTTCTTCTATCTTCTTTATTCCTTATGTATTTCTTTGTTTTTATTCTCCATATCTTCTTATTATTTCTTTATGTATTTCTTTGTTTTTCTTCTCTCCGTCTTCCTTTCCTTATATATTTCTTTGTGTTTCTTCTCTCTGTCTTCCCTTTTTCCTTATGTATTTCTTTGTTTTTCTCCGCTCTTCTTTTTTCCTTATGTATTCTTTTGTTTTTCTTCTCTCTGTCTTCCTTTTTTCCTTATGTATTTCTTTGTCTTCTCTCTGTCTTCCTTTTCAGTATGCACAACACTTGGGTCAAATACGGGCGAACAACTAATAAGAGACTAGGAAAATCGCTGGACCGTTCGACCTTGCTGTGCGGGGCTTACGTAACAATCAGCAAATATAACGCTAAACCGTTATAACGGTTTTGCGTGATTTTACTACACTGATTATGCGAAACAAGTTTCCTGATGAGGCTTAATTTTATGAATGTAAATTTTTTCTGCAGGAATAAATCGTGTTCTCATTCTTTCTTTAGCTCTAAAACCATTTTCTATAAACCTGTTACGCAGTTACTGGTTCAAACCTGCAACAAAGTCATTATACATAACGACGCAAACTTGACGGTATTATGTAGTTGTGACATACCGTACATTTATTCCGAGGTTAATGAATGCAGACACTCTGTCCCCACGGTTTAGGCTACATATTATGCCTCCCATTGTGTGAATTGTCAACTAATGTAAACATAACTTCCTATCGGGTACCGAAGTGCTGACGTCATAATTCGCTCGTCGTCCAGGTTGCTGGTTCCCAATAACAGAGCCTGCGCGTGAGGTTCGCCGCGGAGTCGTGCAAGCAACGGGAATGAGCAGGATGGATTCAGTGTTGGCGCATAATTATGTGACCATTATTTACTACATAATTGTTCGGAACCAGCGGCCTTGACGACTTGGCCAGTGTGACGTCGCACTTCGGTACCCAATGCCTCTCCTTATACTCTTCCACTCGAATTACCAGCGAATTCGCTTCCACTCACCATGTCAATGCCCCTAACAGGTGCTACTAAATTGCTCACACATGGTATTTAATAATGTAAACAATCCCTATCGAGGTGTATATAATTAACACACTTCTACGAAAAGGGAGAATAGCACGTTTTTGAACTACTGTATATGTGGTACGCTCCGAACTGTTTTTTTTTTACATTTCATAAAAGTACCTATTCGAGAATTCGCTCGCAGACGATTAGGCTGACCTATACTCTTTCGTTGTTTCCCCTTCTCATGTTTGTTCATCTTCATGTTTTCTCACCTGTCTTCTTCTCCTTTTTCAACCTATTCTACAATTTCTTGCAACTTTGCAGCACTCATACTAATTGTCCATGCATAAGCAATTGTTTGTCCAATTCACGTTTTTACAGATTCCGTATTGATACGCCTACTCTATGGCTTCGCTGAATAACCTCCCCTTCGAACATTTAGATGACATCGGATTTTATGAATTATTTGCGCATGCGAACGATTTTCACCCGTATTCTTCCAACGATTTGCACTATGACAACCAGATCGTGAATGCTTTAAACTCTAAAGTAAATGAACTACAATACATCGTAGATCCAAATGACCCCCTATTAGAATCAGTGACGTCTAGATATTACACAGAAAATCAATTTGTTAAGACATTAAATCCACATCTTAAGGAATTTGCATTAGCACATTTTAATATTCGTAGCCTGAACAGGAATTCCGAAAATCTTAAACTACTTCTAGAAAACCTCCGAGTCAGCCCATCAATTATTGGCCTGACAGAAACGTGGCTCACTGACATTCCAACTTCACTGCACTTTCTTCCCAATTATGAATTAGTCACTAATAGTAGGATCAATAAAATGGGAGGCGGAGTGGCCTTATACATCCATACAAAATATAATTACACAAAAATCAACAATCTGACCACAATGAACAACACAATGGAAACTCTCTTCATTGAAATCGACATAGCGAGAAGTAAGAACATCATAATTGGGGTAATTTACAGACCCCCTCAATCCAATCCAAACGATTTTACTACATATTTCAATGAAATGCTATCGCTTCCGATCCTAAAAGATAAACAATGTTTCATACTAGGAGACTTCAACATTAATCTGTTACACTCTCATTCTAATTCGGTATCACAAGATTTTCTTGAAATAATATTAAGTAATTCCTTTGCCCCCCTAATAGTAAAACCGACTCGAATGGCGGAGCAATCAGCCACTCTAATAGACAATATTCTCACTAATGTTCAACCTCTCCCCGAATCCGGCATAGTTTTATCTGATCTCACTGATCATTTTCCTGTTTTTTGTCATATGGATATGCTGAGTGATCATTCTAAATGTTCTTCAAGAGAAAAAGTACGAATTATAAATGAACAGAATTTGTCCTTATTTAAATAAGGTTTAACGAATGCTGACTGGACAGAAGTATTCAACTCGAACGACGCTAACGAAGCGTTTAACGCTTTTATGAACACAATCATGTCGCACCTCAATACACACATCCCCCTCCGTGAAAAGAATCGCTCCAGCTATAAAAAAGTACCGAGAGCGCCTTGGCTCTCAAAATCTTTACTGAAATCAATCAACCGAAAAAATAACATGTTTTATAAATCAAAAACCAATCCATCACTAAAGAAAAAGTATGAAACCTACAGAAACACTCTTACTCGTATTCTCCGTCTAGAAAAAAAGAAGTATTTTACAAACAAATTTAATGAACATAAAAACGACATTAAACAAACATGGAAAATTATCAACAACGTACTGAATAAAGGCTCAACTAAAGCTCAAATCGCACAAATTGAACAAAGCGGTTCTGTTATTTCTGAACCTAACCGTCTAGCCGAAATTTTTAACACATACTTTGCAAACATTGGAGAGAACTTGGCCAAAAACATTCCTCATGTAAACAAATCATTTTTCAATTATCTGGATAACCCAGTCTCAAACACGATCTTTTTCACTCCCGTCACTGTTTATGAAGTATGTAATATAATAAATGATCTACCAAATAAAAAAAGCCACGGCCACGATAGTCTAGACAACTGTATACTAAAACAAATAGTATTTCAAATAGCAGAACCCCTAATGCACATTTTTAATCTGTCTCTAAACTCAGGAGTGGTTCCCATCAAAATGAAAACTGCAAAAGTCGTCCCTATATTTAAAAAAGGAAATAAACTCAGCTTAAGTAATTACAGACCCATCTCACTCCTAACTTCACTATCGAAAATCCTTGAAAAAATTATATACAAACGTACGGTATCCTTTCTTAAAGACAACAATATTTTTTGCAACTTCCAATTTGGATTCAGAGAAAAACACAGCACTTCCCAAGCAGTCTTAACTCTTATTAACACAATAGCCAGCGCCATCGATAAAGCATCACACACGGTTGGAATCTTCCTGGACTTCTCCAAGGCCTTTGACACTATTGATCACACTATTTCATTATATAAATTATCCCATTACGGGATCAGAGGAAAGGCCTTGGAGTGGTTCAGGAACTACCTTTCTAATAGAAACCAATATATATCACTCAACGGGCACAGTTCTTCTATTAAACCAGTAAATTGTGGAGTACCACAGGGATCTCTCCTTGGTCCCTTGCTTTTTATCTTATACATCAATGACTTTTATAAATCTTCTTCCATTTTATCTTACATATTGTTTGCTGATGATTCCAATCTCTTTTTCTCCCATCGAGACCCCGCAATTTTACTTTCAACAGTCAATTCCGAACTGAGACTTGTTACGGACTGGATAAAGGCGAATAAGTTGTCTCTAAATATAAAGAAAACAAATTACATGCTCTTCAGCAATACTCTTCAGTCCCTGCCTGGTAATATTCTTTTTGATAACATACCTATCGAAAAAGTGAAAACTACAAAATTCCTAGGTATAATAATTGACGATAAGCTCTCCTGGAAACCACATACTGATAACTTGTCAAAACTGATTTCGAGAAACATAGGAGTGATTAACAAGCTGAAATATCAATTCCCATCCTTTATTTTGTTGTCTCTTTACTTAACCTTATGTTTTCCATATCTTAATTATGGAATTTTAGCATGGGGCAACTCTACCGCACAACAATTAAACAGATTACTACTACTCCAAAAAAAGGCCATGAGGATTGTATCTCTTACAGGTTATCTCTCACATACTGACCAGCTCTTTCATAATAATAAAGTTCTCAAAGTATCTGACTTATATCTTTATAATCTGGGTCAATTTATGTTCCAACTAATCAATAATGAACTTCCAAATGCTCTCTCAGACCTTTTCACAACTAACAATACACTCCACAACTACCCAACAAGACAATCAAACTTTTTCCATCTTCCCCGCACGAGAACGCTCTTAGCGCACAAAACATTCGTCTTTACAGGTCCCAAATTTTGGAACAGTCTCGATCCAAACCTTAAGGAAATAGAGAGACTGCACCGTTTTAAAAAAGAACTGAAATCTCTTTTGCTAAAACCATATACTAAAATGCTGCATGGTTGCTGATCTCGATCTGCACTTCGCTTCTCTCTTCTCTCTTCTCTTTTCTCTCTCTTCTCTCTCTCTCTCTCTCTCTCTCTCCCTTCCACTCTCTATAATTAGTTAATCCTTTTATGTTCTCTTCTGTTTCCATCCGCTGATTTCCGTCCTCTCTTTGTTTCTTCTCATCTTAATCTCATAATTCTACTTTCCAGCTCCTTTTCTTTGTTAAATGGGGACCTAACTCGACAAGCCTCGCTTTTAATAGGTTCCCCCACAAGTGTATATACTGTATGCGTTTATTGCCTCTACTGGAAGATGTTTATTATACTGAGCTGTTATTATGTATTATCCTTTGTATTATGCCATTTGATTTATATACTTATATTTTGCTTTCTCATGTACAAATGTAAACCGATCGTGGAAACAAATCAAATCAAATCAAATCAAATCAAAAATAAATATGCACTAGAAACCGAATTCGCTAAAATCTCGTTTCACAGAATCCTCATATTGATCCTTGTGACTTTTGAAAAGCGACAATTTTGCCTTTTATGTTTGCTCACTCATGCATGACTCAATGGATCAATCTCATTTTCACAGAAAAGTTAGTCAATGGAACACTCCCACCAAGTTATTTTGCTCAAAACCTTTTCGTTAAAAAGTTACGCCATTTTGATTAAGGGGGGAGTTACTTTTTTTGTTGTGTTTAGTTCGTATGATAGTGGAAGATGAAGAAAATGAATATGAGAGTTATTGTGAAAGGAGAATAGTAAGAGAGAAGAGAGAAAGAGACGAATTTCATCTATTGATTTACACTCACTTTAAAAACATTGACATATATCTACAGAAGAAGTTTACAAATGATTTCTCGAATAAAAAAAGTGGGAAACCATAAAAGCCAAAGGTTTGTTCGGATGATTCCCAGAATACATTGAATGAAGGCGCGATATAAAGCATATTGTGTCTTTTGAACGGCTTCTGAAATCTTGGGAATAAATTTGATGAGCAAATTCGCCTATGCTCAAGTTAAACAACCATCGCCCATATTTCCTTAAATCAAGATGGCCAGGGAGGGGGCCTCTTCTACATTGAAATAAAATTTACACAAATTCCCTGTTATCAGCTTATTTGACCCAGTCGTCATCCTATAATTGCAATACAATAATGCATTCAATTAAAGTGCAACGAAATGGTTTTTCTCGTACTGTCTTATCATCTACAAGACGTATTTGCATATACATAATTATATGCGATTATGATAAGTCTTTCACCGTTCATACAGAAAATGGATGGCGATGTTACACTAATCATGCTAATAGGCGAAAGTTCCCCTCTGAAGTAGATTAGTAATAATCGTCATTAGAATTTTCATTCTTCTTATATAGGCGTCACCTGTGCCTAGGCGGGGAAAAGCGAACTGAATCCTAACCCTCAGGTCTCCCCCCCCCCCCCCCCGATATAACACAGTACACCGGGGTTTCCCCTGCTTTTCTACGAATAGTGCAGTGGGTTCTTAACGTGCAAATGTGGTGACTCTCCTCTACACGGGGCTTCCTTTTGACGTCCTATCCGAGGGACAGAGTGTTTTCCACTGTAACCATTGCTTGCGTCTATGAAACAGGGGAAGGGGCGCGTTAACACACCACGCAGGCTTTAGTCATTCGCCCGGGATGGATTCGAACCCACGATCTTTGGTATAAAGCCAACTCGCCTCCTTGGCGACAATCAATATCATGATAAGTTTTAGCAGATTTTTCCTATATTCTGGCTTGGGAATTTATCCACACATCAGTCCTTATAGCCTTTCACAGAGTGTTTTCAACAAAGTATTTTGGAACTTTAGATTTTGAATACATCAGTAAATACTTTACTAAAATGGCATATTGTTCGACAAGTGTATAATGAAGTCATATTGTATTCTGATGAATGGCGATAAACGAGCCAACTAAAGTCATAAAGGTGGAATATTTTCTTTTTAAAATTCATAGCATCGTTATTCTAATCTAAATTAACTACGGCTTTTATGATGCAAATAACCACTTTACTTTATTATTGTGTCTCTTACGCACATTTGACAGTGATTTAAAAAAAAATCAATTATCAGTCCTAATCGGTTGGTGTGTTGAGCATAAAACGACAATGACGACAATACGCAGTAAATTAAGGATCATGGCGCATTTCTTTTTAATCTCTGTCAGTTTTCCAGATAATTTTTTTGGGTGGGGATTTCATGGATGAAATTGCATCAAAGGAGAGTCCTTGTTGTTATTCAATCACTAATAGCGGATATGTCCACCCCGGCACGAATCAGGGCATATAGACGTCGTGGCATGCTGTCCACTAGATTGTTGACGACGTCAAAAGGCGTATCATCCCATTCTTCCCTCAGAGCGTCGGCCAACTCCTGCAAAGTTTGAGGAATAACATCACTATCGTTGATGGCTCGGCCAAGGGCATCCCATGCATGGTCTATGGGGTTCATATCCGGTGAGCAAGATGGCCATGGCAACTGCTCCACGCCCTCTGCCTCAAGGAATTCCCTTATTGCAGCGGCCCTGTGCCGTTCTAGCGTTTTCGTCCTGCAGTCGGAAATTATGTCCATACACTCGTCTTGCATGTGGAAGGCAGTAGTACTCCAAGATATCCCGGTACACGACGGCGTTGAGGTTTCCGTCCGGAACCACCAGTGGCATTTTCCCTCCATAATGGATGGCGACCCATATCATCACTGCGACGCCACCACCTTGAGTGGTCTCGTGGATGCAGTCATTAATTACGAAGGTTCTCTTCGGGTAATCGATGAACTCGTTGTCTCCCATATGTACGGTCAAGGATGTAGCGGCTCGTTCGTGAAGGCAACATGTTGCCAGTGTCCAGGATGAAGCCGTCTGTGCTCCCTAGCCCATCGAAGACGAGAAACTCTGTGGCGAACAGCCAGGCGTGAACATTTAGTCAACTGTTTTGTTCGGTAACCATGATGGAGCAACCTCCGATTAACGATTGACCACGTTGATCCCATGATGTCTCCTCCACAAGCGACGAAGACGACTCATCGGTAGTTTCCAGTTTCTGCGGCAGAGATTGAACAGTTGGCGATCATCTCGTCTCGTGGTTGATCTTGGAGGTTTCCGTGGCCGCACATTTCCCGCCTAACGGTGACGTTTCAGGATCTTACAGACTGTACTTGGTGATATCCCGAGGATGTCTGCGATATCACTCAGTTTGTAGCCCTCCTGTCGTAGTGCTACCACCCTCTCGCGTATAGCTGGTTCCGTTGGACTAGGCATAACCCTGGGAACGTCTCTGCCTATTTTTCTTGCAAACGGTACAAGGAACTCGGAAAAAACAGCCTCGTTAAACACAGTGTTGAATCACTTAAAGGGACAGCATATCACGTGCATGGGCTTTTATTGTCCCTAACAAAAGAAGTTATTACGTAATACAGATTTTTTTCAATGATATCATATCACTTAATTACCCTTTTGTTTACAGGTAGAATGTAATATACCAAAGAAACTAGAATCATGTCAAAAATATTTCATTTATTATCTTTATGACCAAGACCAACAGTGTACTTACAGACGATTATACATGGGATCGGATCTAATTTAATGCACAGTTCAATTTTCAGCCAATTGTAATGTAGCTCAGCGAAATGTGATGGCTATCATGCCACATAAAACGCAGGAAAGACGAAAATGACAACATTATTCAAAATCATAATTTCATTCCATAGAGACAGAATCCAAATATTACATGTAGGATGTAGAATTAGTATTTAACTTTATTGATATTTTTAAAGGTAATAAACAGTAGTGGTAGCAAAATGAAAGTTGGCATGAAATTGCTCAAATATAGTCTCATATTGTTCGGCTTCAATAAAAAGATACATGAGTGAGATAATCCGGTATTCTATTCATGATTTCCGGTGATTTTCAGTAAAATAATTCAAATGATCGATTATCAACGGTTACCTTATACCCTCGCTAAGGACCACCTACCCCGACGCTCCCGGCTCAACGGCGCATAGCGGTTCGCACACACTTGTTACACACACACTGTTTTCACATCAAATTACAAGCGCGGTACCGCGCTTGTAATTCGATGTTTATTTTTTTGGACATTTCAGCCATTTCTAAACCATTTTTCTTCAAACAAACGTCACCTATGTTCGAAATTAATCGTTTCACAACAGTATATGTAATAATTTCCATTCCAGCTGACAAAGTAGTTAAATATCCAAAGCGCCACCTTTCCCACAACTGTACGATACCTTTAAGCAAAATAATATGAACAATTCTAGTCAGATAAGACTGATTGTAAATTTAGAAAACTAAAAAAGACAAAACTAGCAATCTTGCTCTTTGCCTCTGTCTCGCGTCTTTAAATGCCATTTCGTTTTGCTATGCTACCTATAAAGATGAATTACAAACTACAAGATGAGAAAAATAAAGTATATACCTGGATGACTCGAGTAAAAGTGGAACAACTGAGCTGTTCTTATCTTTCTCGATAATGGATGGATCCGCGTTATCCATGGTAAACACTGTCGTTGTCTCTGAAGTCGAAAACATGGTTCCAGAATACCCAAGTCAAACAGCAAGACCGATAAAAGACCGAATACACCGAGCGAAAAAAAAAAATGTAATTGCCACTATTTGTCAAGAATAGGGCGGTTTGGAGATGTTACCGAGGGAAATCCACATACATATACCAAATGATCATTTGAATGATACTTGACCAGAAACAGAGTCATTTTAGTTATTGATGACAGCGAAGTTCTTATGGTTGTTTAATAATTAATACTTATGACCAAGAATGGAACTTTACTTCGCGAGGAACAATAGAACTTGATACGTTTTTAAACAACGTATTTTATTTCCGTGTTTGGTTCTTTACACTAAAAGAATATTAAAGTAATTTTTTGGAAAGGGTATTAAGAAAAAAAAAAACCTTAAAAATTCCCCTTTTAAATTTTCATTGAATAAATTTGCAACCTAAAATACTAAACCAAACATGCACTTAAACATCAGGGGTGATGTTACGGGATGGGGCGGGGATGGGGGGGGGGGGGGTGTAGAATGTGAGAACCTTGCCATAAAAATCGGTTATAAAGCCCCTTTACTATGGTGTAGCGACGCCCTATACATCAATAACTGAATAGAAAAGAGTCAATAGTTAATCAATACGCCTAATCTGGCTTTCATAGATTTTCATCGTTTTGGAACATAAAGCCCCACCCCCTTAAAATGATATAACGACGCCTCATATCAGTTGAATCAATGGATAGAAGAAAAAAAAAGCCTTTAGTTTATAAGTACGCCTATAATTAGATTTTAATTGATAATCGAAACAAAGGGGTCAAAACCAATAAACACATATACTTCAATATTCAAACAAATATGTTGTTAGATAAATGAATTCATTCACGTATAATCAAAACATAGAATATCTCGCTTTCTAATCCACCCTAAGTAGTCAGTATCACGCTATATATCACAAAGCTTTGAAAGTATCTTATATTGATTACCTAATATATACGACACCAAAACCCAAAGACAGGAAAGTATGGTTTTAAAGTTGCATATATATATATATATTTTTTTAGAGGAAACAACATTACAGAGACGGATAATTTTTTTACTACTGATAGAATTTCACCTAGGGCCCATATAGTCTCACAGATTCACAGTATGAGACAAATCTGTACCAATTAATGAATGAGTTTACAAGACTAGAAAGACACTTATGTATATTATATACAGTCCTGCAATTGTTTCGTTAGTATGTTTCATTAGGCCTACTGGTTTTCTATTGAAGTTACCACCACAATTCCCTTCGTGATCGTTATTATCGTAATCGTAATAACATTACAGAAACAGATAATTTTTTACTACTGATAGAATTCCATACTTTCACCTAGGGTCCATATAGTCTCACAGAATCACAATGTGAGACAAATCTGTACCAATTAATGAATGAGTTTACTAGACTAGAAAGATGCTTATATATATATATATATATATATATATATATATATATATATATATATATATATATATATATATATATATATATATATATATATATTTATAATAGTTGCTTTATCTTCATGATCAATAGTCATGGTCGTTTGCAGGGGCGGCGATCCCGGTATATTTTTAAATGGCGATCGTCCCACCGGAAATGTTTTTTTTTTTGGTATAAGGTAACTACCCCCCCCCCCCCCCCCCACCCACCCACAAAAAAACAACAACAACAAAACAAACAACAACAAAAAAAAAAAAAAAAGACCCCCCCTCAAAAAAATAAAAAAATAAATAAAAAAAATAGAAAAGTTCCTCGGTGTATTTTCCTTATTCATTGAATTCGAAATCAATTTTTAATATCATCAATTTGCATTATGCATATTTATTTTTAATCAAGGAAAGGTTCTATACTCCACATTTATCAGGTTTATATGCAAAGTATTTTTGCGTTATAATGTGCAAAATTCCTAAGCAATTTGTATGATGTACGGTATACATGTTGTAATCATTGAAATGTTTGAATCCGGTATCTTTCAAAAGGGGACAGTGTCAAAATCTACTTCTGCCAATAACAACAGTTTCTCAAATTTAACGTGTTTAACCAATTTCATCTTTTTCGTGCAATAATACTGTGTAATTACCGAATTATATACAGTCCTGCAATTGTTTCGTTAGTATGTTTCAATATGCCTACTGGTTTTCTATTAAATTTACCACCATAATTCTCTTCATGATCGTTATTACCATTGGACTTGATTTTATAATTCACATGTCTGTTTAAGATACAATCTACTTTTTACTGTACCAATACTTTTTAAAGAAAGTATGGCAAATGATGAATAAGGCTCTGATCTCCTCTAGAATGCAAGGTTCTCAGTTTAAAAAATGGAAGCAATTTCTCCCTCGCGCTCTCGCATGTTAATTAAACTTTACATAATACAGGGCTCTGTTTCATAAAACTTGTCATTAATGACAAGTTGCAAGAACTGTTATAAACTACTGAAATCCTTGCATCCAATTGGCTGAGAGCAAATTTTGTCGGTAAAAATCACCGACAAGACACTTGATGAAACTCCCCCAGTATTACATAGGCAGAGATTCAATTGTGTGTTTACACCTGAGCTCTATAGCATGAATAGGACTGTTACTACGAAATGAAGGATTGGTGATGCAAGGGGACATGAAGACTCCTATCTCTGGAAAGCTGTTAAGAAAATATAAATGATGGTTTTAATGCTGCCTAACAATAATGAAATAAAACACACATTTGGTATAGGGGTTATAAAACAGTAGATTGTTAAAGGGAAATCCTACCTTAACAGAAAGTTGATTGGGGACAAAGCAGAAAAATCAGTGAAGCAGATGGGTGAAAGTTTTGAACGAAATCGAGCAAGCAATATGAATTTTTAAAAGATGTAATCACTCTACATATGCGATTTTTAAATTGGCCGAATCGGTAATGTCACTGTGGTGTAGCAACTGACATCTTTTCCATTTGTTCCAACATACAAAATGACTAAAATATCAATTTTTCAGAATGTTTTACTCGGGAGGATCTTTTTATTTATGGAGACTTATGACATTATGCTATCTATAATATATTTTGAGTACTACCCCGAGGAAAAACGGAAAATTGTTGACATTTCAGTATACGACACACAAACGGGCGAGTTGATCGGGAATATGTCACTATCGACGGACCACATTGCCAATTTGAGATTCATATAGATTTTGTGATACTATTTTTCAAACATTCATGAATTTCTTATATATTATTTGTCCGATTTTTTTTCAAACTTCGAAATAATGTTTCGCTTATTTTTCTTCTTTCACACAAATAAATTTATTGCAAAGGTTGGATCGCCCTTTAAACATGACAAAGTCTAAACGATCGAGTACAATACTTTCGCTGATGTTTTAGAGTAGACAAACTCTCAACAGATTGTTATTTGTAGAATATTGTGGACCAGCTCCCTTAGGGGGAATGCTTTATTTCAAAGCGAAAGCAAACAGCGTATGCAGCCCTCGCTGATAAGTGTTGTCGAAAAAGCAACACTTTTTGTTGGATGTCCAGCAATATCAGTAATATCGAAAGCATAATTAAAACTAACTGTTTCCATGAAGCACTAAAAGAGCCCCCCCCAAAAAAAAAAACAAAAAAACAAAAAAACAAAAAAACAACAAACAAACAAACAAACAACAAAACAACAACAAAAAAAAAAAAAAAAAAAAAACGAAACAAAAAACAACAACAAAAAAAACCCCAACAAAAATCAAAACAAAAACAAAAACAAAACAACAAACATATGATCAGAGACCCGACCCCTCTCCAAAATAAATGAGAAAGGTTTAATGATTGATTTATGGTATGAGTTTTCTAGAAAATGGAATGAAATATTGTATTTTTACATTAATGTGTCAAAGATGTCGAACGATAACTGATCTGAAAGCCTAATGTTGTGATTTTGTGATTCATAGAGGGTTGAGTTGAAATGAATTTAAAACTAACACAAGCATACATGGAGACAGTGATGCTTTTGTGCACTGTGTACCTTGAATACTTGTCAGACATAATGAGATGATTTTTTTTTTTTCATCGTCTCGTTTGTTTGTAATCATGGACCGCACTTGTATCATGCAATGATCAGTAATTTACAAATTAATCAAATTTTCTTTGGACATGCAATAAACCAACCCGGCTATTAAGAATCAAATAATTATTTCTAAGGTCATCTCGTTGTATATATATATATATATATATATTGTGAAACAGTTTATGCTAAATTATTTTTTAATTTACGAAACACATTATTTTTATCACAAAATTTAATGTAATGCAATATTGATGCTAATATGCATTTATAATTTATATGGTTGCATGATTTGTATAATTTGTCTTTGAAAATGGCGAATAAACTGAATCTGAATCATATCACATTAATGTTTTTTTTTCTTTCTTTTCTCCTTCTTCTTCTTCTTCTTCTTCTTCTTCTTCTTCTTCTTCTTCTTCGGGATGAGGATGGAAGTCAGATCGTGGAGCAGAGGGGGAGGGGGGGGGGGTAGTGAATTCCTCTGCCTAATCCATAACTATGCAAAATAATAACAAAAATTGTGGCTTAATCTCTGGTATACACACAACAGTCAAATACGTCTGGAAGAAGCTTATATCTCTATAAAAAAGGATGACTGTTTAGATATTTTGAGCTGTGAATATTAGAGGCCGTCGCAGCAAATTGACAGTGCAAAAAAAGTCCTTAACCTCATTTGAATTTTGCCGTCAGTACGTATTATAATGACCTGAAGGCAAGTTGCCGAAAGTCATTACCGAAGCCTAATCTGAGACCGTTACGCAACGAAGGGTTAACAAAATGTTTGTTTGAGCATAATCTTGGCATCGATATTAAAACGCATTTCATTATTTTGGCTTTTAGTTTTACAAACAATGTTACGTAATTTCATAAAAACATATAATCATACGAAATTTACCGTAATTTGACAGTGCCATTTCGTTTGAGCAGAGAAGGCCTTTGCCATTTGTGAAGAATCACTGAATTGGTGTGATAATTTCGACGAATATTTGTTTCTACTGATCGTTCATGTGAATTGCTTGCTGCAGCTTATTCAAAATTTTGAACAACTTATTTTTGGAAATGAAATCGATTTTGAATAAAGATATCAATAACAGAAATTTGGAATAAGTCCTTTTAAACCAAATCGAGAGATCATCTTTTTTCCGAAACGCGGTGAAATGAAAAAAAAAATGCTCAAGTTTGCTAGTTTTTACGTATGTAGGCCTAATAAGTAAATAGATAAAATGAATTAAAAGTGTTAGAAAACTATAATCATATGTTTAAATTTGGTCCGGTTAAAACAAACAAGACAAACAACAAAGCTAAACGGATTCTTATTTAATATATGTATCCAGGTCCAGTGATAATATTTAACACACTATAGTTACCATATTTGCATGATAAACTATACTGTGGCCGACAAAAATAACCGAGGGAAAGCTATTGAGACGTTTGCACATTCTTAGTATAACGAAGGGAAAAGTCAAACAAGTCTCCGTCTGGCATTTTCTTGGTTTCTCTGTTTGGGCTCTCTTTCAAGATCCCTGATTTCTTTCACGATTTCTTCTTTCTTTCATGGGTTCTGCTTTCCGTGCTTATACTCGAGGGCAATCACAGTAGTGAACACATGCAAACACCAAGAACACAACTCTTTCTTCTACTCCATTGTCATCATCTATTTGTTTGGTCTCGAAGAGGATGACTTTTGTTACGTCACATGGCTCCAGCTAGCTCAAGCCTTCGAATTCAGACGTCCATTTGTAGCCCCCCCCCCTTTTTTATAGAAATTTTCACCCTTTTTCGTCAGATACTCACGAATAGTCTAAATTGTCAGCATACATATGTCACTGAGTAGTTACTTTGGAGACGGTGAGTTTTCTTGCTACAGTGTGAGGATAATTTGCATAATCGTTGTAATTATTACTAACGAGATGAGAGGAAATAAACGTATTTGACTTGAATCCAGGCTGTGATCAATTCTACGTTTATCGTTGAGCCAACATGCCGAGCATACTCTAGATTGGTTAAAACTCAAATCTAGCATTGGTTTGTTAAGCAGCTCGTTGCTGATTTACTGTATCAACACGGCAATCATGAATGTTTGAGAGATTCATAAACAAGGCGAGGAGCTACTTGCTTTTTACTTGTAACGACACGTACGTCAAATCAGAAGAAAATATCAATAAGGACGAAAATTATAAGCTCGAATATAAATTGGATTCTCATCAGGTGACCAAATCAAATCTTCCTAAAATATTCGGACTCTAATACATCATTGTCAGTGCTTCGCTGCTGAGACGCCAAGTCGTGTTTAAATGCGACAAAGATTTGGAGAAAGAATAACTGTTTCCATGGAGTATACGATAACGAAACAATAGCAGAGTGAGGAGGAAAGAATAATTTTATACCATCAAATTTGCAAAGACTTGTTATGATGCGGCAAGCGGTATGGTAATGGAATGGTGGAGCGGTGAATTTTCAGTGGAATATATGAATATTACATTCATGGATTACATCATGGATTACATAATAGATGTACGATATTAGACTGTCATAATTATACTATGTATTATTTTGATGGAAATGATGAAGAATAACTTTAAGTTTCCACATCATTCTTTGAAAAACATATTCTAATAAGGAAAATTTGAAGGACATACGAAATTGCTGCGAGGTGTCCGCGAAGCACACTTCTTTGTCTGGTGATCTGAATTCTTAGCCCAGTATACAAACATATCTGAAGGAGAAAAGAATTCGAAATGGCAAAAATTGCACTACCTCAAGTGGAAAATGACAATGATATACCGACACAATCAAACATTCGCGATAAAAAACCATGACTTTATGAAGAATATCGCTGACCGGGCTAACAAAAGTAACAGACGAGAAATTCAACATTTTCTCCGAAGTACGCTTCATTGTTTGTTGTGCCTTAATCTTTTACCGACAGATTCGACGAAAAATAAAGCAAGAATTTGAAATTGCAGCGATGGCAATACCTAAAAAGAGATGTCTCCGAAATATCTGGAGACGCCATATTGTAGGAATCACCTATCACGTAGGCCTAACCGTTTTTGTGACCATCGCCGTCCTGAAGATTACTGGTGTCTCGCAGTTTCCTGATGCAGATGACACAGGGGTTGCATTCAGAAAGAGGGAAGTTGATGGTGCTGCAAAAATCAACAGACCCACTGCAGCTGTAGTTGAGATCGACAACGAAAGGTCGTTTGCTCGAATAGCAGATGAGCCTCGTGGCGATTGGATCCATTTGAAGAAACAGAAGGTGGTCAGTTCCGGGGACGATGATGGTGTGTTCAAAGCAAGGAGCAACAATCATCTGAGGGATTCCATGGAATCTCTTGAGGTTCTCGGAGAAGGAGGATCCCCTCGCGACTCGTCCAGGAAAGATATTGTCCCAAAGAATTTGAAGATTGCGAATCAACCAGAACTACCCGACGCCCGTGATTTACCAGTCTCAAATGAACTTCAACAACGAATTATGAATGAGAAAAGTAAGAAGAGTAAGCCCAAAGTGGATTCCGCTATAAGAAAATTGACCACTTCTGCGCAATTAGACCATAACCTGCAAAATAATTCTATGAATCAGAAACAAACACAAGGTAAGGTAAATCAGACACCGATGAAAGCAGAACTTCACGTGCAGAAAGACACATCAAAAGCGCTGTCCGTTAAAGAGGATGGGATAACAGCGCCCTCTGTTATATTGCCCAATGACCAAGAAGCTCATGGTAATCAAACGAAACCACTGAGAGTTAATGTCCTCATCGTTGCAGCTATGCGGACAGGGTCATCTTTTCTTGGAGAGATGTTCCAACAACGCAAAGATTTTTTCTACATGTTCGAACCTGGTAGGCTTCTCATGCACAAGCTTGACGACTTGGGGTTAACAAGAGGTGTCATGGTGACCAAGCTCATTCAAATGCTTGAGAACTTTTACAAATGCAGCTTTCAAGATATGCATTTCTTCATCGATCGTTTGAATGAAGACACACTGCGAGGCCGTAAGCAAGCAGTTCCTGCATTGGTGACTGATCAGTTCTGCACTCTGCACGAGTTTAAGCGTTTTAAATTTAACCGGCCGAAGGATGAATGTAAACCAGTTACTGAAGATATCCTCGAGACAGCTTGTACCGGAAGAGCACATACTGCCATCAAATCTATCCGTATCCTTGATATCAACCACATGTTGAAAGCAGTAGAAGAACCTCAAACTAATCTGAAGTTGATCCATCTCGTGCGTGACCCCAGGAGCATGATCTTGTCTCGTCTGAAGCTAGCCATGCCTCGGGTCAAGGTATTCAACACAACGGAATTGACGGACACCTACCGCAACATACTGCTGAAGTACTGCTCTAGCTGGTACCAGAACTACGAGATCGGACACTATGTGCCGTTCGTGAGAAAGAACTACCTGATGGTCCGATACGAGGACATAGCCCGGGACCCTTACAGGTCTGCCAGGAAAATCTACAACTTTGTTGGTCTTGGCGTGTCGATCCCGAGCTCGGTTCGGACGTGGATCGGTCAAAACACCAACGCCAATGACCAAAGCAAGAAGAAGTCCGCGTCGTTTTCCACCAAGAGAGACTCTAAATCTGTCCTGGTTAGCTGGAAAAGTAGACTAACTCTGCAAATGGCGAAAGCTATTGAAGAGGTTGGAGAATGCAGTCGACTGATGCAAGCCACGGGATACAAACTCGTCGGCAATGATCCCCTTATGCTGTCTAATTCAGATACCCTAGTTGGGCCTTTGCCTCCGCCCAAATTCAATGTCACAGCTTTCAGTTTCATTTGACATTGATATTTTAAGCCAATCCTTGATAATTATATCCATAAGGGTACTATAATATTTAGCTACCCTGCCGGCCTGAACGGGATACATATTAATGGTATCCAAGCTTGGTACTTTTTGACTCGTCTGGTAAAAAGGCACGAATTCGGGTTGCCTATATAGAATTGATTACCCTGTTATTAATGCATAATAATTATTTGCTCCTTCTAAAAATGTCTTTGTTAAAGTGGAATACTAGTCCACATTGACGGAAATATGCAGGAAATTCTTTTCATCGGGGGGGGGGGGGATAGGTCGTCCCCCTGGTGATTGAATTGCGTAACACATCTACGCCACTGCTAGTATAACTCTTATTTTAATATATGATATTCTTTTTTTTGGATGACATTATTGTTTGTTTTAAATCCATGAAATTGCAATGAAACCATTATGATTATATTTCTTCATGATCATGATGATAGACTATTGTTGTGCATTTACCATTCCATCCTAAGACTATCATCTTGATATTTATACTTATTGATACTGTTGTTAAACTTGAAATTGTATAATCTTGAAATTCATTCAATTTCATAAAACCACTTTTACCAGTACATGTTTAAATCAAGTCATCTCACTCTATGACGAGTTTGGTGCCGAGTTGGGTGTCGAGTTGGGTGCCAAGTTAGTTGCTGGGTTTGGTGTCGGGTTGGGCGCCGTGTTGGGTGCCAGCCAGGTTTGGGTACCGAGTTTGGTACTGACTTGGGTGCCGAGTTGGATGTCGAGTTGATTGCCGAGTTGGGTGCCGAGTTTGGGTGCCGAGTTTGGGTGCCGAGTTTGGGTGCCGAGTTTGGGTGCCGAGTTTGGGTGCTGGATTGGGTGCCGAACTGGGTGCCGGTTTGGGTGACGGGCTTGGTGCCGAGTTGAGTGCCGAGTGGCGTGCGGACTTGGTTGCCAAATCAGGTGCCGTGTGAGGTGCCAAATGCCTGAGGTGTTGAGATGGGTACCGAATAGGATGGGGAGTGACTTGCCGAGTGGGGTGGCGAGTTTGTGTGGCATGTAGGACTTCGAGCTAGCTCGGCATAACTTGGCATAATACGGCACAACTCGGCATAACCTGTCTTGACTCGCGATGTTTCTGAACATATTCAGTAGTAGTGTCTCTTTGCCGAGCTCATACAGTTCGGGAGTTTGCGGTACTCGGGAAAGATCGGAACATTTCGTTTTCACATGTTATACTAAGTAGCACACTTTATGATATTGGTGCAGTCTTTTGCTGGATTTTATGCTTATAGAGAGTATAATTAAACTTGTAATATCTCTTTTATAGAAGTGATATTCGAAGCCCATATTTGGAATATAGTAGAATGACATAGAACCTCTAACATACAGAGTAAAAATATTTTTGGGTGATTGGTACCCTTTAAAGAACTGGCGTATACCTTCACATGCTCGATTAGTGCAGGTACTGACGTAATCGAAATGACGCTTCGTGTGAATCGGGCTGAAAATGCCACTGTAATTTCAAAGGTGACGCAAAAGCCTATTGAAATTGTATTTAGGTTGATGTTTTGAACATCTTTGCGATCATGTTGAATTTAAAGGGTACCAATCACCAAAAATATTCTGCTCTGTATGTTAGAGGTTCCATGCCATTATATTGTATTCAAAACATGGGCTTCAAATATTACCTATTTAAAGAGATATTGCAAGTTTAATTACACTCTCTATAAGCATAAAAGCGACTCGTGATTAGACTACTCAACGCACCCTTACGCGCTCGACAACATAAGGGATCGCGCGGAACCAAATTCGGAGTCAGCTCGGAGTTCGGTTCCGCGCGATCACCTTAATGTTATCTTTTATTTCCTTCATACTCCTTAACTGTTGACCTATAGAATGCTAGATAAAGTTCTTTGACTCAGGTTTATTTTATACTTTCTAGCGGTATACAAATAATTTTTTCAGGTGGTTGGTACACTTTAAATTTGTCACCATGGATTTACAAAAGAAATATCAGTGAATATGGATGCAATGAAATCTTCTAGTTGGTGATCGACACTCAATCTCTACAGCTTAACATAGCCTACAATAACATTTTCTCTTATAGAGTTTGTGCAACAATTAATGTGATTAATGTGATTAATGCGATCTAAAAATTGAATATAAGGGGGAGAAATTACTAATCGGTATATCAGGGAGGTGGAAGAGAGATCCCTGGGTATATCAAGTAAGTTTAAATTGTAATAAATTAAACTTTCTAAATTTTTTACACCCCAGAAAAAGGAAATCATTGACTTGCTTCATTCATGCAACACAAAATGGCAGGCCTTTAGTTTGGGTCAAGGGGATGAAGGTCAGTGCTCGGAGGAAGAGAGAAAGAGAAGGGGTGGAAGAGCACTGAGGGAGCGGGGCAAAGGGAGGGAAGGAGAGAAAGAGAGAAAGAAAGAGAGAGAGAGAGAGATGGGGAAGGGGAGAAAAATAAATAGATTGAGGGAAAGATAAAATGAGGAAGTTGGAGAATTTTGACAATGATGAACGTGATTTTGACGATGATGAACTTGATGATGATAGCTTCTTGTATAGCGCCGGTATTCTCCTTGCTGGGCGCTAATGGCGCTTGCTGTACGCCTAAAATTTCTACAAGAGAACTATATGATTAAAAGAGAGAAAGAGAGAGAGAGAGAGAGAGAGAGAGAGATGGAGAGATACAGGATAGAAGAAAGAGCTCTAGAGAGACAGAGACAGAAAAAGATGTTTAAAGCATGCAGGTACAAACCATTGTTAATCGTAATAAGTAACAGTGTCTGAACTGTAGGACTATGTTGAATGCACGGTCTACTGGATCATTTAGGCCCTGTATTTTAACGTTTAACAAAGCGACTCGAGATCAAGAATGACATAAAATTAGGGTCTGCTCAAGGTCCGGGTTCAAGGCTATCAATGTGTTTAATAGAGTCTGTGAATGCAGACTATCATGTGGTCAGGCCAAATCTTCAGATCTTAGTCTCCTTTCAGTAGACGCGTATAAAATGTGAGAACGACCCGTTTTCAAAATTAATAAAGAAATGGTTAAGAAACAACAAAAAAGTTATGACCATTAAAATAATATCATTTTAAATAATCAATATCGAAATGTGACGAATTTTCTATCATTGCTATGAAACAAGTACTTCTCAATTTAACAATAATCTGTATTGTCTTGATCGAAGCTACACGTTAATAACATTGTACACGTGTACGAAAATCAAAAGCTAGAGTTGCTGATGACAGCTCAGCTGTATTTCGAGAGGAAGTTCATCATCCATTATATTTATTAGCTGAAGTTTGATCGGTAAGTGTAGTTTTTATTTTGATTCAGTAAACTAGGAAATAAATCGATACATTAAGACTGCGATAAAGAGTTACAAATCGTCAATCATATCAAGCATATTTATGTGAATTTTTAACCTGCTCAGGTGAGGTCAGGCTCGGATCAGCTCACTTCTTTTCGCCAGCGGCAGCGCCAGCGCCTTGCCGGGCGGTGCGACCATGCACCGGATGGAGCTAGAGGCTCTGACAGGCCAAGCCTCTCAGCCCTGTCGCGTCGCTCAAATAGGCAATGCATTGCAATGGGGTGGTGTTTCAAACATGTTCCAAACATCTCACATTTTTATCATGACGTTGTTATACTTATAGCTCATCTTTTCTAAATCACTATTCTAGTAATATTTTGGACAATTTTGACAATTATCACTTCTGACTGAGTTCTGCCACTGGCATTGAAAAGAAGAAGAGAATAGACCAGTTCGTAGTTCGCACATGGTACAAATGACCCCAAATATCCACAGATATTTTAAAAATGGAGATGTCCAACTTTGTGCACTTTAGAATAATCACTCTCAAAGTGATAGATGTGCCTCATGAATAGCTTTTGTTTCGCCTTTTGAAAAGCATACTTCCACCTGGGTATCATGGAATGCACCATCGGTGAATAATTGAATAATGATTACATGAGCACATATCAAGTATTCGTGTCAGTGGGTTTTAGAATTTGGTACAGATGACCTTTATCTGCTCATGCTCAGATTGTATCTACGAACTGGCTTATTCACATAAGGAGAAGAGAGAGAGAGAGAGAGAAAAGAATGGACAAGGGGAAGGAGGAGAAGAAGAAGAGCATGAAGAGGGAGGAGGATGAGAAGAAGAAAGAAGAAGAAGAAGAAGAAGAAGAAGAAGAAGAAGAAGAAGAAGAAGAAGAAGAAGAAGAAGAAGAAGAAGAAGAAGAAGAAGAAGAAGAAGAAGAAGAAGAAGAAGAAGAAGAAGAAGAAGAAGAAGAAGAAGAAGAAGAAGAAGAAGAAGAAGAAGAAGAAGAAGAAGAAGAAGAAGAAGAAGAAGAAGAAGAAGAAGAAGAAGAAGAAGAAGAAGAAGAAGAAGGCTAGAACTGCAATCGTATCAGAACGATGTGCATGCAGTGTCGTCCGTATCTTTTATTTTGTTGAGAATTTGACAGGTCAAATATAAAGTTATGCATGTTAAAAAACATGATATAAGATAAGATGGGAGAAAATAATGCATACTGTAAAATTAGGAGATGATAGAATCGTGAAAACAAGAAACAACAAAAAAGAATGATGATAATGGTGATGATGATGGTGATGATGGTAATGGTGGTGTTGATGATAATGATGATGGTTATAATGATGAGTATGATGATGATAATGGTGATGATTATAATGATCATCATGATGATATAATAATGGTAATGGTGATCATGATGATTATGATGATGTGATGATGATGCTGATGATCGATATGTTGATGATAATGTTGATAATGATGATATAATGATGACGATGGTGATGATGATCATGGTGATAATGATGGTGATGATAGTGGTGATTACCAGTATGGTGATGATGATGGTGATAATGATGATAATGGTGATGATTATAATTATGATGATGATGAATGATGATGATGATGATGATATAATGATGGTGATGATGATGATGATGGTGATGACGGTGATGATGATGATATAATAATAATGATGATGATGGCGCACACCCTGACCCAAATGGCTTTCCACAGGCTCTGGTCCATGTGGCTTCAATTTAACACAATGAAGCATAGTAAACTACGCGCGGTACATCGGGGTTGTGTGGTATTTAACATAACATAAGGAAAAGAAGAAATCAAAGATCAAAAAAAAGATCAAAGACAGTAGGGTAAAACATAGATAGAAAGACAAGATGACAGAAGGATGGAAACAAAGAATAACATAGGGAAAGGTAGAAGGATTCAATGCGTTGAATGTTTAGCCCGAGATAACTTGGGTTAGGATCTATGGAAGATATGTGTTATACCAAAATAAAATTGTATCCAAGGGTTAACCCCTTTCAGGACAGGAATTATTTCAGGGCTAAATCGATCAAATTTTGTTATTTGAATTGGCAACAAAAACTAATATTTTTCTTTCAGTGCTACATGGTTCTAATAAGATGTAATGTCTTTGAAGACAATACACATGGTTAGAAACCTTCATGAAAAGTTGAAAAAATTGCCAATTTTCATAAAAAGTAATGAATTTGAACCTCTTATTGTGTTGCCAATTTAAGGATTTTAAATTTTCTCCTTTTTAAAATTCCTGGCATCAAATGCCATATGGTCATACAAGAAAAATGGACACAGTGTGTGCAGAAATTTTTGCTCTTTCTACTCATGCATCTGGAATATTTTTTAGAGCTCTGAATCAAAAGTTATTGAGCCAAACCACAAAATATGGTCAATTGTCTTAAAAGGGTTAAAGCCAAGATGATGGTGATGTGGCATAATTTTTAAAGATTTATTTTGTTTTACTTGGAAAATTGGTAATTGGATATGAATTCTTATTATTTTTTGAAATTGCCTGTATAACCCACCACCATAACAATTTTGTGACCTCAGCATAAACAGATCTCTTTGCACTCTCCCTTTTTCCTTCAAAATTACAGTGTACTTCAAAAGAGAATCTTCAAGATGCTGAAGGTCTTAGGATCCATCCTTCTACTCAGCCTTGTCGGCTTAGTCACAGTCAGGTGTTCAGATCTCTTCACTGCCATGTCGGACCTAGAGGGCGTCTTTCAAACGGAGGGGAGGATGATTAAAGCAGTGGAGGAGTACCTACAACAGGAGAGGGAGAGGCTTGTGAAGATTGAGGGGTAAGGTCACACCCCTGAATAGATTTAGGGGTGTATTGATGAATTTGGGTGCCAACTTTACTTTTTGACATTAAAGAGATATTTCATCCTCTGCTCTGTGGTTCCACAGAATAATTTCACAAATATCTGGACAGCATTTGAGCCTCAAATAGTTAATATTGATTTATGAATTAGGATATTGAATATTGTGATGCACTTTGATCAGTTGTCATTGAAATTATGATTTCAGAAAGGTAGCAGTAGTTACATTAAAAAAAAAAAAGAATGTGTGAAGGTGGCAGCAATGCGGTAACCTAGTTTTTTTTTATTCACTTGAATTTTAATTGAGAAAAACATTTGAATATTTGCCTGATGCATACATGTATATTGTCCTTAGAATATGCATTTTATCTACAATGTCTCTCTCAACCCAGGTAGGAAGTATTTCTTATTATGCACTGCGTGACTTTTATAGAACTTACTGGAGCTAAAGTGAGGGTATTCCAAAGTGCAGAGAGATAAGATTTTATATAAAATAGGGGCTTTAAAAAAAAAAATTTGTGTGTAGTCCCATATACACATTTCTGTGTGCAGTGCATTTGACTCTCAGCAGGATTGAGTCGTTTTCTTATCATTTTGGTGAGTCCAAAACCTTACAGCATACACCAATTCTTATGTGCTATATAATCAGCCTTTCCTAACTGCTTCCAGACAGTTTTTTTCTCAATTCAAATCTCATGACCAGAACTGAACTTTATCTTTAAGTGTCGAGCCCTGATGTGCCTTTAGTTCATTGTATCCTGTTTTCATTCTCCGTGCAGTAAATTGGCCAATCTGAGGCGTCTGAACCAAGAAGGACAAGAGGACCGGGATGCCTATCTGAGCCACCCTTTCAATGCCTTCTTGCTTATCAAGAGGTTTATGTGGGAGTGGGTTGACCTGGAAAACTGGATCAAGATCAGTATGCCTTCGAGAGGTCAGTCGTGTCCTTTAATCATCAAATTGGCAACTCTCATGCTTTACTTTAATTTTTTTTTCGACAAGGTCTTATCTCTCTCTTAAAAATATATGTAAAGTAAACTTTTAGCAGAAAAATTGTTGTGGGTTATAAGGGAGCGAATCCAAGGTATTTGGTTTTATTTCTTGCCCCATACATTATCAAGCATTGTCAAATTATGAACATAAATTGACATCAAATGTACAGTGTCATTTTACTTCATATTTGGTCTGATCTGAGTTCCAGTAGGGTTATCATCAGTAACACTAAAATCCTTGATGTGGTTTTTAACATATGGGACAAAATAGCTTGAACTTGCCCACAGACGGAGTTTGCATTTAACCTGCTGCCGACAGAATTCCCTCATTTCCATAGATTTTATACAGGGAATATCCAGTTCCAATAGCAGATTGGTTAACTATGTCCTGCCAAATTTAAGATTTTATGAGTAAAGAGCAATATCATCATTTTTATCTACAAGTTCTCTTGCATTTGTAATTACACTATATGTAATTCAAAACGATCCCTGTATTCAAATTTGCATGTACATAGCTTTGAATATTGTGGTCTGTAAATTATTAAAGGTTCCCTTCTATGAAATTCTAATTCTTGTTATTTTGTACATGATACTCATCTCAATTGAAAAATGAAATCCGTTTACAATGAATACATATCTGAATATTTTTAAAATAATATTTTCCCCAGGTATTCAGGCCTAAAAGAGTCTGCTAAGCTCCGCCCCCTTTTAAAACCCGAATTCTCGTTCTTCGAGCATGATTGACGTGTGACGTCACAAACCGACATTGCCGGTGCTTGTTTACAATATTTTGCATATATCACGCGTGCAAACTAACTTGCAGTTGTATACCACCTCGAAAACAACCTCTAAAGCGAAGTATGCTGCAACGCTGTGTCGTTGCAGGTTGCAGCAACATCACAAAGGAGGGTGTAAGTCTACATTTATTCCCCAAAGACCCAAATATTAGAAGAAAATGGACCTCAAAAGTGAAACTAACTCGCGTCCATTGGAAGGGGCCGAGTGACCGCAGTGTCGTGTGTTCCGAGCACTTTTGTGCGGAGGACTTCCTCGATAGTACGGGGCTGCATGCGGCGTTTGGCATCAAGAAGAGGCCGTCCGTGAAGCAAGATGCCATCCCCAAAATCAAACTTGATCTACGGTATCTATTGATCATATATCTATTGATCAACTATCACTGTACCTACACTAACTTAGTCTACCGGTACTTATTATTCATAGCAGCACAATGAAAACAAGTAAGATAACAGGAGAGCTTAGAGTTTTCTAATGTTAGAGTTTTCAATGTTAGAATTTACTAGAAACAAAACGCTACCACCCCACGCACCAGTAAAACCCTGCCCAAAAATTAAGCCCAGGCAGGGTCAGCAGGCGAACGACCAAACGGCGCGGCGTGTACACCTGCGCACGTCGAGCTCGCTGCCTCGATCAGCTTCAGTTCAGCCTCATCAGGACTGGGGCATTTTGCAAGCGCAAACAAGATTCATAATTCGTGGATATGCGTAAATTAAAATTTAATCGGCAATCTAATTATTAAAAGGAATTACTAGTTATAATTCCCAAGTTTCCCGTCGATATCTTCTCCGTTATTGAAATCAGGGACGTCGCTGTCATATAATCAGAATCTTGGCCAGAATCCGACATGTCTGATTCAAACATTACGGCCGTGCCCCTAATTCCTCTTTTATTTCTTCTTGGTTCTCCAAATCAGATATATCTGATCCCGAATAGGTGTCTTCGCTGTCTGAAGAAGATGCCATCGGTGATATAGGATTTAAAAAAAACTAAAATGAAGGGCTGTAATGGCACGAAGTCGAAGCTAGGATCTACACGAAGTTCAATAGCCTACACACACACTTTCAGCTTGCGTGGAGTCAAGCATTCTGAGTGTGACGTCACATGACGTCACCGATCGCTGGACCGATTTTCCAAAAATTTTAGGGGCGTTCCCAATTAGTTTTTTATTTTCAAGTTTACAGATTAATGAATGGAATTCAGGTAAAATGGTTGACAGATCTGGATTCACAGTAGAAAAGTCTACTAATTGAAGTTCCTTTGTAATTCCATAAAAGGGAACCTTTAAAGTACATTGTATTAAGTTGATGAGAATAAAGGAAGAAAAATGAGAGACGCAGATTAATGAAAGTTTGAGCAAAACTCCGATGAGAAATAAGAAGTTATGAATTTTTGAGGTTGTAATCAATCAAACACAAATTGGCAATTCCGAGACATACATGTATTTTTGCGAGCTCCTCTCCAATTTGCTTAGTACAGAAAATTTCATGAATTGTCATTTTTAAAATTTTGATGAAGGAATAGATTTGTGTCATACAGGTTTTGTCACTTTTGTGTAGAAACATATAAGCAATGATTTTATCTAAGGCATGTATGATTGAACATTTTCTTGAGAGAAAATGAAAATCAATGATTTTTGAGGTACAGGGCAAATGGGAGAGGAGCTCACAAGATATGTCACGGAGTTGCCAATTTGTGTTTGATTGATTACAACTTCAAAAATTCATAACTTGCTTATTTTCTTATATTTTTTTCAAACCTTCACTGATCTGTTTCTTCATGTTTTATGCTTCTTTTAAAACCAACTTGTAATCACTGTGGGATTCCCCTGTAAGGAAAAAATAACAATTTGTTTTCTAATATGGAATTACTCTACAGAATATATCTTCAATACCACTGGTCTGTGGAGTAAAGTGCCCCGACAGGGTGATTTAGAAGGAGCAGCAGAGGCCCTGTGGCGTTTGCAGGACACCTATAAGTTTGAGCCCGCAGATTTGATTGAGGGAGCGATGATGGACGATGCTCTCAGAGGTATTAAAGCAAGCGGTCTTGATACTTACCTTGTTTTTTTGCATGACATACGGCCTTACTGGATTTTACTGTGTGCAATGTATCCAATTTTGGTCACACCTGTATCTAAGGACTTCCTGTTTTTTGTGCATGCACTAATATATCACGCAGAAAGAACTTTTAGGCCACTGTGAGGTCACCATCCAATTTGGAATTACTCAAAGCCAATTCCTGTTAGAGATCAGAGAGCATCCACTTTATTGAGTATTAAAGAAGAACTATCGTACGAAACTTCTCTCCCAGGAGTGGCTGTTTGGAAGTTGTTGAATTGCATGCACATTTCATAAAACCTGTTACCGTACTTGTAATCAGACATAGCGGTTATCAAGGGGAAGGGGGTTGGGGGTTGTCAGATGATATAATACCCCCATAGCAATTCACTTTCTCAGTTTCGAACCAAAGTCCATCAGAGTGTGCTTATAGGCAAACACAGGCTACAAGGTGGCCATGGCTCCCTCTGTTCATCTGTGTCACGCCCCACCTGTCTGTTGACCCCCCCCCCCCCTTTGTTAGAGTTTATGTGTGACCCTGTGATTATGTAAATTTATATTATTCATATTATGCTTTGAATTAGAATTACGACATGACTTATTTAATTAAATTGAAAATGATCCTGTATGTTTGGATTTTGAATCAATAAATGAATTTGAATTTTATGTGCATCTGTTGCCCCTGTTCAACAAGTGTGGCTACTACACCGATGGGAAGTGGATTTTATATTTATTGATATTGATTTGTTTTCTTTCAGCTCATAACACCTTTGAAGTAGGACGTCTTGCCTACCATGTAGCTAATGATAAATACCATGCTATACCATGGATGGAGGAAGCTCTTAAACTGCTCAATAACGAGACGATGCAAGGAGACTTCTTCAGGATGAACGAGACAGAGATCTTGGACCATCTTGCTTTCGCTAGCTTCTCGGTAAGCTCAAGACCAAACCATATCTTTATTTGTTAAATTTCAATTATATCAATGAAGTTATTCTTTACTTTTGTCATAATAATCATTTCTTTGAATGTTATTTTTTTGTTATAGATGTAAACTAACAGAATCAATTCTTTTTCAAGCATTTTTGGAAAGCTATGTTTGAAAAAATTTATATAACAACACATTTTTAGTGTAGGTGATAGAAAACTCCAAAGCTTAGGTCTTGCATAATATACTGACTTTTGAGTTGTTGTCTCATTTTGGGAGTATGAAAATCATCTTTGTAACATAGAGAGTACGAATGAGTAACAACATTTACAAGAAAGTATCTAGTTATTAAGGTAGCTTAACGAAACATCGTGGCGCATAAAACTACGGGAAAGACACGTATGTCAACATTTTTCAAAATTATCATTTTATGTTATAGAGGCAGAAACAAAATATTAGGATGTAGAATTGGTATTTACCTCTTTGAACACGTTTAAGCAAAATAATATGAAAACTTTTATTCAGATATGTCTGATTCGAACTAGCAATTTTCCTCTTTGAGTCTTTCCCGCGTCTTTATGCGCCACTGAGTTTCGCTAAGCTACCTGAAGGATCACGATGGCAATAATGTATGATGGCATGGGCACATGAACAAAACCAGTCTGAATTTTTGCGAATCAAAATGTTCATTGAAAGACGCAGCAGATGCATGATAGAAAAAGGAGTAGAATATTCAGTCATCAAATATAAAGAACAATGAAACAAGGACATGAGTAACACAATATATGATAATCAAACCTGATTGCTATGACTGTAAGTTGATAAAAATTTAATTTCTGGAGTACTGTTGGAATGCTGAAACAGAATGTAGAAAAAATGCTTTTATTTAAATTGCATATTTTGGATGAGGTACATTAATGGACAAATGGTTCCCTACAGGTACAAGGTGTAAGAAAAAATCCCCAATTTTAAAAAGATATTCAGTTTGCATTATATTGCTTTGCTCATTCAGATTCACAGTTTGGAATGTGAATTAGAGGAATTATTAAATGCTCACAAAGTAATATTTGGGCCTTCACATAACTGGTCATTTTCCTGAAATTATTTTTTTCTTGCAGGAAGAAAGGTTAGAAGATGCCATGGCATACACAGAAAAGCTTCTCATACTAGGTAAGTCACAGTTATTCCTCCAGAAACAATGTTGTTGCTACTTCATTATCTGTAATACATGGGACTGATCTTATCAAAAATTCAGCTTTTCAAAATGTGATTGAGAGCAAGTTTTTAATCCATTCAATATGACTTGTTTTTCTTGTAACACACATCTATAAGCCTCTTTGTTACATAAATGTAACAGCACTGTCCAAAGACTTAACCCTTACTGTGCTGGGCTATTTCAAACTCCTATCTGACTGGGAGGGGGGGGGGGGCACTCAAAATGCACTGCAAAATTTGTCCAGGCCCCCCCCCCAAACTATAGTAAGGGTCAACCGATTGTTCTTGGGAACTGGGAGTTAGAGAATTCAATAGTCAATGTGTTAGTAGTGACCTGTATGGTCCTGAGGCAAGCTTTTTTTTAAAAATTCACTTTCATTTTTCCTTCTAATTTTCAAAATATATGATGCCATGCTGTCTTTCCTTTGGGTCTGAAGTCCTTAGTATGAAGTGCTTAAGTGACAACAATGCCTTGCAACTGTATGAATAATTAGATGAGCAAGTTATCACTCTACTTTTTTCCTTTTAATTTTCATTATCAATGAAGATGTGCTCTGTGTTTCTTTCAGCTGCAGGCCCTGGCACAAAGCGTTCTGTTGACAACACTTAAAGCAAGCTGATACTAACTTTTACTCATTTTCAAAATTTGAGGGTGATGTGCTCTCTTTACTTTGATTCTGCAGTTCCAGGCAGCAAGCGTTATATCAACAACAAAGCCTCCTACAAATACTTACTGGACAAGAAGTACAGACCACTACCCTTTTGAGTAATTAGATGAGCAAGCTGTCACTGTCTTTTTATTTTTCCATCTCATTTTTCGAATTTGATGATGATGATGTGCTCTCTATTCTTTGTGCCTACAGTCCCTGACAGCAAGCGTTACATTGACAACAAAGCCTACTACCAATACCTCCTGGACAAGAAGTACAGACCACGGGGCGAAACGGGAGATCTGAAGGGACTCAAGTGGGACGAGGAAGAAGAAGAGGAAGAGGAGGAGAAGAAGGAGGAGGATATGGATGAAGATGATCTAAGGAACGTTCATCCCGGGATTCGTCAGTATAGAGCACTGTGTAGAGGAGATGAAGAAGTAGTCAAGGTATCGTGTGGATCCAGGATTTTGTAAAAAAAAGAGAGGGGGCGGGAAGGCACAATTCTGAAAGGTTATCACATTTTCTCTGTGATAATTTACTCAAAAATTTTCTGACGAGCAAACAAAAGAAAGAAAGGTTATCAGGCGAGAAACTTTTTCAAATTCTAACAATATTTCAGTTTTACTATTCAAGCATTTCACGGCATATACATGTATCTTTTGTGACTCTGGACTGGACACCTTACAAAATTTAGAGACTTTAACCCTTTAGTCACTGATGATTACACATATTGTAGTCATTTACTCACTCATTTACATTTACTCAGTCTCAGTAAACCATCTTGCGGCATAGACTTTCTGCTGTATGCAAAATCTTTCCAGAGTAACGCATCGCTTCAATGCGGATTCTAAATGGCTTTTGTGTAAAGACAGCACACACAAAATTTCAGCGCCCAATATCCCGTAAAATACATTTGCTGTCGTGTTACACCAGTCATAGTCCACGGGCGGTCCCGGGTGGTTCAGTGAGTAATAAGAAGGGCGGTCCTGGGCAGTTTAGTGACTAAGAGGTTAATGATTAGTTGCAATTAAATCCCTCTTATTCATTCACAGCACAATATACTGCATTGAAAATAGATTCACAATTTTCTGTGATTTTTGCTGTTTCTGCTCATGTATAATGGGTACATGTAATTCCTAGCATTCTGGATCAAAAGATAATGCAAAAGCACCACTATTAAAAAGGAGACACTGTCCTGCTACGGGTTAAATGACTTGTTGCTTAAATCAGACCTGACTTGGATTTGCATGGGTTCCATATTACCAGATTTGAACCCTAATGGTAATTTTTTTAGAGAAGTACTGTTTATTCTTCAAGTTGTATCTAGAGTGTAGTTTTCACGCTCAGAAAACCACTATTTAATGTCTAATCAAAAGGTACAATATTGCAGTGTTGAAGCTCTCATTACATGTATCTACATTTATGTAACTCTTAGCTAATTTATTACATACCTGCCACCTGTCCCTATTCATCAGGGACAATCCAGATTTTTGGTAAAAGAAAGAGCCACTTGTACCATTGTGTCCCTATTTTTGCAAAAATCTGTCTGTAGTAATATATAGGAAACTCAGAAATGTCCCTTTTCTCAGCCTCTGCCTTGTCATTTGTCCCTATTTCTTGGATTTTAGGGTTGGCAGGTCTGTGATTAATCTATTTGTGAATTTTTTTTTTTCTTAGTCAATATCTAAGGTAGTGCTTCAGACATGTAGTTACCAGCACTACAACCAACCTGAACTGATACTGCAACCAGCGAAAGAGGAGCTCGCCTTCCTTAGACCACGAATCGTCGTCTATCATGACATCATCAGCGACAAGGAGATCGAAGCCCTCAAGAATATTGCTAAACCTCGGGTAGGGTGTCTCGAGACCTCTGCATCTCTGACCTCGAAGAGGGGAGGGGGCTCTGTTTATACGGTGTGGGCAAGGGTGTAGTTTAATAGTTGAAATGATCTAGGGTGGTATTCTGAGTGTTTTGTTCAGTTTCATATTTAATAGGAATGCAAATTGCAAATTGCAAATGCAAATTGCAAAGCAACACTCTCCACCCAGGTGTTAAATGGGTACCTGGTAAGATGCAAATTTCATTGTAAATGCTGTAGTATATGTGCGCTTGTAAAATGGCTGCCCGACTGGAATGCTCCTAGTGGAGTGGAGAATGTGCCCAGAAGTTTTATGGGGAACTATCTGTATACATAGCAAACATGAAATGCACGGATATTCAACAGTAACTCAATGCAACTTGAGTTTTGCTTTGAGCTTGATTTTTCCTTTTCCCCCCGACATGAAATTTTAATCAGTTCTCAGAATACTACTCCTGACATTTATTAGGTTTGACTATAGACTGCACCTTAGCCTGATCCATTTGTTGAGGTTGTGTCTTACTTGAAAAATCCAGGAGACACTGCATCAACAGTCTGGATTTTGTGAATATATTGTCTGCTGAGAGCCAGAAGGGTGTTAACTCCATTTTGAGATATATGAGTAATGCCCTTCTAGCTCTAAAGCAGATGATATGTCCATAGTATAAACTGGGCCTTGTGGTACTAAGTCCAGATGGTCAGAAGTGAGAATACGGTCATTTTCTAATGTTATTTGCATGTAATTGTGGTTCAGAGGTGGAAAGAGGAGCCCAATCTGGGTCGGCAAGGCAGGGGTTCAAATCTGAACCAGAAACCTTCCGAAATGTAGTCTACTTTCTGTAAGATATCATGGGGATTATAAGGAAAATAAAGTCAGTTTCTGTTTAGATAACAACCAGGAAATCATTTTTGATACAATGATTTAAATTACTCCAATCAAAGAAATGCTAACTTTACAGCTGATAAGAATTGTAGGTGCATCGCCTTTTATTACTTAAAATCAAAGTATTCTAGAAAATGTTGAAGGATACATTTGAATACTATACACAGGCTTTATAGACTCTTGAAATGGTAAATTAGTATTTTAACCAAATGACTTGGGAAAATTCAAAAGATAGACATGTATATTGATTATAAGGGAGTATTGCAATGCTGTTTGATAAAGTCACCCACAGATTTCCTTACAAGGCAATGTATGACATTTCGTTGGATATTTTTGAGGATAGTGAATTTCTTATGTCCACTACCGACAACTTCTGACCATCTAGACTGACCCTCCCCTCTACATCTTGGTCAAGTATTTTGGCCTGATGTTTGGGTCCCAAATGTGGGTTTCGTTCAAAAAACCATGCAGCTGCTCCTAATAATACGGCATGTACATGTACATCCAATTTATAACCTGTGCATGATGCATGCTTTTAAAACAATGCTTTTGAGACTACATGACCTTGGTGCATCCAATTAGTTAATTTCCTAATCTTAAAGGACAGTCAAACCTTTGTTGTATATTAATTTGTGTGAGAGCAGAAAAATAAAGAGAATCAGGATCATGACAGTTTGAAAGAAATTGGACAAATAATAAGAAAGTTATGAATGCTTGAAAAATGAGATCACTAAATGTATGTGAATCTCAGGTTGGCAATTTGGCCATTCTATTGTTATGTATTCCTGGTCAAATCTTCTGTTTGTTGTACACCATTAAAAGTATTTAATTTCCAGTTTTCTCCTGAGTGCTTCTTCCCTCATGGCAGTACTCAAAATATGATGTAGATAGCATATTGTCATAGGTTCTCCAAAAAGAAAAAAAATCCTACCAATGAATGCATTTGGGAAAATGACATTTCAATCATTTTGTGCATTGGAACAAATGGGAGAGTTGTCCACTGCTACATCACAGTGACAGGCCAATTTGATATTCCCATATGTATAGAGATTACAACTTTAAAAATTCATAACTTTCATATTGCTTGTCTGATTACGTTCAAACTTTCACCAATCCTCTCTGATTTTTCTGCTTTCAGTCAGAGCAACTCACTGTTAAAGTAGGATTTCCCTTTAACATGGATACACCAGCAAGTTCAATATGAAATTAATTGTCTGTAGTTGCATGTGTACTTAATGCCATGTTCAAGTTGGTGTATGGCTACCTCAGTTTCATAAGCAGTGAACATATTTCTGAAATGCTTTAATATTAAACTGTGTTTTGTTGTAACTGTTTGCATGTTGCCTTCATTTGTTAACAGCATGATATCTTTGTACCATTATTTTTGACACTGATATGATTATTCAAATTATATTTAATAGTGATATCCTACAGTGAAAAAATAAAATTCATGTCCATTGAATTTAAAGTTAATGGTAAATGCGATTGCCTGGAAATGTTATTTTTGGCTTCAATATGATTCAACAGTTTTATATGAGAATACCAGTTTAGCTTTATTTTTTCATGAAGAATTACCAAAATCACAAATTAAATGTTGATTGCTGGAGAAAAAAATCTAGGTATTATCATTTCTGGACCTTTTTGTATAATACTCAGGTGTCTTGGTCTAGTGGATATGACACAGGACTGTGGATCACCTGGTTATCAGTTCTAGTCCCAGCTACAGCTGTGATGTCCTTTGGCATAATAAGAAAATAAGCATTATATTCTTCAAATTAGCAACATTGCATAATAATGTTTTTTTAATGGCATTCTTTTGCTTTATTTATATCTATCATACAGTTTGATACTTATATTCCTTTCAAAGAATGTTTCAGTGAAGGGAAGCCCTCTATGAAACCCTTGTCATTAACCAATAACATTCTAACTCCATAACCCTGCATGCGTCGCGATTCTAATCACTCACAGCTTGAACGGGCCACCATTTAGAACTCCACATCAGGCTATCTAGAGCACACAAAGTTCAGAATCAGCAAGAGCGGATGGGTGGCCCCCAACGAGACGGAGGTCGTCAGGCGGCTCTATCGGAGAGTCGGGGCCTACACCGGACTCTCCATGAACACAACCGAGTATTTACAAGTGAGTAACACTGAGATACAGTAAAAGTGGAGATTTTCACGCAATTCATTTTTTCGCGCTCGGCTGAGTAAGGTGAACTTCACGTGTTTTTATTTTTGCCGACGCACTAGGCTCATGGGCAAAAGAATACTAACCAAAAATATTTGCGTGTTTTTATTTTCACGCAAATTTCATGCCGTGCGTGCGCAAAATGCGCGAAAAATTCCACGTTGACAGTAGGCATACAGTCTGTCCTGGTTAAAGAGATGGTTTAGAACTGATACTGTAAATGTCAAAGATATTTTGTGGGCTTTGCCGTTATTCCTGTAAGGATACCGTAGTTACAATGTCCCATGTAAATGATTGCTCTTGAAATGCTCTAACATTCCAGCTGTGAAGAGAAATAGTACAAAACTTAGGGCCGGATTTTGATGCCATATGTCGTGTAGTCCTAGATACCAACATATCTACATAGACAACTGTACTTGTCCATTTGGTATATTTACTTACAGGTTTGGATGTATGTGAATTGTATCACAGTAAAGAAGTAATTCACCAGTACAACCCTCTCGGCCGGCATGACAGCTAAAAGACATTTTTATAGATTAAATGTGCTCTGTACAACCTACATGTTAAAACATTCTAAAAAATACGACTGACATATGAGAAATTTTGGTTCTGTAAAGTTTGCAATGGGCATTGATCGTGACAGAATGCAAAAATACAGAAACGTAACTTGTGGAAGATAGAACATAATGATTTTTTAAATATTTGACAACAGCGTGTTTGACCGTTTCTTTCTTTTTTCTTCTAGATAGCCAATTATGGATTGGGAGGTCATTATTTGCCCCATTATGACTTCACAAGTGTAAGTCTTTTCTTCATTTTGCATACACTATTCAGTTCGAGGGATTGACAATAAATGAAACTATTCAGCCGCTAGAGGGTGCAAATAGATATTTATAAATATTTGCCTTTGATTGGTTGACGCATGCTGTGGGAGCTGTGGGTCCAGCTTCCGGTTGTGTTATCTATTTCCGGTCAATTCGCTTACAGTACATATCTATCGCGGCTACATATGACATGATACAGTCCTATTCTTATTTTCCTCTGACCAGCACATCGTTGCTTTGCAACAGAACCCCATATCCACAAAAACACTTTTGTATGATTTAATAAATGTTAAGGTCACTTTTCAATAGCGTTATAGACTAATGTCAGACTACTGTTTTTACATTGTAAAGTTGAAGGATATCAAATATATGTGAAATAAGTTTTATGACATCTCTTCGAATGCTGTTCTCAAAACAATGCTCTGAATATTTTATTGGATTTTCATTTTTCGGAAAATCAAGGCCACAAAATCTGTGTGCTGTATCAGTAATTAATTCGGAGCACGACAATTGCCATTTTGCATTGCAGCTGAAATTCCAGAGCACGTACATTATTTTAACCCAGAGTCGTGAATCATTAGACACTGGATAGCAAAAGGTTGGCCAAAATGAGAGGTGCGATGCACAACGGCCATTGTCCTGTTCTGAATTAATTACTGATGCACAAAGATTTTAGGCCTCTATTTTTCAAAAAGTGAAAATCTAATTAAATACACATGTATTCAGAGCATTATTTTAAGAATATTAATGAAGGGAATTTCGCAAAAGTTATTCAAAATATATTTGACATTGTACACTTTTACATTTTGAAAACCACAGTCTGATACGAATTCTGATACGAATTTTCACTTATGAGTTATTACTGATCAAAAGAGTAATTTTTTTTTTTTTGACACAGGCTGTACGATGAAGATCTTGTAGAGAAGTTTGTTGTCGCATCGAGTATGTTTAAACATGTGATAATGGTAATGTCTCCAAGTGGCGGAGATGTGTTGCGCAATTGTATTCATCGGGGGGGGGGGGGGGGGATGACCTATTGTTATGCCCCCCGATGAAGAGAATTTCCTGCATTTTTCTGCCTATAATGTCTACATTCAAGAGAGGCCAACTGACTTGGAAGTCAGTTTTGTCAGATTCATTTCTTTTTGTCTTCTGTTTTAACAGGATTTGGAAACAACAGAATTAGGCAACAGAATAGCATCCATGTTGCTCTATGTAAGTGACTCTCCTCATATTTTTGTGGTACATACATGTAGTATGGGCTTGTGCTATGATTGTTCACGCTCGTACCCTTTCTTAGATTAATCGCAAAATTTCAAACAAACACCCCCAAGGGGTATGCATGCATGAATACGACAAACAACAACAAAAAAAAAAAAGAAGGAAAATTATTTTATGTATTTTTGTTTCAGCATATGAACATCAATATAATTCATTTTCAAATCAATGCAAGTGATGTATAAGCACATCTGTACTTGAAGATTATACTAAAACAAAGAAGTTATGCAATATTGCTCTGGTTGAATGAAGTCATATGGAGAGGTTATTAGATTAGATTAGATTTAGGGGTAAAAATGTAGAATTTTATAGGGCATAGAAGCTGACAACTTTAAAACCAACAAAGGGTGTTTAAAATTTTTTTTTTACTTGGCTCAAGTTATACAAGCCAACATCAAATCCTAATTCATTATATATGTGTTTAAAGGGCAATCCAACCTTTATAATAAGTCGATTTGTGTGAAAGCACTAAATCTGTGTAATCTCAAGTTTGCATTTATGGTCAGTCGATTGTGATGTATTCTCGGTCCACTCTCCCTTTTGTCGTACACTAAAATGTCATTAATTTCTTTTTTTCTCCTTTTCCTTGGGGCAGTACTCAAAATACCTATTGTATATGGTATATTGTCATAGGTTCTCCAAAAAGAAAAATATTCTACTGAGTAATACTTTCCGAAAAAACTTTATATTTTAGTCATTTTGTGTGTTGGAACAAATGGGAGAGTTGTCCACCACTACATCACAGTGACATTACTGATTTGGCCAATTTGGAATTCCCTTATGTATAGTGATTACAACTTTAAAAATTCATAACTTTCATATTGCTTGTCCAATTTCATTCACACTTTCACCAATCTGCTTCTCTGATTTTTATACTCTCTTTAAGAACAACTTGCCACTACGGTTGGATTTCCCTTTTGATTATGTACTACATGTAGATTTTTTATGTTTTCATATTGTAGTTTGATTTGTTGTACTTTTTTATTTTATAGTTGAGTGATATTCCCAAAGGAGGAGCTACTGTGTTTACAGATGTAGGAGCAAAAATACAGCCAGAAAAGGTGAGGTACTTGTACGTGTATATCAGGGAGGAAACTTTACCTGTTTATCCTGTAAACCTAATACATGAAACAAGTCAACTTAAAGTGTACCAGTCACCTAAAAAAATGATTTGTGTACACCTAGAATGTATAAAGTTGACCTTCTCTGAGTTAACAGTTCAGTAGTATGAAGAATATAGGAAAACATAAAACCCCCTCGCGCGGAACCCAACTCTGACTTCAGTTCTGCGCAGGCCTTACTATGTGCGAGCGCATAAGTCTACTCGCAAGTTATAATGTTTATTTAGAGAATATTTAAACTTGCAATATCTCTTTATAGAATTAACATTTGAAGCTCATGCTTTGAATATTCTATGGCGACATGGAACCCCTGAGATACAGAGCAAGATATTTCGGGGTGATTGGTACCCTTTAGTGATATATTGTTTCATATTGCTTAATGTATATTGTTTATCAAAGTGAATTCCTACACCAAAAAGGATTGCTTTGGTTTCAACATAGACCTGTATGTGCATGTATCCCTCAAATTACTTCTTGATTCAAAATGTAGTGAATAGATTGAGTTTGAGTTTACAGCACAAAACAACAAAAACTTGTTAAATAATTGTTGATATAAGTACATGTATGTAAGTTTGTAGTTTAAAAGCAGAAAGTACACAGAATAAGTGTGACTCCATAGATGCACCTGGAAACACACATCCACCTCAAACGAATGGCTTTCATAACTGCTCTGCATCTTTTTTTCATATGTGCATTGTGGTGTTTTTGTGTTGTAGGGGTCTGCAATATTTTGGTACAATCTTTTCAAGAACGGACGAGTGGACGAGAGAACTAAACATGCAGCCTGTCCAGTAATAGCTGGTTCTAAATGGGGTAAGTTTCAATCTTCAACTATAAGCATTAATTGCTGAAGGAATTGGTCTTTTCTTATTCGTCTTCAAATTAGCAAACTCTGATTCTCCATGGCAGTTGCATTCTACAAAGAAAATGCCTAAAATGAAACTATTTGAATGAGGGGGAAGAATATAGCCAGTTTGTTAGAATTATATATTTGCCTTTTCATATCTGTTGCAAATTGGAAGACTTAAATGCTTCTTTTGCTTTTTTTAAAGTAAAAAAATCACATTGTGTAATGTAAAAAAAAAAAAATTGAATCTCAAATACTACGATATTAGTTCCAAAAGTTTATTAAATTACTTTACCGAGTTTTAAGTGTAATGAAGATCTTTGTAAGTTTTTTTTAAAGTAAGTTTTTTTAAAAAGTGTTACATACATACATGTATGCATTTTTGTATGAATTGTGTTGTACTTTTAGTTATTTTGAACAAGATAGGGTGTATCGCCTATCTTTTATACGCTTTTGCCTGTCTCTTTCTATCTATCATTCCATGTATCTACTCTCTATTGTCTGTCCATCTCTCTATCTGCATATTTGTCTCTGCTTGATTATTCTTTTATTTTTCCCCATCTCTCCCTATCTCCTTCTCCTATTCTTTCTCTATCTCTCTTCCTCATTCTCTTTTGAATCTGTTTACCTCTATTTACCTATCTCTGCCTCGTTTTTCTTTTCTACTTTCGCTGTATCTTCACGTTCTGTTCTTGTCCTATTATGTTTGTCTTCTTTTCTCTATTTATGATGGTGATTATGAATGATGATTCACAGCATTTATATGGCACCATATTTTGCAACATCGACATCATCCCACATTTTGTGATTTGACTCAATAGCTTTTGAGTCAGAGCCTTAAAAAATATACCAGATGCATGAGTAGAAAGAGCAAAAATTTGTTGCATGACCAATTGCATTTGATGCCAGGAGTTTTAAAAAGGAGAATAAGCTTTAAAATCTTTGAATTGGCAATACACTGAGAGGTTCAAAATGATTGTTTTTTTTTAATCAAAATTGACAAATTTTTCCTATTTTTCAATAAAGTTGATAACCATGTATTTTGTTTTCAAAGATATTACATCTTAATATAAGAACCATGTAGCACTAAAAGAAAATTATTATTGTTAATTTGAAGAACAAAATGTGATGAATTTAGCCCTTAAATAATTTCTGTCTTGAAAGGGTTAACAACATTCAAAGGTGCAGGCTCCTCCAAAAGAGTCAATATTTAGTTATTTACACGCATAGATCTGCTGAAATAGGTAAGTTTTTAGGCAAGATTTGGAGTGTTCTATACATGTACTGTCAATTTTATTTATCTCTATTTCTCTCTCTCTCTCTCTCTACCTCTCTTTTTCCAGTTGCTAATATATGGATGCGTGAGTATGGTCAAGAGTTTAAACGGCCGTGTTCAATCGGCAGGAGCGAGTGATAGCTGATGGATGTTTTCACATCCTTCCTCATCTTACCGTGCTATACTTGCCAGTCTCCCTGCCATATCTCCTAATACGCACAAATGCAAGCACCTGTTTTTATTATACGCATAACTACTCCGACACAACAATTTTGGGACTATGATCAAATGAACATTTCTACTGTTTCTTGTCATATTTTGAATGTGAGGGCATTTGAAGAGCAATCCTTTTTTTCAGGGGACTACATTATAATCTTCCAAACTAACATAATAAGAATGAGAAAACTCAGAAATTATTTTTTTATCTTTCCCAGAACTCAACTTTCACTTTAAGCAATTTTCTTTCAAAATACAATCATAACCAGAACTCATCAGTTTATACACAAATAAGTTTGTATGCAAACTTGTGAATTGAGAAAAAGCTTCCCCAAATTGGTCTGGAAATCACACTTTTGTGTTGATTTTGAGGGGCCCATAATAATAACAAAGTGTCATTGTATTTGTGATTCACTCAGGGACGGAAGTAATGTGAAATGAAAATTCACGTATGTTCTCTTTACATAGATGGATATCATGATAACGAAATCATCATGATAAGGTAACAGGTTTGTGTGAGAGCTAAAATGTTCTGAAAACAAAGTTTCTGACATATCCTTTCTTGTCCGTCCTGTACAGAAAATTGCAATGTTGCTCTTTCATTTAGAACTATGTGTCATGCATGTAGGTTACGTAGTGCTTTAAGTAGACACGTAGACATGTAGCGCAGATGTCGTTCAGATAAGTCTCAGAGTCTAATGATTATGCGCTGTGAAGCATTATCAGTGTTTTTTGTTTTTTTTTACTACTGTGTAGGTTTCAATAACTGCCAATGTCAAGATAATTTTTCTTAGTAAGAAACGCAAGGTCTGATTGAAGGTACCTAGCATATAGCAAACATTGCTCTCTCAAAATGGTGTTTTTCTGTGATTAAAATCAATGAGAATATTTTTTGATTTACTGATTGAAATATATTGGTTACATTTCCTCTCTAGAATGAATAAAATAGTTTACTTAATTTTATCACATATTGAAATTTATTCACATTTATTCACAAATATCATGGTCACAGAAAAAAAAAAAGTCTGGGGGGAGGGGGGGAATGATATTAGCAAAGAGCCTTTGAGCATCTAAATACTCAAAGAGGTCTCTGAGAAATACCCTACGACAATGTGTACAAAAAAGAAGAGAGAGAGAGAGAAAAAAAAATTACTGTGGATTTGCATACTTGTAAATAGATTTAACGATGCTATGAAATTGAGTAAATCATTTAATTCATTCTTACATGTAAAAGGATCTGTCACTACTCTATTTCAATCAGTAAATAAATTCATAATTATTTGTCACACTGCAGGTTTAACAAGACAGGCTTTGTAATAGAATTGAATGCAGTGGTTTGTGTGTTTTGCCGAGATAAAGATTTCATGCAGGCCTGTACATTTTTAGTCTAGTCTTAGACATTGTTTGAAATTTTCTAGTAATGAAATATAGATGTATGATGTACGTGTACATGTATTTTGCAGGGTTTGTAGTGTGTAGCATAGATGAATTAGATTCAAGATTTGATAAAGTTATTACTCAGTTAGAGAAGTATTATCCACTAATATTGGTGGTAAAGCAAAGTTTTTAAAATTTGTGAATAGATTCTAGTTTTGATAATTTGCATTACACGATATATATTTTTGTACTTGCCAGTTAGTATTTTCATCAGAAAATGGGTACTGCACGTGCAGTCCTAAAGATTTCTTATTACTTGTATAGTTGTTCTCAAGTGACTTGAAATTCACATGACTGATTAAAACAATGATTAGCATTTACAAATATTCAGATGTTATTATTATTCTCTTTTAGAGTAAAAAGGGGAGAGGGTAAAGGATGAAAGATTGAAATGATTAAAGAGAGAAGAGAGGAAAGATGAATATAAAATAAGAAATTAGAGAAAAGTTGAAAGAAACAGGAGGGAGAGAGAGTGAGAGAGAGAAAACATAAGGTGTAATTTAGACGAGCCAAGAGGAAAAATAAAAAGAGTAAAGGATATGTAGAATGTGAAAGTGATAAGAGGAAGATACAAAGGGAGAAGAGAGAGAAAGGAGAAGAAAAGGAACTTTACAAGATGAGGAAAGATGAAAATAAAAGGGAAGAGTAAAGGTATGCAGAATATGAAAGAGGAAAGATACAATGGGAGAGAGAGAAAGGGGAAGAAAAGGAACTTTAAAAGACAAGAGGAAATATAGAAATAAAAGGGAAGAGTAAAGGTATGCAGAATATGAAAGAGGAAAGATACAATGGGAGAGAGAGAAAGGGGAAGAAAAGGAACTTTAAAAGACAAGAGGAAATATAGAAATAAAAGGGAAGAGTAAAGGTATGCAGAATATGAAAAAGGAAAGATGCAGAATATGAAAAAGGAAAGATACAGATAACGAACTTTAAGAGAGGCAAGAAGAAGGATAATAAAGTAAGGAGTAAAGGTCTTTAGAATATGAAAGAGAAAAGAGGAAAGATACAAAGGAAAAGAGAAAGGAGTAGGAAAAAATAGTAAACAGAAAATTTAGGAAGAACAGAAAAGAAGAGCAAAATAGAGAGAGAGAGAGGTGAAAAGATAACAGCAGAAAAAGTGATTACATGTATAAATGGGGGGGGGGGGGGGGTCATAATCAAATCAGGACACTTTACAGTCATGAGCATGTCTAGGACATGAAATTAAAGAGATTTTAATTTATTTGAAATATTTACACACATTACTGCACAATACTTAGACCACACTGTACAAGATATACAAATATAAAAGTAGAATAGAAAACATGAAGTCCATTATTAAAGAGGCGTTATTTTGAATGCATAGTATTGCTTTTGAGAATGAAAGCACACCACAAATTTGTGATTATTAGACATACATGTAGTGCAATGTGTAAAAGCTGAACAGCGGAACAGCTACAGGCACATCAATAATATGAAGCACTTCACAAATTTATGACCAAAGTGCATGAATATAAGCTCATTCACAAGAAAAGACATAAAATTATGTAACATATAATTTGCATTTCAAAAAGTTTCATTTTATACAGAGGAACCTCGTTATAAAGAACACTGTTATAACAAACTCTCATTATATACCAATGAAGGTAATTTTGCTGGTCCCACTCCTTTGTATTCTATTGTTTTTCAGTCCTGATACAACAAGGTTTCGATATAAAGAGGTAAATTCCGTGGCCCTAAGAAGATTACACTGTACTTTATACTCTAAGCAGTTTCAATGTGCATTGTGTCATAGTTCACATACACAGGACTTGGTGGAATTACCAATCTACATGTATGTGTGTATAAATCTTGCATGCAGTGAAACTTTGTGTCCCACCTGGAACTTGCTGAGAGAGACTAGGAAAGTGTTCAGCCATCGTTCCGGATGCAGAATTTATGATGATGGCTTTTCCTTTACGGGAAGATTCTTCTGAAGTTGGTGCAGGGAGCGGCGCGTTACTTGCATGTAAGACCTGTCGGTTGTAAAAGTGAAGTCCTCTCTCGGCGATTGATAACACATGTTATCCAATTAAAAGCTGAATGATGTCAAATTCTCCATGGAAATTGGAAACTCGCAATTTTGAGTCTTTAAAGCACTTTTAGAAACCAAACGTTTTTTCAATTCATTAAATCTTTAGACAGTGTTATTTTTTTAAAAGTTCAATAGAGGAAATAATCAAAAATGTACTACATTCTAAACTTCCTTGCAAAAAGCAATTATTGTGTGTAACTCTATTAAAGATAAAACATGTATGACAGATGACATGATTAAAGGTTAATTTCAGAAATAGTATAGGAAGAAAACATACAATTTATACATGGAGTTGCTGCATAGATATTAATGGATCAAAACACTAACCATGGATTTAACATTTTAATGATTTTTGTGCAGTATTTGTTTACAGTGAAGCATAATCTACTTTTGAAAATACACTGTAGTAACAGGTCTGTTATTATAAACATCTCAAAATATCATATTAAATAAGTACTGCTTGATGTTATCATCAGTTTATTTCTTTAAAACTTTGCTACATGTACTCATACGGGTTAATCTTACTGTGCTTGAAGCATAAGGGAAAAAAAATCCTTATATAAACAATTTTCCATTAAACACCCTTTTCAATGTGAAATTGGGATTATTATGTCACTTGTAAAGCATCTCAACACTACAGATTTTCAAATGGGAAGGATCTCAAAATCCTTTCAAAATTGGGGGATTAGCTACAACAATGGCACTGCCACATTAACTTTTCGACACTCATATACTCTTCAATTAAAATTGAAAGACAGACTCTAAACTGTTTTTGATATATTTCAAATAACTAGATATTTTGCCAGTCATTTTGAAGGAATGCTCTACATGAAAAGAGAGACATTGTACTTCAGCATGGTACATATACACAAGTGCAATACATTTGAAAACTGTTCATAAATATCAGACTTACAAAGATTAACATGACTGATGAAGGACCTGTCTGAACTTGGGAACATCCAGCGTTCTTTCTATAACAGGACGGATACCATGTAATGATAATAATGCCTTAAGTGTAGAACCCACACTTTACGGAGTCAAAAGCGCTTTCTATCTAACTGCAATCTGTACAAACAATACTTAACAAATAATGCCACTTCTACAGATGACTTATTTCTCTCCCTCTCTCTCTTGAAGTTCTTGCATCCATACGAAGTCTCTCCGTGTCCTTCCAATCATTTGTAGCACATTTTGCTGCACATGTAAATTAGCTGTGTTTTCTCTTGGATTTCTTGCATCCATTCAACGAGGGCATTTCTCTTCTTGACGTACAAATAGTTTGATGTATTTTTCCTACTTCAAACGTCAAATATCCCGATGCCTTCAAAAGCTGCCTCAAAGAATGGTGGCATTGCCCATGTTCCAGAGTCCACAATTTTCAAATTGTTGGCCACAGCAGGTGCCTTAAACCATTCTAACGGACCACAAATATGCTTAACGCCCTCTCTCTCTCTTACACACTCTCTCATACATGTATCGCAATTCGAATACAAAATAAAATGTCTGTGTCAAGTTTTTTTCTAGCTGTCCACTTTAACAAAGACTTTCCGCCTGGAGAATATCTTGATTGCCTCTTCCACCTCTGCAAGCTGATTTTCAATCTCTGCTTTCTGTCTCTTTGCTCTGAGGGTTTCAACCGACAGGGGAAACTTCCGCAGGCTGCTCTGGAGGTCTCTCTCCTCTGAAAAATGAAAACAGAAGCAGAGAGAATTGAAAAAGGGAAAGGATATGTTAATACAGTGGAACCACGTTATAACAAACTCCTTCGGACCAAGAAAATTAACGCTTTATATAGAAACCTTGTTATATCAGGGCTAAAGAGCAAGAGAATACAAAGAAGTGGGGCCAGTAAAATTACCTTGTTATAACGAGAGTTATAACAGTGCTGTTTGTAACGAGGTTCCACTGTAGTGTACAGAGGAACCTTACTCTAACAAACTCTTTGCGATCAAGGATATTACCTTGTCATATTGAAAGTTTGTGACATGTATCAAAGTTAAAAAAACAATAGAATACAATGAAGTGGGACCAGCAAATCACCATGTTATATAATGAGAGCTTGTTATATCAGCATTCTTTCTAACAATGTTCCACTTATTATATGTTATGTCAATAACATCTATTCCTGGCATTTAACTGAATCTAACATAGTTTCTGTAATCTGAAATTTCAGGAAGCTTTTCGGACATGGATTTAAAGGTCAAAAGAGTATTTGACAGAGATAAAGGCAAGTTGTACTTTGCACTCTGAATGTATAATCTCTACGCTAATGGGTTAAAAATTCCAGTTAGATCTTGTTGATTATATTTGCAAGACTTTTCTACATTCTTGTCTCGCTCAAAATGCAGGTACATTGTAGAAGTTACATGTAATTACACTTTGCTGTATTATTGTTTGGAAGACACTTCATCCTCTCAAAGTGAATATATTAGTTTCCAAATTGCATATATACCTCACTGTGATCGCGTGCCAACAAAGACATTTGTGAAATTTATTAGGAAATTTAGCAGGGGGAAATATGCCAAAATCACAAAGAATTTTCAATTTTCAAGGGTGATATTTCACCTGATGTTATTTTTTTTTTATTGTTCATCTTGCTGTCCCAAAACACTACTACATAGGCAATTATGGATGTACACATACCCTCAAAACATGTTAAACAGTAAGCCAGTTCGTGATTATGAGATGGTACTAATTCCCCCGATTTGTTTGCGCACGCGCGTCTGTTCTGGTGGATACAATACTTGTTTAAGAACTAAAATCACACTGGTGTACGCATCATGGTGCGCGCTCTTTGACATTGTATAGAGGTTATTTGTACCCGGTACAAATGCGCATAGGCATGTTGTATTTATGAACCGGCGTATACCTTTAAAGAAATATAAAGCAGCGCGTTTTTTATTGCTAAAAAATCATCTTGAACTCACTCTCTTTGAGGATCTCTAACGTTTTGATCCTCTCCTCCTCGGCCATCTTCTTATGACCAGGTGGCATGTCAGGGTCTGGCATGTTGCTTATCCTATCCTCTTCTTCTCTCTGCCACTGCTTCTGTCTGCTCTGTAAGCTGTATTTCGGGAGGGATGTTAGATTATTTGTTTGGAATGATAATTAAAACCAACAAGGATAATGTTTTAAGTTTGCTGCTTGCTTGATCTTTTGCTTAAAAATTGAATACTGAAGCTTCAATATCAACATAATGATATTCTCAGAAATATGATCAAAAGTATATTTGATGTATATAATTGAGACTTACTACTTGGGTGTTTGGCCTCTCTTGTATCGCTCCATATTTTCTTCCTGTTTCTTGTGTAGTGAATCCAATGCTTGTGCTGAAGGGGGTCTCTGGGGTTTAGATTTCTTCGCTAGCTTGGCATTATGCGCAATGAAGTTCGGCTTGCTACCATCTATGTTAAGACTGACCTGTGAACACCAAAGAAAAGCAGAGTTTTAGAAAGGGCCAACAACAATTTGCATAGAAAGAAAGCATTGAGCAATTTTAGTTCACAAGAGTTGCCCAAGCATTCAGATTTATAAACACTTCATACAAATATCCAGTCAGCTTTTTGAAGCATCAATGGAAATGGACAGGGGTGGAATTCTGAAAACTACGTAAACTTTTACTATGTTAGTAAAAGGATGTCAATTGTCATAACAAATCAAAATTAGGACAAGTCATAGGTTAATGTCTACGCAAAGCTGGCTGTGTACGCTTATAGTTGAAAAGGTTTGAACAGGTTTGATGGTTTATTTTACCCGACTGCTGAGAAAGCATGGGCATGCTTGTAAGTAAGCAACAAATCAGGGGACTGAGGGACTTGGTAATGAGGATTAATGCCTTACCAAAGGGCCCTATCGCATCCACTTGGTTTTGAAACCCAGGGGCAGTATTCTGAAAGCTCACTTAACTTTCCTTTAAACTTTCCTATTAAAGGGAAAGTTCACCCTGAAGATTACTTGAGTTTAAAAAATGCAGAAAAAATAAAGAAAAATATTGGAGAAAGTTTGGACAAAATCCGTTAAAGAATAACGGAGTTATGGACTTTTGAAGTTTTGATTTTGTGACGTCACATGCGAGCAGCTCCTCCGTTATGTAATGTGATAAATATTCCATAAAATACAGTTTTCTCAGAAAATTTAGAATATTTTCGTCTGTGCATTTGATATATTGTCAGAAATGTTATTCAATACTAGATTCTGAAAAGAAACAATATTAATTCATCGTGGAACGTTAAGAAAATGCGAATATATGGAATATTTATTACATGACCAATGGGCAGCTGCTCGCATGTGACGTCACGAATCCAAAATTTTAAATACTCATAACTCTTTTATTATTTGACCGATTTTCATCAAACCTTCGCCAATATTTTTCTTTATTTTTTCTGCATTTTTTAAACTCAAGTAATCTTCAGGGTGAACTTTCCCTTTAAGTGCTCTAGTTCGTTGAGCGCTAATAAACCTCCAAATCGGTATTCTGATGTATTCACCATTCATACCTTAACAGATGTATGGCCGTTAAAGATTGAAATAGGAATATATAATCAATCGTCCAGAAGGATAATGTTGCATTTGTGAACCAAGTCGGGTCATGTGGTCAAACATTAATCATAGCAAGGCATACATGTAAATACATAAAAATGATAAAAATAAGTCCTAGAAACATGCACAAATCAGACCAATGAGAAATGTTTGCACCATCACATCTACCATAACTGCAGGAACAAATTCCTCAGATATGGTGAGAGTATTACCTCTGATGATGCACTACTAGGGCGGGGTGCAGGGCTGGGAGAACGCCCTCTTGAGACGGCTCCTGTTCGACTATGTGACCGTAAGAAGTTTGCTGAAGCTGGCCTGGGAGGAGGTGGTGATTTCTACCAGAGGAAAGAAAATGAGTCCAACCAAAATCATTTACTTGGAATAAAGAACACTTATAAAAGGTAGTGTTATGATCAATGTGACATCTCCCCAAACAAAATGATACTAATTAATATCTATTTTGATGTAGCGCTTTACAAGTAACAAGTAACTGACCAAAGCACCTACATGACAGTATGATTATCCCGGTTACTGGATTCAATTACAATTCTGTAGAGTGGAACCTTGTTTTAAAGAACAGTGCTATAACAAACTCCTGTACAAGGTAATTTTGCAGGTCCCACTTCTTTGTATTCTATTGTTTTTTTTAGCCCTGATAGTAACAAGTGTTCAATATAAAGAGGTACATGTAATTTCCTTGTTCGTGAAAACGAGGTTCCACTGTATTATACAGTTCACAGTCTCCGCTTTAACAGGCAGCATTCCAGCAACATATGCATGAGGAATATGGTATAATCTTGGGATAGTTTTTTATAAATTTTTTCATGAATAATGAAAGTGACTTCAGTATTTTGCATTGATAAATAATGTGACTAATCTTTAATTATATTCTTATTCTTATTGCAGGAAGCTGTAAACATTATTTAAAAGCTACAATTTCATATAACGGTATATAGGAGTCAACCCTTTACTATTGAGCAATTAGGCAGTATGAGTAGCCTGTCAGTCCATTCTATTACGATGCCATTTTATGACACCCCCAATTATCAAATTATGAAGCACTTTCACAAGGCCAAGTAAATACATTCCCAGTGGCTGTTTAGGGTAGTATAGACAATGAATGCTTCATTCAATCAGATCTTGCAATTGATTCCATAAATACATTGGGACATCTTTATTTGTGTTAAAAAAACAATGTAAGTTTGTACATGTACATGTAGGAGAAATTAAAAATACAACTACACATGAATGTAAATCAAAAATCACAATTAAATATAAAGTAGAGTTCTAGTCATGCAATTACATTGTAAAAGAAACTGTCTCAAAGCAAATGGGAAAGGTTGATCTTGTCCACATGAGAATTGTTTTATATTGTGAGTTTTGGAATCATCAAAATCATATTAAGAAATTGACCTAATCTCGCTGAAAAGCACATGTACTGCACACACAAGTGGCATGAATGTATGGCCCAAATATTTCAGCTATTTCTTGTCATATTTCAAATATGAGGGCATTTGAAGAGCTTTCCTTTTCAGGGGACGCTTCTAGTATGATGTTATTCCAAACTGAGATAAAAGAATGAGAAAGCTCACAAATTATTTTTCACCTCTCCCAGAACTCAACCTTCTCTTTAAATGAAAATTAGTTGCTGCAGCATGATTATCATCTTACCTTCAGGTTTTCTGTGACTTTCGAAGGAACAGCCTTGTACTTCTCAGACTGTGGTAACACCTTCATAGGTTTGTTCTTTTCAATGATCTCCTCCCTCTGTTTCTTTCTACTCTGTGACTGTATCTGTCTCATACGCCTCACATTGTCCTTGCTGAAGTCCTTAGGCTGAGGTTCTGACAACAGAGAAATTACGGAATAATGCTATCATCACTAATAAACACTGAATGATTGATTCATGCAAGTATATAGCCTACATGTACATGTAATGGAGCATTTGTAAATACATGTACATTGTCGGATGTGAAAAGCTGTTAATGAAAGCTCTATCTGACACTAAGAGCAAAGTAAATCTCTCCTTTAAGATTCAGATTCAGATATTTTATTGTCCAATTATGAATAAAGAAATGGAAATTTACATTGTTCACATTCATAGACGTATAATAGATTTACTAGACGGAAAGCAGCACGCGCGGAAATCATTACGCGAATGGAATTAGGCCCCGCCTCTTTCGGATCATTTGAAGAGCCCGATAAGCACCCGATACGTTGCATTATTCATATTTCTTGTGCGTGTCAGTTTATTGTGAAACTTTGATTGGATGCTAGGTCATGAATATGTACATAATTCGATAGTATCGATCAAAATTTACTTGACCTCAACTTCGTCAATTCAAGACCTATTAATTATGCAGATTATATGCCAGACGTCATCCGCACGAAATGAGATGTTAGTTCAAAAGGACAAGGTGAGTAGAGGTCAAATTATCATTAAATTTCTTACATTTAGGTTATTAATAAAAATAACTTGTACAATTCTAGGTGATCTACGATAATTTATCTATATTTCAAAAGGATTCACAAGAGTTGTGCTGAAAAAGGATTGAAACAATTTTCTCTCGAAATTACAGTTCTAAATTTATCGTCGAGATGTAGTTTGACACGGAGATCGCTGTCCTCACACGCTGCGGCTCATGACAGCTACCCGGGCAGTCACGGGTCAGTTTCAGCCACTGGCGCGGTGGCTATTTCGACAGCGTCAAAAATTCAATACATGCAAACAAGTTGGATCTAAGAAGATCTAAACAGATCTAACGTTATTAAACTCTAAATGGTGATAGACTGTATTGCATAACCATAAGCTTAATTTCCTCATGTTGTTCATCTGTATGGTGCACACAAGCGTATTCGTTAGTCCAACTACGAGACTACGGTTAACGTTAGATTTGGAATCTGTGACTGTGTGGTGGGATTCTACGATATCGATGATTTTGATAAGATATGAATTAGTGCTGATATAAAATCATTAATGTTACACGAGGTTTACTGTTTTGAACTCTGAATATTTGTTGAAACTTTATTCCATAAACCGAAGTCTGAAGGATAGTCTATCTTGAGTAGATGTAGACTTGGCTAGGCCTAGGCCCTAGGCCAGGGCTAAAGCTGTGCTTGGCCTTGGGGGACAAAGTCAAAGAAGATCTAGATCTCTAACCATGTTTAATAAGAACTCTGTTCAACTTCACTTTCACGCCTGACTTTTTTTCGTTCTTAAAAGACTTGGATCTACTATATTTGGTTCAATTCATGCCATTTGGTCAATTAAACTGACTTAAATTAACTGGAGTCTGATAGAATATGATTTTTTTTTTTTTGGGGGGGGGGGTGGAGGCAAATGTATTTTGGGCAAAAATTCAGTCTGGTTGTTAAAGCCAGTTTAGGGATCCCTGTTCAAAATTTCAGACACACGTCACTAGAAAGTTTTGTTGCTGAGGCTGTTTCTTTTTCTTTCCAAGAAACTTATGTAGCTTGAATGCACCTTAATAAACATAAGATAGCTGATGATTATTGAATTTTGACCTTTGAAAAATAATGGATTGGAATTTATTTGCCTGATAAAAACAATTATTATCAATGTAGCTATGACTGTAACAAGAAAGACCCCCCAAAAATGACAACTCTTGTTTTCATTATTTTTTTTTTAACAGATCAAAATGGAAAGGAACCCAAGAAATGTTATTCAAACATTGCGCAAATGCAAACTGACCATACATGATGAAGCAGAAATCTAGCCTTCCTAAATTACAGGTAAGTTTACAGAACATTTCCTGAGTATCTATATGCTTATACATGTAAAGTGTAATTTGAATCATTTTATGATTATCATAAATATTGTAATTTAACAGGAAACAAGGAAATGAACTATAGAAGCAATTAGGGCTTCCAGGGGTCCCTAAATGTGTTAGTTAAAAGCATATTACAGATGCCCTTACTAGTTGCCATTGATTTTTTAATAGCTTGTCCTTAATGCAAACATTTTAAACCATTACCAACAAAGCCCAGCATTGTGTAAGCATGGAAAAGAAAGAGAAGATTACACTTCACATTTATTCACAATACAATCTGTGAAAACGGTCTCTTTTGAGCTTTGATCTATGATCTGAATTAGATGTATTTAGATGTTTGAGAAGATTAAAAAAAAAAGTCACAATTAGTGGAGTACAAGTATTTCTGTGAAATATATATTGTGTACCTCTAAATTACTTTCATTTATACTTGCACTTATAAATTTATTTATCCTCTTTTTACACAGCATGATTCTTTACAATGGATGGTGAAAGAATATTGAGATACACAATCCAGAGAAATGAACAAAGAGCAGATATACTGACCTGCATGCTCAAGCTTGGAGAGGTAGGCCTTTACTGTGCATAATTAAATTTGGCAATTACCCCCCCCCCCCCCACAAAAAAAAAGTTTTCAAAAAATATATCAATATAAAAAATATATAATAGGCCTATATCAGTAGTACACAACTTGAAGAGGAAGCAAGTTATTTAAAACTATTGTAATTTCCTTTCCCTCTCACCTGAAAAAGAATTTTTAGTCAAATATAGGAATTTTACTTAATTTTTATAAGGATTCATCATTTCCATTTTCATGCTTACAAAAGAACTTAATTTTAATGAATGTGGGTAAAATAGCTTTTTATCAAGCAATATTCACTCTGTTTGAGTCATGCATATATACATATCTGGCACATTGCAGTCCTTTCTTATTGTTTACGACCTTAATAGTTTTTAATTTGTTCTATTTTCTCTTTTCATTCAACAGACTTACGGATTACCACTACAGCTCTTCATTCCTGTTAACTAGATCAGCAGTCTCACGAGTGAATATATGCAATGAAGTTGGCGATTTCATTCAGAATAAAACAATACAGATATCCCTAACAAGGGTTTCTGATTTGGAGGATTTTTGTTTGAATATTGCATTTGCTGAAATTCTAAGAAATAAGTGCCTTCAGCTGAATGAAATTTAACAAAACCTAGATTTGATTTATGTCAGTGACCATTTCAACAGTATAATAGAATGAAACAGTTGATATGCAATTGCTTGAGAACTTGTGAGAAAAACCAAATATTCATTCAGTGATATACTGTACTAGTAAGTGATATGAAAATTTGACTTACCACTAGACTTCTGCAAGGATGTGCAATTTCAATTTTTTTTTTTTTTTCAAATTATAAACTTGTTATTTGAATTGATATTTATTGTTATTAAATAGACAAAAAAAACCAAAGGATTTAGTTCATCTCTTTTATCATGTTAAGGGGATGGAAAGTCATCTATCTAGTTACCTTTAACATTTACATATTCTGAGAGCTTTTTAATTCTAACTTGAATTCTCATTTTAGTGATAATGTTCATGTGATATACTTTTACATAGAGTATTCAAAGGGGGGGGGGGGGCAGGGGTTCCATAACTAGAAATGTTAAATGAAAAGTTTGTGTGAAAGGTAAGCCAGAGTTAGAATGGAATGAGAAAGATAAAAAATGAGAGAAAAAGCAGTGGTATCGCTCGAGGGGGTGGGGGTGGAAGGGGGCAGTATCAGATTTAGGGGGCACTTCCGGCCCATGCCCCCCTTGATACAGAGTGACATACCTTCAGTATACAATTTCAAGATTGTACCCCCTCCCCCCGCCTCCTTTGAAATGACCTTTTTCAACTTGTCAGAGAATTTTCTGCAATGTGTGCCCCATCTTTTACAAAATCCTGGATGCACAACTGGTGTGGCGGGATGGCAATACACCTTAATATTTGTAACGTTTCAAACTGTCAGTATTTTGGCATGTCCAAAAATATATAAAAATATAAACTTCAGTTTTACTTTTTCATTGTTGGAAATTTGTGGGAATTTTTTTCTTGGCACAGTTACTATTGCCCCATTCATAATTCTCTAGCGACACCCCTGTCATGCCTGCGTATGTGAAAGGGAGAGTGAAGACAATAAGCTTTGACTGGAATGGTCAATCATAAGTTGATGGAAATGAATAGTATTGTATAAGACTTGTGATTGAGTGGTGACTTACAGGCATGAAAGCTGGAAAGGAATGGCAACAGTGGCGTCTGGACCTTGGCGTCAAGAGGGGTTAAAAAAAAAAAAAGGGTTATCAATGGCGACAATTCCCCCCCCCCCCAACAGCCCTCCAAAAGTCGCTCGGGGGGGGGGGGGGGGGGGGGGGGGGGGGTCGAGAATTTTTTTTCGCCAGCCCTCCCAAAGTCGCTTAGTGGATCGGGGGGGGGGGGGGTTATCAGATTTTATGGGGTCCAGTTTTCCTCCATAATTCTCTGACAAGCATTAAAGAAAAAAAAAAGAGGAGGTCAGTTCCGAAAATTGTTCGCCAGCCCTCCAAAAGTCGCTCAGTGGGGGGTGTCGAGAATCTTGTTCAGGAACCCGATAACCTTTTTTTTTCTTCAAAACTTGTCAGGTGGCACTCTGCCCCACCCCCCCCCCCCTTGCCCCCGGCCCCCTTGGGTACGTTAGTGAATGGCAACATATAAATTTTACTCACAAATGCAAAGTAAAAGTTAGAAGATAATTCTTCCCGGTATTTTGATTGTTCCAGTGGCGCTCAGTGAGGGGGGGGGGGGGGGGAGTTATCAGATGTTTTCCTCCATAATCATAATTCTGTGACAAGCAAAAACAAAAAACAAAAAATTCTAAATTCTAAAACTCTGCTTGAAGGGAGACCCGTATTTTTTTCTTCTCGCCAGCTCTCCCAAACTCGCTCAGTGCGGTACTTTTTTCCCCCAGCCCTCAAAATAGACGCTCGGAGGGGGGGGGGGGGGGGGGGGGGTTATTACATGTTTTCCTCCATAATTCTCTGACAAGCAAGAAAAAAAAATTATGCCCCCTGCCCCCCCCCTCCCTCTCAGCTACGCTAGTGGATTGTTCCTTTTAATAAAATAAAAAATCCGTTTCAAAAAAGAACAAATGTACACTTATATTATTTAAAAAAAAATAAAATAAAAAGATCATTTACATCAAGACTCCCCAGCCCTCAAAATAGACGCTCGGGGGGGGGGGGGGGGGGGGGGGGAGGGGTATCACATGTTTTCCTCCATAATTCTCTGACAAACAAGAAAAAAAAAAAGGGAGGAAAAGTTGTCGGGGGCACCCTGCCCCCCCCCCCTCCCTCAGCTACGCTAGTGGATTGTTCCTTTAAATACAATTCAAAATCCCTTCTAAAAAAGAACAAACGTACACTTTAAAAACAAAAAATCATTTATATCAAGACTAACTAAAAAGTTAAAGAAAAACCTCAATTAACTAAAGGACCCCATTCCCTCACCCCCAAATGAAGATCATCCTTTCTGTTGTGAAAACCATCCCTGAAAAAAAATTCTACACTGCAAGAGGGGTTTTTTGTTTTTGTTTTTTTCATTATACATATATGTTTCATTTATTTATTCATTTATTTATCATTTATCCTTTATGCATATCAAATGAATATATTTACCGGTATTAAATATATCAACAACAAAAGAGACTTATGCCACTGGTGACGTGTCAAGTACTTTACATTTACTTTTACATTATCTGTATCCATGATTAGATTTGATTCGGTCTGTCCGGTTACATTTTTAGCTTTATTTACTTGTTTACAAATTTGCAAAGCGATATATTTTTATTCGGAGATCGATTACAATTAAAGTGCATTGACCGAGTACCGTCTGCCACAATTAGAAATTACCGACGCTGATTCGCCGAATCTGTACGTTGAAGCGATGAATACATTACCATAAATGCATATATTACTGAATTTGACCTTTCTTACTGCGCATGCTCTAAGCTGATGCGCGTAATGTGTTTCATACCGCGTACAAACAAATGTTACTCTCGGGGAGCATCTTACAAAATGAATCATGCATTTACGCTCATGAATTATGCAAAGGTGCTTATCGGGCCTTCTAATGGACCCCGACAAGATGGCGGACCTTTAGGGGCCTGTTCACATTATAGGAGTACATGTACATAAAATTTGGCAAAAATAAACAAAATACTTAATACAAAAAAGCAAGAAACAGGAAGAACAGTGTACCTTCAAAAATATTTGGTTAACGATTAAGACATTCAAGAATTACTTGAATTTTGACTTTAACAGTCATGTTATTGATTTTAAAATTGCATAAAAGAAAGAAAGTAATTACAGTATAGCGATTAATGTAATATTTTTTTCTAGGTAACAGGTCACATTTGTAAATGTTTTTAAAAATTCTAAAAGATTCCTTTTAAGACACGCATAAATCAACTTCAAGACTGTTTTGTGGCACAAAGAAAAGATGAAAATTTTATAAGTTATAATTAGTGCACTCATTAATGTGCATTTACATGCTGTAGGGATAAGATGATATGGGAAAAGGTAAAAATTTAAGTCTTTTAAAAATAATTATCTTCATTATCAATAAAATCAACATCTTTTGCAGAAATAAATATGGATCAAATTAAAGACTGAACTTTGATACAAAGTTCCCCGGATCAAATTTGCAGTTATACATCTTGTGCATTGGGCATTGCAGACCAGTTCAAAATTTGAAATTTTAATATCACCAGCAAATGCACAGAATTACAACTTATAAGTAGTAAAGTACACAATGATACAGTGTACATGAATAAAATTGACATACATGTATATGGTACACTGTACAAAAGATGAATAAGATACTGTATAAGCCATAAATTTCGCGGCCATAAATTTTCGCGAATAGGACTAACCAGACTATTTCGCGAGTGGTTGAATTCGCGGTCGGAAAATTCTCAAATCTACAAACAGCGGTGATAACGTACTTTTGCAAAGCGAAGTGGTGAATTTCTGACCAGGAGACAACAAATTCAACCAACTTCTTATGTTGGCAATATTTTGGCGTGTTGTTAAATTCGCGACCCACTCGCGATTCGCGAAATTCGCGAAAATAAAACCCCCGCGAAATATATGGCGTATACAGTACACTAACATGTATTTATGTAATACATGTAGCTAGATACATGTGATGTAGACAGGGACATGATGCAGAACTTGCTAAGAGGATTGAAAGGTACTGTAGCACAGATATATGCTAATAGATACTGACGCTTTAAACTACATTATGTAATTCCATAAAGAGTAAAAACAATTCAATGGGTATAATTGTTTGTTCTACAAATGTATACATCTAGATGTGTATTTTTTTAAAAATATTTTTTTTCAATAAAAGAGCAAGTCCAAGGTATTTGGTCATTTGATATCCCATACATGTACATGTACATTACTAAGTTTATGGAGTTATGAACATACATGTATACCATCATGTATCATTTACTTCATATTTTATAGAGATCCCAGCTCTGGTCGGTAACGTATGGAACAAAATAGCGTGAACTTGCTCAAAACTAAAAAAGTAACAGGCTACATGTAAATACATGTACATGTAAGCCGAAAACCTGGCATTAAACCATATCGATTAGCATACATACTTTGCCTAGACGGTGGCCTGTAGACATTCTCCCCTGTAACAAGCAGATTGCCAATACAGCCCTTTGCCTTGGTGGCGATCTCCTCAGCCTCCGGCCTCACTCTTGGGACAGGCCGGCTGGACTCGGCCGACCAGCTCGACCGGCGCTCATGTCCACCTGATCTGGAGTAGCCTGGATCGGTTGGAATTGGCCCCGAAAGCATCATCTTGACCAGTTTTTGATGGGTCTCTACACAGAGACAATGCACCAGGGAAACTCAAGCTTTTTTCCTGTACACAAAATGAGATTGAAAAACCAAACAATTTGTAAAACATTTACATGTACATGTACATGTAGCACAGGGTGACATTTGTGATAGGATTTTCTTCAGTAAACTTTTTGATGTTTCTCACTGACAAAATTCATAATTTGATAGTCTGACTTCAGTGCCTTGCATCTACAGTATATCTGGTTGTGTTGGTGTTGTATAATGGCAATCAGTCAAATTTGACTACTATCATAAATCATACATGTATATTATACAGTGTCCCAGAAAAAAGGCAACCAGTTTTCATGGCAGAAATTTTCTGTCATGATGAATAATTTCCTTGATGAGTTATATGAAAAGCCCTGCTTCTCTTGAATCTCTTCTTTCATTTGATGCACAACTTATTATTCATAATTCATGCTTGACTGAATTACACAACGATGGAAAGTGGTGCTACCAAACTTTCATTTGCACGCACAATTTGCAACTTTGATAAAGTATTTAGGGCAGTAAAGATAATTATTTTGAAAAAAAATAAATAAAAACATCACATAAAAATTCAAAACTTTCTCTTTATTTCAGTTTAGAAATGCCCTGACCTAGAAAAAAGAAAAACATCAGAAGAAGAGACCAGACTCAAGAAAGCTGAATGGCTTCTTACTCCAGCTATCCACTCATTTGGGCAGGAATCAAGCATGTTTTCATTTTACTTGTTCTCTGGCATGTACATCATTCATTTTTTTACGCCTGAGGTGTCATACATGTATAAACGAGAAAATTATGAATTTTTATGTGATGTTTATCTTTTTTCAAAATAATTACACCCTAGAAATTCACTCAAAGTTGAAATCTGTGCATGCAAATAAAATTTTAGTAGCACCACTTTTCACTGTTTTCATTTAACCACGAATGCATGGGTGAATTATGAATAATAATAGGATGTCTGAAGGTTGGCCAAATACTGTCAGCTGTTTTTATGCTGAATCAGCACAAAATACCTAAACTTTACTATAACTGTTTCTTGTTCTTTTACACAACCCTGTAAGACCTACATTTTATTACTCTCTGGAGCCTATAACCAACAAGCTCTGCTTTTACTTTAGGCTCCTTCATATCCCCATTTCCAATTTTGTTAGTCATTCTTTTAAATTACGACAAGTAACCGAAACTGATACAATGTATTTTTGTATGTACTCATGTTTATTACATAAACACTGTATTATTTTTTATCGTTATTAATTCTTGTTAATGAACCTACAACCGACAATAATGTATTAACATTGAAATGTGAAATGTGAATATGAAATAAAAAGCGAACTTGAATATGGCGCACAGTTTTTCAGCGTAAGGGTTTTTTCGAACTAACAAAAAAATGTGATCCCATTGGCAGTTTGAAATAAATTTGGTATCATATGATAGGAAATTATATTTCCTATCTTTTGGTGTTAAGGACAAGTTGTATGCTTAATTCCTTCATTAAGAAAAACTGAAAAGGGATATGTTTAAAGTGACATCTCGGCAAGTTGTTGAGCTATAAACTTGTCCATAAGAACTTAAGTAATTTGGAATGTTCCAAATTTGATTCTGCAGGAATTTTAGAGAAACTAATATGAGATCATGTTGCTATATCAATTTGAAAATGCCCTCCCCCTACTGCCCCACTGGGCCCTATGCAAATTTACACACAACTACACACACTGTGTGTGCGCACTGCCAGTGTTTCAACAGCACGTTTTTGTGCCATTTCATTTGTACACGTCTATGGGGAAAAAAAAGCTGAAAATTTACAAGAATTCATTTGAGCATTACTGAATAATTAATGCATGGATTGACATAAAATTTGGTACAGTACATGTATTTTTTACAGTTTTTTCAACAAGATCTGAAAAAATCAAATCATTTGAATGTGTAGTTTCTGAGATAGAAAAATCCTCCAGACACCCTAATAATAAGTTGTGCATCAAATAAAAGAAGAGAAGCAGGGGGTCGTTTCATCAAATCAACTCCATGACAGTCATAACTTTGTCGGCGATCTACGGAAATGTCATGGACTTGACAAACTGTTTCACGAAGACATGATAAACGACAACTCAATGATATCGATACTCATCGGCTAAAAAACATAGTCTATACTACAGTCCATTGGATTTATCGTCAATTACCCAAACAGACTTCGAGGCTCAGTTTTCTCCAAACTGTTCCAAAATGTCAAAAAAGGCAGCGAAAATTAATACTGGTGATACAAATATCCCGTTTACATGAAAAGATGTGTTACTTATGGCATCTTGGAATTTATAAAATTGAGAAAACTTGAGGATGCATTTGCGATGTACGAATCTAGATTTGTAAATAAGAGGATACCGTAATTGACTAATTATGGAAAGAAGACCCATATCGTGTACACTTTAGAGAAAATGATTATATAAAGATATTTTATGACCCAATTTTTAATATTCAGTTATAAAGAATACATTTAATACTGTTTATATCAAAGTATTGCGTGAAAAGGGAAAAATAAAGGTAAAATACATACATGATAAATTGTCGTCGTTTAAATTGGTCTGTATATACAGACTGTTCCGTTTTAGACGCTTTTTCTATGGTAGACCGATGTGGGTATTTTTAATATTAATCTCACATACTTGTTGGGGGTCAAGAAGTCATAAAAACATATTGTCCGTCTGTAAAATATTTAAATAAAAACGTTAGTAAAACTATTTGATAAAAAGAATGATAAAGAAATGTGCTTGGAGATCAGGAAATAATTTTCTCTTAACTTACATTTTTCATTTTTTCGCAGCCCATAGACTAACAAAAAGCTGGCTTGTGATGGCGTTCTAAAAAGATATGACAGGTTTGGAGTACCGACAAGTCACTTGTCAGGGAAGTTGTCGCTGATCTTCGCAAATACGGCTTTGTGAAACGGTTAGCGGACAAGTTGAGCGACAGCGTCGAGATGTCGCTGATCTTGTCGTTATGACGGTTTGATGAAACGACCCCCAGAGCTTTTCATAATATACATACATGTATATTTCATAAAGGAAATTATTCACTGTAATATAAATTTTTTTTGCCATGAAATCCAGTTTCCTTTTTTTCTGGGACACACTGTTCATGTATTTGTAGATCTCGAGTCTAGATATTGATTTCAAACATAAGTTTGATTTGACCTCTCTGTTTTTGATTTTTAAATTTTTCAAAATTTATTATTATCATTAAAAAAAGGAAAGAATACATGTAACAGTATCATGCCACAGCAGCCAGGTTGCCAGATCCTGTCAGTTCTAAATTGGCACCTTCCTGACAAACCTGCTCGTGCTTTGTACATGTACGAAGGTTTCTCAGTTCTAACATGTCTAAAAATGTTTCTCTTGGAGACTTGGGTGCAGACATAGACAGGGGGTTCCCTTTGGGATACCTGAGCATACTTTGATATTACTTGACTGATCACAGCATCTATTAATGTCAGTCTAGCAGCAAAACAGCTCTGGTAAAAAAATGATAGAGTACATTAAAAAAAAATAAAATGCAAAAAAAGCTCCTGTGAACAGAATCTGAGAGCGGACTAACCAACTTTCGTAGCCCTCTACCCACGGGGATTTTCTGTCGGAAATACCGCTAACCCAGCAGTACTTGCGGGTGCATTCGTCGAGGTGAAGACTATTTCACCTAACATTTCGTAATTTTACTAGCTTTAAAACATGTATCAATTTACAGGAATTAATCAAGACTGTCAAATCATTACTATGATATCAATTAATATAATTTGAGCCATCACTCACCTTTAGTTATGGATCAAATTGAGCCATTTTGTCGTTAATTCCGGTATGTTTTGAACCTCCAGTCGACGGCGTAAAGCTTTCTCACGGCGATTGGCCAATCAGCGATCGCGATGAAGTGACCCAAGTTCATTGAGCATGCTCAATACCCTTAGCAACGTTATTTAGCGAAGTTGATTATACGTGCTCGCAATCGTACGTACGTGCTCCGTATATTCTCAGTGCAAAAGTAGCATAATAAAATAACTCTGGTCCCATATGCAGAAAACGACGCTGGTGTGTAGCAGAATAGAAGAACTAGAATTTCTTTGAAAGATTTTGCAAGGATTTTCAAGATGTAGAAATAAAAATTTGTTGTAATTTGCAAGATTATAATAAAAGGTAAGTCAAATTCCGTAGAATAATGAAGATAGATATGAATTTATGATGAAAAAAAAAATTGTTTATTAAGATATAAGAGTGGAATGCATGATGATGATTGATGTGGGAAAATAAGATTCTTAATTTGTAACTTGTATGATGGGGAGCCCTATGTCTGCGCACCTAAGATTTGAACTGAAAATGAATAAGAATTTATGTAATATTCCTCTAATGTTTAATTTCATATTATTCCTGATAAGAGCAAGTTTGTTAAAAAATCTCATCAAAATTAGAGCAAGAACTGAAGAACAATGTCATTGACTTGCTGATGTGGGTGTCCGTGTCATTTCAACATTGAAAAAGCAATGGTCATGATGGTGCCCACTTATTAATAGCTTTTACGGGTGAATAGGCTTCAGTAGTTTTTGTGTGTATTAGCAGGCCTTTTTCTAGTTTAGATCATCCATACATGAGAGAAAAATAATTATGTAAAATTTAACTTTCAACTCTGAATCCCAAAATTTGTGGCGCAGTAAGAGTTGAAGAGTCCCTGAATCGGGTAATCTAGCAAATTTAAGAAAATTAAATCTTGCTTAGACTCTTAGAGCAATTTTGTTGTCTGTTTTCGACTGCACTGCTACAGTGAATGTTGGACACAGTCCCACATAGGCAAGGGCCTATAATATAAGTGGATGGTGCCCACTCATAGCGACATTACTATACTTCGTGTGTAGACTCTAGGCAGTCATCCACCTCGACACTTTCAAAACACCACTGCACAAAAGTCACCAACATTCACTCATAATCGGCATTTAATTTACAAGAAACGACACCAACATATTCATGAAATACAATAAATTCAACTCACCGATGTTAGAAAAGATAATTCCGAAAATGAAATCTGTAATTTACTGTCACTTTTGGCGAAACGGGGTATCGCAAGTCATGATGTACATTTCCTGATCGCCGCGAGCGCTGACATCTCCCGCTAAAAAATTCGGTCGTTAAAAGTTCGGTTCCTATCGCGCACACGTAAGTCCCGATATTCCGTGTGTGCGATCGTAGAGATCGATGTGCACGCGATATCGAGTTTCGTTGTGGACAAAATTTTATTGGCCGATTTAGTCTAAAAACATCGGCACCATGAAAACAACATGCGATCGCAAAAAAAATTGGCGGGGATTTCTTAGGTTTTGGACATGATTTTGACTTTGGATTTTGCTGGAAATATCAAAAGTTTTTCCTAATGTCCATTTAAGGTAGGAAAGAGATTTTAAAGCGCTGAATTTGAAAGGAAGTATTTTAAATATTTATCTTACTTTTCCTCCCATACCTTAAGTACATGTGATAGAAAATGACTAGTATTTTTGCATTCGTCCCGCGTAGTGGTCAGTATGACCACTATACGTGGTGTGATGGTGCCCATGTCTGTGCACTCATTCATTTACACGCAATTCAGGAGTTTTGACGTACCTTGTAATGATGGGGAGCCCTATGTCTGCGCACCTAAGATTTGAAAATGAACAAAAATTTCTCCAATATTCCTCTAAAGCTTAGTTTTATATTATTCCTGATATTCTAAAGAGTATACCCAGATGTTGTAATTCCAGACGGTTGTTAATCCGGACAGGTCATCTTTAAACAGTAAATCAAACAACTTTTCATGCAAATTGTCACAAATTTTTCACAGGATAGGTTGAAAATCATGTGCATTGCAAATATTCACTGGTTTTAGTCACTCACACTTACATGTATGCGAGGTTATTGGAGATAACCTCGCACTCTGTACCTTCATACCGTGACAGTTGCCTCCAAGAGCAAGTGTGTGATATCTTGCACATGTGTGTGCGGCAGAGGAGCAAGATCACCAACCAAAAACAGCCTGAAAATTTCACTTGATGAAGATGATAAAGATCCTATCAAAGGATCTGGCATGAAATTAGATCTTCTATCATTCTAAAATGTAGAAGGAAGTATTTTCTCAAAATTTTACCGATTATTTTGGTGTTTTTACCTCTTCAACTTAGAGATTGTGACAGGCCGAAATTGACACAGGCCCATATAGTAATGGTCCCGTAAGTGGGTTTTAGTGTTACTTGATGCATGTTTTTTGTAAAATCTGACGGCAAAATTGACAGGCTAAGTTTTGTTAGGTGTCCAGAAATGCAACCCCCCATCCTAAGTTTGCAAAAAATCTCATAAAAATTAGAGCAAGAACAATGCCATTTTCACAAGAAACAGCGGCCGTGTCAATTTCAGCGTTCAAAAAACAATGGTGCCGATGTCTGTGCACTCATTCATTTTACACGCAGTTTGGGAGTTTTGAAGTGAAAGACAACATTTTGAGGCTTGAGAATAAAATATCTGAAATAAGACCTTTTTACATCATTTCGACTCGTTCTATGCATGAATACCGATTGCTATAATAAAAATTAAGGATGAAAAGTTTGTGTTTGTTGTTTGTTTTGTTATATCAGAATTGCGCAGTTACACGTGTGCGCAGACATGGGCACTGCGCAGACTTGGGCACTCTAAGCATACCTTGTAGATGATGTCCCTGAAGACCTCCACCAGGAAGGGTAACTCAGGGCTGACGAGAGTGGAGGCATGTGAAAGACAGTATTTTGAGGCTTGTGAATAAAATGTCTGTAACATAATAAGATCTTTTTTCAATATTTTGACTTATTTTTTGCATGAATGCCTATCGTTGTAATAAAGGTGAAAATGTTGTGTTTGTTACACGATTTTCAAAATTTAATTAGGGAAAAAGAGTAGAATTCATTGTCTCAGTACATTTTGCTCCATGAAATGTTTTTGGTCTCTGGATCTATATTCTCAAGAGGGTCTAGTTTCTAGAAAAAGCTATGGAAACGAAAAAACGTTTTCTGAGATTTGCAAACTTCTCTCATCTCACATTCTCGGACTGAAGTGAAGTAATGACTCGAACTTGTCTTGGGTCGTTATTTGTTGAGAAAGGAAAGACAGAGCTGTGACTGAGTGAGAGATCGACAACAAAAATGTGAGAGTGGGTGTTTTGAAAGTGGAGACCGGGCGAGTAATAACTTCTTGAAGTTATGCCATGGCACACGTGATGTAGATCTGTTAGATGGCAATATTTATTTTCATTTATACCCAGATGTTGTGTGTCAAGACAGGTTGGTTATCCGGACAGGTCATTTTTTAACAGTAAATCAAATAACTTTTCATGCAAATTGTCACAAATCTTTCACAGAATAGTTTGAAAATCATTTGAACTGCAAATATTCACTGATCTTAGTGTTACTTGATGCATATTTTTCGTAAAATCTGACAGCAAAATTAACAGGCTAATTGTTGTTAAGTGTCCAGACACACAACCCCTCATCCTACCGGTAGATCTAGATCTAACTTAAGTCTCGAGACAGTTTTCTACATAGAGGTCCGGTGGTGGTAATTTTTTTTGTACAAAGTCAATGTGGAGCGTGTGCAGCCATCACAAAACAGTATCCTTTCCATTTTGTCTTTCTCTTGTTCCTGCAGGATTTAAACCACATATTTACAAGTGTGCTGTAATAAAACAAGAAGAAGGAAGCATCAGTCAAGGTGCTGTTGGGATTCTCGTAGCAACTCTTCAGATCGGGAAGCCCAAACATGTCTCGGGCAACGGTGTCCAAGTCTAGGGCTGAAAAGGCAAAGGACAAGGACAAGGACAGAGGAGGAAGTACATCAGTACCCGTGCCACCGGTCAACTCAGATGTGATACCAGGAAGATTCACAGAAAATGATTGGTAAGATTTTGATTTAATTCAGTGATATAAACTTTTTAGTCTAAATTTTGTTTTTTCTTCTTTTTTTTAATCTTTTCTTTACTTTTTCTTTCTTTTCTTGTTGGTTAGATTGTGTAAAAGATGAATTTGTAATACAAAAATAAATTTAGAAAGATGGAACAAAGAGCCCATAAAAATTATAAAGTTTATCAGGATAGGGATGCAAGAAGATGTAGATGTAGACCTGGAATAAATTTCAAGTTTTCCTTGTTTTCGATTTGGTTTCTTGATGCATTCTATCAATATTTATACTCTCTCTCTCTCTCTCTCTTTCTCTCTCTCTTCGTCTCCTCTTTTTTTTTCTCTCTCCACTTTTCCATTAGATTACACCCCTTTATGTCTGTATCTTTATTCTCTCTTTATATAGTTCTCTCTCTTTCTCTCTTGCTCTCTTCTTGTCTTCTTCACCTTTCCATTTTTCTCTCTCTTTCTATACTTCTGTTTCTTACTACCATATATCAAGACTTTCCTTTCTGTACCCTTTTCTCTCTCTTTCTATTTCTCTCCAAAGTCTCCTTCTATTTATCTTTCACTCATTTTCCAACCTCCCCAATTCCTTGCAAATCTCATTACTCCTCCCCCACCATCCACTCATTGTTTTTATTTGTTCCTATTTTCAGGAATTCCATGCTCGATAAAGAGGACGGAGAGGATTTCGTTATCGATATTGTTGGAAACATCGTGGACTCTGCCCTGACTGTTATCTATGACAACTACATCCAGAAACAGCTCTACCCCTACACAGTCACACAGGCCAGAGATGCAATACTTCAAATAATTGAGGTAGGTACTATATATGGTTTAGGCTAGAAATCGGACCATGATCTTAGTTAAGATTCATCAGAAGGGAAAGAAGTGGAGAGGAAGATCATTAAGAACAGGAGATAAGGTTAGGCAAGACAAATAAAAGCTGATACATGTAGACCAAGAAGCGAAAGGAAGGGAAAAGAAAGAAAGAAGGAAGAAAGAAAGAAAGAAAGAAGGAAAATGAAAGAAAAGAGTATACATATAGGCCTGACTTTTCTCCAATCATTTTTTTTTCATATTAGCTAAATTTCATTTTTCATTGTTTTGTTTACAGTGGAGGTTTCTGGCCCGAGATGAAGGAGAGACACAACCAGAGAATGATGCAACATGGCTAGAAGAAGATGGTGAGCATAAATCGCCTTTACATATTTTTTAAACAAAAAAAAAAGGATCTGAGAGGTACAGTGGGACCTCGTTATAAAGAACACTGTTATAACAAGGTAATTTTGCTGGTCCCACTTCCTTGTATTCTATTGTTTTTTAGCCCTGATATAACAAGGTTTCAATAAAAAGAGGTAATTTCCTTGGTGCCAAGGAGTTTGTTATAAAGAGGTTCCACTGTATATATATCTAGCCAAAACAGAGTGTTTTCCCTCCATTTATCCACTTATATGGTTTTTTAAAAAATGTGTACATATTTCAGTTACATGTACAATGTACTTTCATTGTGTTTATTCTGAAAGTGACTGGTTTAGTAGCTTGAGAAAAAAGTTTATGTATCAACATGGTTCTATGGATTCTTTAAATTCATGCTTCATAAGTCGGCGTTCATATATGCACTCTATCCAATCTACCTGTTTGAAGTTGTATATTACAATATGCTGATCTGTTTGAATGTTCCAAAATGAATTATTGAACTACTTCTGAAAGTTTTGCAATGATTTGTATTATCATCCACAGAACCCATGCCTTGTGTACCCGATGCATGGGCCCAGGGTTCAGTACCCCAGAAGGATCGCCCGCTCCCATCGCCTCCCTTGTCGGAACCAGGCACCGACGTCACAGATGTAACGGGCATCTCCCATCATGCTATTCTGGAGGATGTCGTCTGCGAGTCGCACGCCGACATCGAGGCGGTCGAGACAGCAGAAGGAGAGAAGGAAGGAGAAGAGGAAGATAGAGCTGTAGAGGGGAAGGAGGAGAAGGAAGAAGGAGAGGCTCAGATCCAAGATGCATCAGAGAGGTTGGCAAGCACAGAGCAAGAGGAAGCAGAACCAAAGAGCGAGGAGGTCGTCAAAGGGGAGGAGACAAAGGCTGCTGTCAAGGTAGGAATCTGATGTATTTTTTCATGCTTTTCTGTTGTAATCTAACCGTCATAAACGATACTCAACTTATTTGATTTTGTGTGGTTGAAATACATGTTGCTAGGATACACATGCATTCAAAATCAAAATCCCTTCAACACAAAGGTGCAAACATTGTGCCAATTTCATAATTCTATTTTTATCTTTAAAATAAATATCCTAATAGTTCAAACATGTAGCACAATTATATTTACAAGCCTTTCAAATTTGTTCATGTATGTTGGCAAGTCCTATATACATGTATTATCAAGTTTACTGGATTTTTAGATTGTTTTTTTGATATTGACAGAGGCTGTAGGAGCTCAACACGTTATTCATATTCTTTCCCCATAATCAAGGCAAAACAGGAAGTCCACCGTCCACGAAAGCCAAAGTTCAAACCCAACAAGGGTCGGGTACGTTCAGCAGGGCTGAGGGACATGCATAAGTCATTGGATGAGATGGAGAGAGAGATGTTGGAAGCAGAAAGGAAGGCCAACGAACCCAAACCAGTCGTCAAGGACTCCATCTTGGATCACATGCCGTCATCATGCCACTCCATACTCAAGGTAAGGAGGAGAGTACATTTTTTGTTGTGGTGCATAACTTATTGTAATATTTTTGTGTTCCACTTGCTTAGTTAATCAGATGTTGTGATATAGTTTTATACGTTTCTGCCCAGTTTGAACAGGGTTCAGTTGATAATGCATATATATTAGTGAGCCGGGGGTATAGGAGGGCATGTTTCCCCCCTACCCCTCTACATTACACTGCATGATTGTTCCTCACTTGTATTGAGTTGATAACTGCATGATAAATGGAGATGATATTAGATTGATCTTTATATAATGAAAGAAATTATATTATTTGATAGATTACCGTATAGCTAACTGTGACAAAAGGGTTCAGTGTTAAAACTTAAAACTTTGTAACCTGGAGCGAGGATCAAACAGATGGAATTTCCATTCAAATAATAATCAATCTTATTTGACTTTCAACCAAGAATTTTCAGCACTAGCTCGCAAAATAAACAGGTCTATGGAAAAACAAAGTCTATAGCAGATCAGTATAGATGACACAAACTCGATGTAATATCTATTAATGGGAAGTGTCATTTACCTTGTTTTCGAATGTGAGAATAATACATAACGTATGATGTTAACTATTTTCACCTCATTTAATGCTGACATGTAATTTCTCCACTTTAGAAGAAAAAAGCTTTGCCGCAGTTTAGACTAGTAAGTATTCATTCATTGAATGATAGTAAAGCAATCTCACAGATTCTTCTGGGGCTCGGCAGTTTAGCTGCTTTGAAAGAAACTCTCAGTTTCTTTCCAGAGTGAGGTCATTTGGTATCACAGCACGACTTTGTAGATTTGAGATCCAAAAACCCTCTCAGGATGGATGGTGGAAAACCCTGTTGAGCACCCATCCCCAGGGATATAAGAACTGATCTATCCTCTTACTGTCCTCTTTTTTTTCACCCATGGGGTATATGCAGTGTGTCATACCATTTTAGATTTCTTTCACAAGATAGAATATTTCGGTATCAGCCTATCCGGTATCTTTTTAGGCAACAAAACTCATTTTCTTAGGATTGTAGAGGGATTCTTCATCTCACACACACACACACACACACACACACCACATACATGGTACACCCTGTGGAATCTATTATCTAACTTTTTCAAGAAAGTGAGAACATTTGGGTATCATCTTGCATCTTCTTTTTTTCATTCAAGTGGATGAAGCACCAAGGGAGGGTCCAAATACAAATAGGGTTAGGGTAAATTATCTTTCACTTTTTTGCCCCCTTCATAATTTTCGCATTGCCATCCCAGACTGCATGTGTTGACAGTAGGCGTGGCATGTGCATGTATTTTGTGTTTTATGCTATTTGAAATGTAATTTTTAACAAATGAAACTAAATTTCCATTCCAGGATTTTAGATAGCAGAGAAAGATATAAAAATACATTTGTATTTGAAAAACTTGAATAATGAAAACTAGCCTGGGACATCTTTTTGTTTCCCCCTTCTCCTTGTTTCTCTCTGTTCTTCTCTATCTCTCTCTCTCTCACTCTTATCTCGCCAGGACATATTTTTATATTCCCATATTCCAGCTTGTACATCAGGTTTTGTGTTGGGGCATAGAGAGAGACACTGTCACTGTCTTGTGTTAGTGTTATCGTGTGGTGTCCCATGGAATCGGTATCAGATGGTTACCTACATTCATTTTTGTAACTGTCTGTCATATTTCTGTCATTTTTGTAAGATATACATGTAGATATTCATTGAAAACCAAGAAGGAACAGTAAAAATTATTTGTTTCTTTTATCTTTAAATAGGAGATGCCCATTTGAGTTAGCATTTTTCCAGTTGTAAATAGGACAGGACATTTGTTTGGGGGTGTGTTCAGCAAGAAAGATTACTCATTTGTTTAGTCCCCCAAATAGAAAATGTGAAATAAATATCACATCGTGCCAACATGAATTCTCATTGGTACAGGGATTATATTACAGATAACAGAACATTTAGAGAAATTGAAATTGCATTTTTATGGAATTTTTAAAATCTTACATCTGTTTTACTAATGAATTTTTGGATGTTTTTTTTCTTCAAATACTATTCATTTGATCATTTATCATGTGTAAATTAATCATCTGTAAATTAAGGACAAACAATAATGAGATAGGTGGTATGTCTTTGGGTTTTGTTAAACCAGCTTCAAGACCAAGTCAATGTGCCAGCGATCTTTTAGCAGTGTACTGGTACAACATAATTTTCTGCTTCTGAAAAGGACTTCAAGCCATAGGTCTCCTAGTGCTTACCCTCCAGGATAGTCTTGCTCTCGTGGTCTAGATGATTTGTTGCTGGATTGTGGATCAAATGGTCCCCAGTTCAAGTCTCAACTGCGATATTAATCTGTCTTATGTCTTTTGGTAAGACATTAATCTAGATTTGCCTGCCACTCTCAATGCAGGTGTAGTAAATGGTTACCTGGTATGAAGTAATTCCTTGAATGGCTTCAGCACCTTAGGGTAGCTTGGCTAAAGCCAGGCTTATTAGAGGTAGTTTGTAGGTGCCTGGAATGTACTCTGGGGTGCATTTAGGCATGATATAAATTCTATTATTGTTATTATTATTTCCTATCAATAGATCAATATCTGAGCAATGACTAATATTTTTACTTTGGGATTTCTCTTTGTCTAGGTGCAAGCTGGCAGACCACCAGGTAGCAAAGATGTCAATTATGATGACAGGGGAAATGTGATATCAGTCGTCCGACTAGATCCTGAGAAACTACCGGCACACAGGTAAGATTATTAAACTTGTCCAACTCTAGACCTTAGTCGGGGTTACTTGTCTGTAGTGCCCTCTTCTTAAAGGGGGTGTAAACTGATGAGAGTATGTGTCTTTCCCGTGGCCTGACTCGAGGCCAATGAGGTTTATCTGCAACTTGAGTATACTATGACGCTGCCGCAGTAATCTCTCCACCATACGTACATCCAACATATGCGGAACCGAAGAGTAAGGGTAACTTTGGTCTTTTTCGCAAACGCTGACCATATAGAGATAAAGTCGCTGACTACCGTTAGCTGAGGTCCATTAGTTTATGTGCGGTTGTCCAAAAAAAGATGTAGATGGCGTTAACCAGTATTTGCTGTGCAACACGCCCTTTATAGTGTACCAATGACAATGACAATGACAAAAAATACATTTGTGTACAGCTAGAAATTAACCTCAAAACACTTTTTATGACGTTCGATGGGTCAAAATGTGGACAATTGTTTTTCAAGGAAAACTCACTTTTTTGTAGACTATCCCTCAAATAGCTCTTGCGATTGAAATGGTATTTTTCATAGTAGCCTACTAGTATGTATACAAGACACATCTGAAGGAGAAAGCACATTATTTGCAGTCATTTACTCTATGCACTACGGATTGAAATTGTAGGCTGCCTTATAGTTTGGAGGTATGTGTTAAGTTAGCATTGCATGTGTTACAAAAGTTGAAGCTGGATGTCTACTGATTGTTCCGCTAGTTGACTGGAGCAGATAATGATCTAAACATTTGGGCCCTGTTTCATAGAACTTGTTATCAGTAACAACTGCCACATTTCTATGACAAATTTGCTCTCAGCCAGTCAGATGCAAGGATTTCAGTAGCTTATAACAGTTATTGCAACTCGTTATTGATAACAAGTTTCATGTAACGGGGCCTTAGACTGTGAGTGGTGCTGTGGCAGAATTGGACAAAGAGAAAGTTTATTCATTGCTTTGGGTGCAGTTATGGTGAGAAATTCATTTAATCAAACTTGCACATGCCTAAAATAAGGCAAAATTTTGTACAGATGATATTCTGTACAAGCTAGGTTCTGAGAGACATTTCATTGGTTAGAGCAGTGGTCTTGGAACCAAGATATTGTGTCTGTAAGACCAAGCCAGTCAGGTAGAGAAGAACCTGTATATAAAGACCACTCAAAGGAGACAAGAAAAGTGGTCCATATAGGCAGGTGGTCACTAAAGCTGTTTTGACTGTAGTTCCTTTCAGTATTAATATCTGTAATAACCTCGTCCTTATGATGTGACAAAGTTTCATCTCCCTGGGTTACTCATCTGTATGTAGGTCTGTATGCTTACTTTATGCCTACCAAGTATATCTGTGGTTAATCAAACAAACAACTCTGATTCTTTTCTTCTTTGCAGAGTGAGAACGCAGTATGCAGTGGTGGACCCTGCGGTGGAGGCAGCCCATGCCCGCCTGGTTGCCATGAGAACCGGCCGCTACATCTCCCAACAGAAGGCCGAGATGGCCAAGCAGCAAGCAGAGGTCAGGGCTATGACAACAAAGAGCCGCGGTGTGCCCACAGCAGAAGGAACTAAGGCTGGTGAGTAATGGATCCACATGGACCCCTGTGACAATACCCTGTTCACTTCACAGTGTCTTCAAAATGCAACCATGTTTGGTACTTTGCTAATACACACATTAAGAAGCATTTTTCACCATAACTTTCCCATTTTCGTATTGATATTATGAGTTTCTTATATTGAGCCCAGCCTGTCTGTCCTGCTGTGATGCTTCTGGTTTTCCAATATCATTACCCCCATTGTAGCTGAACGGCCAAATATGTGGCTCTCTAGTTTATCCCATACCATTTACACTTGGTTGGAGAAGGCGGAATGTAGATGAATGTCTTGCCGAAGGACTTTAGTGCCAAGCTGGGATTCGAACCCTCAACCTCTTTTCAATAGAGTTCTGTATGAGAGATTTGAAGATTTTACACCAAACAAGTAAATGATGATTGAGCATCATTTTCTTTCTACACCTGATGCATCTGGACATAAAGTCCATTTCTAGCGAATCATGTCACTTAAGTCCAGCCCTATTTCTTTCTGTGTTAGGTGTGAAACCCTTGAAGACTGCAGCAAGCCTAGCTACCTTAGCCAGTAGTCACCAATCACATGGCACCAAACAGATGGATTACACAGCTGTCCCTGGTGGCATCTCACCTCTCCCCCCACCATTGGTAAGTGATTATAGGCAATATCATTGAGCTTACTGCCATACATGCAAGACTTTAGAACTTGTTTATACTGAAATATTTTTCCTTGGCTTTAGGACAGCCCTCAAATGCCTAAGTGGTACTACACCTAATGGATTAAATCTAATAATGTGATAAGTCAATCACAAATTAGTTTATACTAAATTTACTCCAAGAACACAGAATTGAAATTGTAGCATTTAATGTTAATGGAATCAAATCATAACCTTTCACTTAAAATAAATCCTTGAACTCCATCTATAAACAGAGATTCTGTTAAAATTTGATCTATGTATTCCTCAGCTTAGAAATGAGTGTTAAGTACAGTGAAAAGGAATGTGCACATAAAGAGTTGTATATTGTGCTTCTTTATTTTGTTTACTGCGATAGGATAAGATTTGTTTGAGAGCTTAAAATTTTATTTGCGAGATGTCAAAATAATTCCAAGAGATTACTATGCATTCCAACATCAAACCTGGTGACAATTTTTTTTCACCCCTGATGTACATTTTATCCCTCAACCCAGATTGAATCCATGGAGCTGTCACCGGGCGTGGTCGTCAAAGAGGGCAACCGTGTCAAGAGAGGCCCCAAACCCCAGGTCCGCTACCACGACTCCATCACCTCCGCCAAGCTGCGCTCCCTCCGCCCTGTCAACCAGATGGACATGAGGGAAGCTCAGCTGGCTGTCGCCGACATCATCAGTGCGAAGGGCCCGCTGCTCCGCCCACTTCCAGTCAGCGAACCCATCCCACCCATAACAACCCGTCCGACTCCGCCCCCTCAGAAGTCATTACAAATTGCTTGATTGAAATGAAGAATTAACTGTAGGAATGCAATAAAACTGATAAAATAAAGCTTGGTTTTCAATACCTATATGTTTGCTGGGAACTGTATTACTGGACTGCCAACCTGTGGTGTATAATGTTCCAAGACACTGCATGTGACAAAAGTTGACTAAAGCAGTCCATTGCACTGTTGCAGATGTCGACCAAAGCAGAAAAAGAGTTAATCTAACAAGGTAGGGTCTCCATCTCCAGGATAAAAATGCCATCATTAATGTGAAGAAGAAACAATATAAAGGAGATATTGGACAGCCCAAAAGATGAAGGAGATATTAAGTAAACAGCAGCAGGAATTCCTGTTTTGAATATCTTTTGTAATCATACTATATAAAGGCATAAATATTTGTACATTTTGATGAATATCCTGACATGCTTTGTGTTTATTTTAGCATGATTGGGTGTATCTTGAATCCTTATCATCATCATCATCATCATCCTTATCCTCTTCTGCTTCCTCATCATCATCAACGACACAATCACCACAATCTCCATCTTTGAGACCACCACCATCATCACGATTGTCATAATCATTATCATCATCATCATCATCATCATCATCATCATCATCATCATCATCATCATCATCATCACCATCATCATTATCATCATCATTCTTTCTCCAGTAGCTAACGTATTCAACATTTTAAAAAATAATTTGATAAGAAAAAAAAAAGAAGAAATATTGGAAGGTTGCCAGGAAAAGGAGAGAGTTCTTTGGTTCTTGTTTTTCTATATTTTGCACTTCCATTTTGCAAATGTACTAATACAAAAATGGCTGTCATCTACAAATTTGATGTACAAGATAATTCACTCCTTGTTTTTCCTGGTTGTCCTGCTGTCTATATCAATTTGGACTGATTTTCTGTCATGTCCCAACATGTATTACCAGTAAATAGTACTTTTAAATCATTTGTGGAGTTTTTACCTCAAAAATTCAATTATTTACGTACAACCATCGCAAAGCATTTCTTTATAAATACCTGAAGTGACTCCCCTTCCCCCATCGAGCAGTTTGGCATATTGTTGGGCAAACTATGCTGACTTGTATTCATATGCTTGAATGATCTGGGCCCTCTTGCATAAAAAAATGCGATTAAACGCAACCATAAAAATTTAACGCAAGTCCCAAATACGCGATTCTGATTGGTTGAAAATCAAGTTGCGTTTAATTTTTTGAGTTGCGTTTAATCGCAACTTTTTATGCAAGAGGGCCCTGGACTTATCAATGAAGAATCCTCTTTTGAATTTGTGCTAAATTCTCCTTTACGAGAGGTCAAGGTTCACATAAATATGGTTGATGTGCAAAGAAATGTGATCTATTTCGATTCCTCGTTTTAAGCAGGACTTTTATGGGACCATAATTGCATGAACATATCTTCACACAAACCTCATTATACTATCAACTATGGTACTGATTATACATATTTGTATAAAGGCTGTTGTAAATATTACATATATATCTATAAACTTCATAATTCCGTTGTACATGCACAACTTATCAGATTTTTTTCAAATATGGCACCTGTATTGTGTATATAGATTTGATAATTGTACCATGTTTTCTTTAAACACAGGCATTGCTTGTGTGAGAGAGACATTAAAAGATGTAAATATATCACTTGAAACAAAATTATGAAAAATGCATTTATTTGTTGACTTGTACAGCCAGAAGGGCGTTAACTCTGTGTTAAAGTATATGAGTTAAACACCCTTCTGGCTCCAAACAGATGATATAGAAATATGTATACATGACTCTTCTGGAATCTGAGGGAAAGGGGTACATTTTCAGACCATCCACATTTCTTTCATAAAAAGTGATATCCCGAAATTAAAGGGTGGTTTGGAGAAGTTAATCCAGTGAGCCTCCTAAAAGTCTCCTTGAAATGAAAAAAAAAAAAAAAAGCTTTGTTGAAAATGCTTAAAGGAAACCAAACCCAAGGAGAGAATCAATGTTATTGGAAAGTGAGAATTCAGAGAAGCACTTTACAAAAGTTTCATTAAAATTGGTTAAAAAATGAGAGAGTTATGGAAGTTTGAAAAGTCTCGTTTTACTTTCTATGGGGATCCTCAAATTGGCAAAATTGCTTCAAAATGGCTGATTTTGTGAACAACTCTCCATTTGTTTTGTACACAGATTTTCAGATTTTCCCCATTATCTCTCAGGGTGCTCCTTGTCTCCTGAACTCAACATATGTGGTGTAAAATACATTTTCCCATTATATATGTTGAGCTCAGAAGGAGATTAACTGCACCTTGAGAGATAATGGGGAAAATCTGAAAATCTGTGTACAAAACAAATGGAGAGTTGTTCACAAAATCATCCATTTTGGAGCAATTTTGCCAATTTGAGGATCCCCGTAGAAAGTAAAACGAGACTTTTTAAACTTCCATAACTCTCTCATTTTTTAACCAATTTTAATGAAACTTTTTGTAAAGTGCTTCTCTGAATTTTCACTTTCCAATAACATTGATTCTCTCCTTGGGTTTTGGTTTCCTTTAAGAGGGTTGTGTTTTAAATAAAATCCTACACTTTCCTTTTTTTGCATTAAAAATTGTGACTAACTGCATAAATTGTGGTTTTTGGGGGGCTTCCTGGAATCATGTGTTACACCTATGTACAGAGTGAACATCCTGGACAGTCGGGTGATACCATGTTACTGCAATACCATTTCCTTTACAATCTATACACTTTCTACATTTTCCTTGTTTTTTGCTTTAAAGGAAGATCATGATTTTTGCCAAGCACGCGATCATTTTCAATTCCTGGAATAGTCATGTGTCGTTACACCTATGTACAGAGTGGAGAACCCGGACAGCAAGGTGATACTGTGATACCACTTTATTGTTTCCTATATCTACATTTTCCTTGTTTTTGTCATAAAAAGGGGATAAACAGTCTGAAAAGAGGTGTTGTAGTCTGGTGGATAAGTCAGTGGACTTTAGATCACAAGGTATGGGGTTCAAATCCCAGCTAGGCACTAATTTCCTTTAGCAAGCCATTAATATTTGCCACTCTCTGCCCAGGTGAAGTAAATGGGTACCGTAGGAATTCACTCCTTGAAGCTTCAGCGCCTTCATTAGGCCAGCTAGGCTGAGCCGGGGTAATAATCTAAAGCTCTTTGGAACCGCGTAGAGACATTGATAAATGTATTATGCGCAATACAAGAACAAGTATCATTATTTTCTGCAGGAATGTGGATAATTTGCAATTACCGGAACTGTCGGTTGTACGACATATGCTTCTGCGACATTTGCTCTGAGGTCAATATCCTACACTATCTGAATTCCTAACTTCAAGCCTGTACCTAACACTATATACCTAACCCTAACCCTTGCCACAAACCTTACCTTAAACCCGCCAACTTTTGACCAAACAGAGCCCGAGCAATTGTCACTCGAGAATATATCGGATCACTGGGCATTTGTGGGTCACACCTATGTACAGAGTGGAGACCCTGGACAGCAAGATGGTGATACTGTGGTACTGTGTCCGGTTTCCTTTCTCGGAACAAGGGAAGTTGTAGATTGAATGTTCCAAAGGTATGATTTACACCTGCCCTTTGGCCCACCAGGTGCAGTGATATACATGTAAGGGGGTCGGGCTAACTCGGCACTAGGGCGAACTCGGCACTGCGCGGTGACCATGTTTCAAGAGTTGAAGTCCACACTACGCACCGTACCCTTTTTTAGATTTAAATTTCATGTTTTGTATAATTTTACTTCTTGAAAGTACCTGCCCAAACATCTAACCCTGCAATGAAGATACTGTGATACTGTGTCCGGTTTCCTTTCTCGGAACAAGGAAGTTGTAGAATGAATGTTCCAAAGGTATAATTTATGTACCTGCCCAAACATCTAGCCCTCCAATGGAGATAGAAACTGTAGCAGGTTGAGCTGGAAGAGTCGCAATGGTTGAATGAAGAGCCTGGTTTTAATTTGTCTATGGTCTGGACAGACATGATTCAGAGTATGAAACGGAGAGAAAGAGAGATCATACAGACAGAAAAAGAGTGACAGAGAGAGAGAGAGACAGACAGACAGGCGGAAAAAGAAGGAGAAAGAGAAGAAAGATGGAGAGAGAGGGAGGAGAGAGAGAGAGAGAGAGATAGGACGAAGAGAGAGAGAGAGAGAGAGAGAAAACAGAAAAAGACAAGAGACAAAGTAAGAGAGTGAGAGATATTTCCCAGTATTCTCTAAGCTTATTATTTTTTATATTATGGTTCATTTATAAGATGTGCACTATGATTGCCACTTCACCCGTCTACAAAAAAAAGAAAAGAAAAATAATTTTCTTTGCCAAACCTCTGATATCACATTGATCTACGCTCTATTTCAGTTTTCTATTGAGATTATATATATATATATCTATCTATCTATATATATATATATATATATATATATATATATATATATATATATATTGATCATGTTGACGCTTAATAAATTTGTCATTCCTTGACAAATATCGGATTATTGACATCTCTACGGTTTTTTGATTTATATTTGTCTTTTCTATTTGTATTTTACCAAAACCGACGCAGAACGCTTTCTTTATATATATATATATATTAGTTTGAATGATGTTAAGCCTCATATATATATATATATTATATATGAATAATGATAACTCTTATTCCAGCCTTAGGGGGAATCCTTTTATCTCAGCCTATTGTTATCATTCGCCTTAACGCACAGTCGCTTTCGCCTTAACGTCAAATTTCTGTTGATAGAATTCCTCCTAACGTAGGAAATAATGTTGTATATACATACATATATATGTAGATATATATATATTTATATATATATATATATATATAATTATGAGAAATGAAAATGAGAGAATAATGGTTGTGTAGCTTAAATCAAAGTTCCCCAGAGCTGTCCTCCTTTTTTGAATTTCTTGCAAAGGTTTCATTTTCATTTCTCACAATATTTGTAAAGGTTTCATATTCATTTCTCACAACTACATTTCCACAAGAGTTGCCAAAGCTGTTGTATATGTTATTTCCTATATATATATATATATATATATATATATATATATATATATATATATATATATATATATATATATTCCGCTTCTACAACCTCTTTTCCAGGTTTTTGCCCGCCCCCCTTCTAAATCTTTTTGTGCCACCCCCTCCCTATTCGACACTGTGTTCTCTTAGTTTGAATGATGTTAAGCCTCAATATGACGGTCTACTCATTCAAAATGAACAAACTTTTGTTCATTTAATTAAAAAAAGAATTTAAGTAATGAATTTGAACATTATTTTTAAGATTTTGGTAGTAGATTCATCATGTAAAGTCGTTTGTTTAAATAAACTGCTAATATATACGACATACTTTCCACTCATATTCGTTTAGTTTATTGCTACTTCTGTCTCATCACTCCACACATGGCATGTGTATCTCATATATTACCTTTGCTCTTATCAAAATACAAGATAAAGACAGATAACTACAAAGAGTACAGCTGAGTCCACTGGAATTGCATTTATTATTTGCAGCAAAAATCATTCATAATTGATTTGGATGAAATTCTATAAAAAGTTGTGTCACATTTCTTGTTTATATTTCTCCATCAAGTTAAATCATATCTTTTTTTTTGCAAAACAAAATACAGTCAAAATATATATATATTTAGAATACATACGCTACGAGCACAATACATAACTTACTCTATAATATAGATACAGATTTTCCTTCAAGAATTTCAATTTTGTTTACGTTCAGCCTTTAAAACTTTTTACTCTCCATTGGTCTAGTTGGGGAAAAAATAAAATCATATACTGTACATGTATATGTATGTTTATGTACTTGGGACTGTCCCATCTTATATGCATGACTCATCAACAATATTTGAATTCAAAACCCCCCTCGAAACATACTTGTTATAAGAGAATTTCGAATGCCCTATGGTTTGGGCAAATGACAGCATATGTCTTTCCTTTTATTATTCTTTTCCTAAGCGTATAGAGACGCTACGGCAGTGATATGCTCTAAAAACATGATAAAAGCACTGTATTATTATTATTATTATTATTATTACTACTACTACTATTATCATTATTAATATAATATTATTATTTTTATTATCATTTTTATCATAATAATTACCATTACTATTATTATTATTATTATTACCATTATCATCATTATTATTATTATCATTATTATTATCATCATCATCATCATCATCAACATTACATATAATAAAGAGATAATCTTGTATCATAAAAAAAATTTACCCAACTGCATATTTTCAGATGTGCCTGATTACCACTTTAGAATACATATTCATTATATAACGGCATATTTTGGAATGATAATCTATTAATATTCATATTAGATTTTACAGGATTTGTTGTGAAATTTAATCATCTAAGTATCCTTCCTCGATATCATGGCGGGATATGGGTGAAAGGATATGGATTTAATGCCACCAAATTTGCTTCACTTTGCATCTTATACACGTAAATTAAAATGGGCAATCAAATATCACTACAATAAAATGCATTTAGTACTGTTTCCATTATAAAACACTTTGAAAATCGACATCATTTTATCATAACATAGTGTATATGAACGGTTATATCACAAATAATGAACATTGAAAAGCACTGTTTCAAGTAATGTTGATTTTGAAAAAGAAAATATACCAATCCTTTTTTAGGGTAAGAGTATGAATATATTTTGCATCTACATGCATACATTATATTCCATTATGAAACTTCACAAGATTATAATTAGGCTTTAAATGTGCCAAATACACATACGTGTATATTCAGTGTCGGATCCGGGGGGGGGGGGGGGTGCACGCGTGCCCTCTCAACAAAAAAAAATGGTTGCAAGTGTGCTCCAAGCCAAACCCAAACTTGCAGCAGTACACATCGAAAATAATAAATGAAATGGGCGTCCCTTATTTGTACTCCCGGAGCCATCTTAGAACCCAAAATGCAATTACCATTTTTTGGAGTTCTTGCTTGCTTGTCATGGAATTTCCAGACTTGTATGTGCCTACCGCAACCAAATAACCCTGGATCTGCCACTGATATGCTGATGTAAAAATGCCATTTTAAAAAGAAATGTGCTCAAAGCTACTAAGAAAATGCAGTAAAAATGGCAACGAACACTGTCATGTTTATGCAATATAGAATATATTACTACAGATATATATTTCTAATATACCTAGAATTTCAAGACTAAAGGTAAGATTATCATTCTCATTTTTGAAATATAATGATGTTGACTTCATAGTAAGTTTCCCTTTAAAATCGCCTCACTTGTAAAAAATAACTTTTTATACACCACTATATTTATTTCAAAAATACAAAATATAGCAATTGTACAAACTTGATAGGATTAAAAACACAATATACTTTTGCGATTAATGTTACAGCCAATAAATTAAGTATACACAGCATATCGTTACATGTCAAAGGTCTAAAAACTGGCTTTGATTTGGCGATTTACAAGTTCGTCTCTCACTTTTTCAGAAAATTTGTAGTATATCTCGAATCATTATCAAACACACAAATCATAATAATGATAATATGGTTATGTCTCAACGTCAAGCAAATGTGAAGAGAAGGTAATTATCTTTTCAAACAAATAGAAAAGTAAATTTTTAATGTTATTTTAGAAAAGACGAAGATCATAAGTTATTAAGCCTGAGCTATAAGGTACGAAGTGTTATATGTGTAAACAAACATTTTAAAAAGGTTTACCAACATGGTACATTTCATTTGCAGTGTTGCGTTAACATTTTAACTAAAAATTAGTCCACATACATTACAGTCGTATACCATGGTTGTAACATTCTCAGTTATTCTGACAATGATTTTCTGGCTCTGTATAAGCGAGTAACGGTGAGCTTGTATTCCACGATAATGCCAAAATTTTCCCGTCCACTGAAACAGCAAAGCATCTCGCACTCGGATGTTTGGGGTCCATCCCTTCTCCCGAATCAGCGGCTTTGCAATCTTTCCGCTCTCGTTTACAGAACAGAGAGAAACATGAAGTGAGAGAGAAGATGGTGAAAATAGAAGTAAACATTTTTCCGTGTGTTCTCCGTGTTTCATTCTATCATACTGTGCTTTCTTTTGATGCTGAAACCGTGGACTGAATGGAGCCTTTTCTGAAGGGAGGGTCCTGTAGTCTAAAGGAATTCACCCCGCTTGGATGCGACGAGTTGCCAAAGTTTGTCGTAGGAAGCGTCTCACTGTCGATTGCCGTTTCTACAATGGGGTACGTTTCATTCGTAGGCAACTGTTGGAGAAATAAAATATTACAGAGAGAGAGAGAAAAAAATTAATCATATAATATAATACGTTGAAACACATGGGCAGGAGGAAAAGATGAACAAGTAAAAGAATAATCGATACAATAATTAATGAAAATAAGTAGAAGATGGAGAAGGAGTGAAAGAATGAGAAGACGACGACTTTGAAGAAAACGATATATAGAAACAGTGCGATGAAGTCAGTGTCAAAACAAAAGTAGAATATCTCTTTGCATGTATGTTGCAAAAATTTGATCATGCCTCAAAATTGACAACTACTCTCTGGATAAATCCTCCCTATGACCATGGACAGTTGAGGGGGGGGGGGGAGGGTACGGGGGACGGGATAAAACCTAGTCGCCCCCCCCCCCGGCCGTGACAAGAAATCACTACACAGGCCTATGACAACTATACAACTAGAACAAATAACAGCCCGATTAAAACTACCGCGTATAACAACTATCCTCCAGTATACTCTCTCTCTAAAAATTAAAAAAATAAATAAATAAAAAAAATCGAGTAATCACTGACGTCACTCCCCGGGGGAATGAAAGTAGAGTGAAAAGAGAGTGAAACTCCACTCTCGTCCTCTTACAGAGCACTCGATATTCACTCCTAAACAAGTGATCACTGACGTGACTCCCGGGGGAGTGAAAACATAGTGAAAATTCACTCTTTTTTAAAGAAAGAGTAGGGTGTAATACAAACAAATAGATTTGGGGTAGTTTTCGGAAAGAAGGAAGGGAAGAAGCTGTCCGGAGGTTGACAGTCCGAGGGGTGGTCTTATAGGGAATATATAGTTCCAGTGGTGGTAGTTCACCGAGGTAGTGTAAAATACTAAAAGCTAATTAAATCATGTAATTCTAACTTTCGGCTTACCCTCATGTATCTGTCGGCAGTTTTATTTTGATTATCATCTGGTTGCTGTTGCTGTTGTTCTACGTCCTCACTAGGTTGGAAGTTATTTTGGATGAAAGCATCTGCCTGTTCCTCCCTAGTCTGCCTCCTCGTCTGAGTAGCTTTTCTTCTGTTCAAGAGAGAAAAAAAAAGGTGGAGAAAATTAAAAAGATGATTTTTTTTTACGCCGATGGCGTGTCCATATATCAATAAGCGGAGTGGGGAATTTTGCCTAATCCTACCTTTAAATCCTATACATGTATATAGGGTTTACAGCTTCAAAAATATTATTTCTCCTCCCCCCCCCCCCCCCCCCCTCAAAAAAAATGTGTAAAGTTGGGTGGGACAAAGAAACTCTATCGTTCGTATTCCACATTTATCTAGGGTAATATACATGTAGAGCAATATATCCTATATATTCTACACACACCAGGAGATATATTATCCTTGAAAACAGAAAATTAAATTTTGTTGAAAATTCACAGGTATACCGCCCCCTTGATATTCATACACCAACGGTCTTATACGACATGAAATCCATTATCATATTGTCATTAGTGAGCAGAAATGTAAAGTGAGTAATTGAAAAGTGCAAATGGATTGTGATATGAATAATTGATGAGAACTGAGAAATAAAAATGTATTCACTTACTTCCGCACCACGTATACGATTGCCCCGATCAGAGTTAAGAGTATCACTATTCCAAATATTGTTCCAATGATGAAAACTTCCCAATAATCTCCAAAAAGTTGTTCTACAGACGAAAAAAATAATGAAATAATAAAAAAAGGAAATGAAAACGAGGAAATGGGAGCATTTGACAATGACTGATGTTGTGTCGGTGTTAAATTCCATGCTGCAAACTAAAAATGACAAATAAATGTCATCAGCTTTGATTTGTAGATGTACTTACGTAGGCGTTATTTCACGAAAGGGAAGTACTTATAGAATAATTTCACATACTGCAGTTATTTGTTCGGAATTTCATCAATATTATTTACACTTCTAGTTCAATCTCTCGATTTTTTTCTCGTGAGAAAAATTTGAAGCTTATTTCAATTACTCTTAAATCTATTTTCTGAATGGCTATATATATAAAACAATCTTATGAACAAACGGTGATTAAAAGTCATAACTATACCGTAGATTTTTAAGCGCTTTCTCGGAAATTAAGAACGTGATTATAAAAGCAATCTAAAACTTAGTTTTATTTATTCGGAACCTCTGCAGTTTTACCTTCTAATCCGATTTCCATAACATATCTTAGTAAAAAAAAAAAATTCGAACAAGCATCACTCAAATAATTTTCTCTTGTTTTTCCTTGAAAGAAACATCTGATAAAAGTTTTAGATCCAGACTACATCATCTAAAACTTATCGTTTCATGCAAATAAAGTATTCGTAGTAAAAGCATGAAAATGGAATTGAATTATTGAAGATGCATATACAAAAAGAAATTAATAACACGATAAAAACTACTTTCGAAAAATAAACTCAATGGCAATTTCAAAGGCCTATTGTACTGCCCATAGAAATCAGGTTCGGATTACGTAATACACCATTATAATGTTCGCACATTTCTAAAGGTGATAGACAGGGCTACTGAAATTGTCTTGAGTTTATTTTTCGAAAGTAGTTTTCATCGTGTTTAATATTTATGTATATGTATATATATATATATATATATATATATATATATATATAGTTAATACCTTTTTCTCCTGTTTCTAGAACTCTATATTGGCATCTTTCCCCTCTGTAACCGTTCACGCACCTGTCGATTCCGGGAGAAAAGGAAATGGAAAAACGGAAATCGTTACAAAAAAGGATACAACTTTCAAAATAATTCTTTTAACACATTTTCTTTCTACAAAGTGAAAAATATAGGGCCCTTTAAAAAAAAATGGTTTTGTGGTAAGAGTTTAGTCTGTGGAAAACTGGGTTGTTTTTTAAGGGATTTTATGGGGAATGCAATCAGGCAATTGCGTGTTCTGAGATGAGTGAGAAGTACAGGAAAATTATAAACTTTGATAAACTTCCAGTGGTTCTCCATTTTTCTTTTTCATTTTACATGCACTGTCATGCTTTACAAAAATCACATTAATTATATTCAACTCAACTCAAATATATATATATATATATATATATATATATATATATATGTTAAATACAAAGTCCACGTGTTGGTAGAATATCAAAAAAACAAACTATTAGAAATGTCATGCTTTTATCCAACTTCTTTATTTCCTCACGAATTTTCGACGGTACTCACACCGTCTTTATCAAGTGAATGACAAACTTTCGAAATTGTATCCATAGCGTTTCCAAAACAATGCGCAATTAGTTTATAAGTAACCGGGCGCATTGTCTTGGAAACGCTTTACAGCTCAAAAATATCTTAAAAACGTCACGAAGACGTCACAATTGAAATACAATTGAAATATCAATTGAAATATCATATATATATATATATATATATATATATATATATATATATATGATATTTCCTCCACTATGAACTTTTCCCTAACCATCTATACTTTCTCCCTGTAAAATGGAAGTGTTGCTGTACATATCAAAGACCGTTTCCACGTGGCGGAAATGTTTCTGCTTTTACATTTATAAGCATTATTTGAATTGCATTAATCGCTGTCCATATACATTTAATATTTCACACAGTATGGGAGAAATGAGATAATAGCTGTTCAAAATAATATGTGCTATACCGGTGTGCTAAGAAAGGTAGAGTGAGATTTCACACATTTAGGAAAATTCAGAACGGGATTAGAAAATAAGAGTTATTGGAATTAAAATAAAATTTCACTCTTTGGACGCAGCAAAGACTTTAAAGGTAAGGGAGAAAGAGAGTGAGTGAGAGAGAGAGAGAGAGAGAGAGAGAGAGAGGGGGGAGACTTACTCGCATGATGGTTGGCTAATGCCAGATACCCAATGGCACATTCCCTTGTTAAAACAGTAAGCGTCGTATTTTTCCGGACAAGGTTCGAAGTGTGCGTCGGAAGTTTTCGGGAGGTAATCGGTATTCGTGCTGCCAACTTCGTCTGCAGAAGTGAGAAAAGAAAGAAAACAGAAATTTAATAATTTTCAACTGACTAAGAATGCAGATATGATGGAAAACAAGTGAATTGATATCACTGTCACGACCTTTAGAAAATAAATGAGTTAAAGATGGGTTAATGTAAAAATGCGTCTGGCTATCACAAAGGTGGGGAGAAGGTGCATACATTGTTTGCGAACACGTCAAAATTCGATGAACGGGGTAATAATAATATATCTGTAAAGCGCTTTGAGACATCTTAGATGTATTAGGCGCCATATAAATCCAAAATATGAATATCATTACATGTATATTTCATATCATTTAAAGAACAAAAACAACTCCGTTTGTACTTGATAAAATAACATCCAGAACCCCCATTTATTCTGTGATTTGTATTACCTGTAGGCTCTATTATATAAGGAATTAAGAAAGTATGATATGAATTTGAATATTCGAAATATTTCACTATCGTTTTGAAACAAAATCATGGTAATAAGTTTGAATATATACGGTACATTATAATAGGGAAAATCCATTCCCCCTGTTTTCGTGCCCAAAAATATTATCATCTTAATTATGATCCTTAATTCTATTGTTCAATGCTTTGTCTCATCATTTTACTCCTCAACCATTGTTTTTCGTGTTGAGGGTATTATTTAGGTGCATTATCAACTCTCAACAATAGACTCCAAGAAAAGACGGGCACACCAGGAAGCGTACCCCAACGATCACCGTCAGGGCGGGACTCCAGCCCGACAACTGACACCATGTTGGGGTGTAAACCACCACCAGCAAAAGGGGTAAATTCAACACCTGGTGTGGCACAGATTTGTTGCAATTAACCTTTTATTGGGGTTAGAAACGTCACGTCTGTGTGGTAAAGCATTATGTTCCAAAAAGGCATTAAAACAACATGATTTTTCTTTATGCAGGATCTACATAAACTTTACGAAGAACTGTTGATTCACGATACCTTCCGAAAGGTATGAAAACCAGATTATTTTTTTTCACTTTCATAAACTCTAGAAGAAATACCTTTATAACAATTTCCGTATAAAGTCACCATTCTGTTACCAACAATTTGTATTAATAAGCTAATTTTCGAACCGTCAGAGGGTTTTTCTTTTGAGTGATTTCAGGAAGAATTGTTGATTTATGACATTAGTCAGTTTATATTTAGACGTTGAACCTTTGAACAATATGACATTTTAAAACAAGGCCAGTTGAAGACAGCTAGCAAATGTGACTCGTTTCTGTTCTCGTTTTGCGTCATTTCCAACAATGTGCATTATGCTCGCATCTTATTTCCATGGGACTAATTTGCCATTTACATTATTTATTTCTGCTTATGACTTGTCACTGAAGAGTTAAGAAAAGAATGGTCTGATGCTTCTTTCGACCTGTATCCGTGGGTGAACTGGCACCCCGCCTCTTTTTAATGAACTCGTTCAGATTGTCACCCCGCCTCTTTTTATTGAAAACATTTCTTTCTTTTTTTCTTCAAGTAATACTAAGTATATCTGGAAGACTGACATCAATTGATGATCTGAATTTCAGCAGTTCATGGACGGCTTCGGTCTGGGACAACCCGACACAAAAGTACAATAGATGGATATCAATCGAAAATAATATTTTGCTTACATAATACATATGAATATAATTTGGACACGCAAATACTTATGGAGATGGAAAACTGGCAAGGTCATAATTGTTAATATAATACATTCACTAGTGCTATATTACGACATGTTCAATGAAACAAGAATTCCAGGCGGGATAACCAAACATATTCACTTACTATTCTAGGTCTTGATTACATTACTAATAAACATTATAGGAAGTCAAAATGTTAAGTTTACCAATCACCCAGTTTCGGTATGAAGTCAAAAACAATCATGTTTATGTTTTTGACATTATTTACTTTATGTTAATAATCACTACAATAATTTTGATTTGTAATACATCAGTATCATATCCATTCATGAGCCATACTATAGGGAAGCATATGTAGAATGCAATGTAAACATATTTTAATAAAGGTTTGGACCAAGTTTATAATTTGTTTCACAATCGCATATTTTAAATTCCTTGCCACCACGGGTCATTGTGCTCTCAAACAGTGGTGAGAAATTAATATCCAACATGCTTTTGATGCGCAAATATGATCGTAAGGTGAGATACTCTGGCGTCGTCGGAAAAAATATAAACAAAAAAGCGAAAATCCCTTACATACCAGAGGTCGCCCACTCAAACATACCTAGAATATCTTTAAAGGAGTGGGGAATTACACGGGTAATTAAAGAAACTCTTCATCGTATTATATATTGGTGTGGTGCGGTGAGGCTCTGAATAGCATTTTAGTCTGATTTTAGGAACCGGTGAGGAGATTTTAAGTGCAGTTGAAGGTGGGCGTGGAGTGGGGGGGGGGGGGGGCGTATTGTTTGACTGAGGGGAGCGGAACTGGTACAATGTACTGTTTGTTAGTTTAATTTTATTTATTTGTTTCTAAAGTGTGCTAAAAAATGTATGCTTATAACTCAAGTTGACAACTCTAAATCGTGTATATAGAGGCAAAACCTAATCACGTTTAGTCTCATACACTAGATATGGACTGGTAAGCGTTTCATTTTTATTTTTTTTGAATTCTTTAAACTAAACATGACTGTGTTGTGCCAACATTTTATGTCACATGTTAACCAGTATATTGTTATGAGATATAATGAATCCTTTAATTTATATGTTTCAGCCTGGAAAGAAAACACTTTGACATGTTATTATGCTTTCACAATAACGACGAAAGCATAACCATGAATATAATTATTTGCTTTAATGCACAATAAAACGGTTCATGAGCGATTTCCCACTTCCGGAGGGTATGAAAAGGCCTGGAAAAAAATTATTAATAAGGGATAACGGACACGAATGAAAAATTAAGATAATTAGGATAAGATACCATATCACAAAACAAAATAATTGTAGCACAAGAAATCTGGGTGATTCCCCCATATTAGAAAGATAGTTATGAAGGCATTACGTTCTTATATAGGTCATGAACCATTATACAATCAGCATTTTTTGCCAGTTTCGTGGACCCCCTTTGAAAAACCAACTTTTGTTAAAACGGCAATCCATTCCATTATGTGGAAATAGAAAAATTAAAATGAAATAATATAATTCTCAAATCAGACGTTACACTGCAATTTCTCAGTATGGCCTAAAACTTCGATCAGTAATACACCCCTTTCAAGAGTATGTGCAATAATGCTATCCGTGCCTCAAATTATTGCATTATGATTACAGTAAACAAACATACACTCGGGAATGCAACGACTTATATCAGGATTAAGCAAACATTGTACAAGACACGTCTCCGTCTGAAAACAGGTTTTTCCCACGTGCACAGACACCGTAGGGTAAATACTAAATGCTGCAACTGACGATCTGAAATCTCTCACAATATTTATTTAGATATCATTTGCAATAGATTAAATTAACAAAACTTTAGATAGATCGATAATGTATTCAAATATATGGACGCTTATACCCCAAGCCATTATTGAGTAGTGACGTATTATTGCATTAATCTGTTGAGTTTTTGTATTCCCATACCCAGAATGCAGGTTGTGTATATTAGTTGTTGCTATGTCAGACAAGGCTCTGAAAAACCTTCAGGTCGTTCCCAGTAACCATTATGATAGGAGAATGCATATAATTTGAATACATTTGCGAACTGGTATAATTGTTCTCCTGCAAAAATGTCAACCTTAATGAACCAGCCTTACTTTTTGCCTGATGGCCCGAATGACCTCGTGACGTCACAACCGGAAAGTTCCGGATGAATAGCGGAACTATATTTCGATACCGCAACAAACGGAACAACTAAATAAACACTAATCTTGATGGAGAGAGAGAGAGAGAAGTTTTTTGTATATTCTCGCCAGCAGAGCTATTCATTTCTAAAAATTTCCGGTTAATTTAAAACCTTTCGACAAAAGAAATGTATACTAAGTTCAGATTTTGAAAAGATACTTTGTCAAACCTTCAGCGATTTCCATTCTTCTCTGAGTCGGTCTGATAACAAGAAAGAATCATTTGAATGAATTGCTTTACACGGTTTACAGGCATGGTGTGTCAAGCGATGTATGGTTTTTAGAGGAAACTGTTCAGCTTTGTAGGTCTTTTCTTTCGAAATTTACCATCTCTTTTATACACCAAACAATGAATGAAAACCGCATGTGTTTTAAAAATCTAATTTCATTTTCTCTGATTGTACACTACTAGTATTACGACGGGTGTACGAAGAACGCATATATTATCTAACAACTCTGCATGGCTATACACCGAAATATATCGTGACAACCTCAATGTAAAGGACATAGAACATACAAGTACAGTAGTACTTGTCATCGAATGCTCTTTTTTTTGCGAAAAAACATAGATACTTAAAAATACAAATTTAGCTGGAGAACGGAATGAATTACTGAAGGCCAGTGGACGAGAAATCCAAAAATTATTGAACCAAACCTGTGCTATCTCAAAATTTCTTCTACGTTACCTCTCACAAATAGAGTTATTATAAGTATATAATAAGTATAAAACAGTGGAAGAACTTTAACGTAAGCAACTTTCAGACTGTACATAATGTGTTAAATTTGTCCCCAATTCAACCCGTCATCGGAGAGAAGCTCTAATAGTTCTTATTTCATCAAATTATTGATTACAATGATCGACCAATGAACCGTCCAAAGTTTGCGCGAATTAATTAATTTTATTTTTACCCACATTCAAAGAGCAGGCTGGAGAGCGGCTCTGTGTAAGTGCGTTGCCATGGGAACGCAAAACATGACTGCCTGCATGCTGCAAAATATTACACAGACAAATTAATCCGAACGTATAGTTCTGTGAATGAAGCGACGGCGTTGTATATAAAGGGTGGTCCGGAAAACGGAAGTCAACATAAAAAACGAGTATTAGCTAATTACATTCTATGGCCCAACCCAACCGTATCGGACCACAGATGAAACTAAGGAACGGTTCTCAGACTATGCATAATTATGATCTCATTTTGTACGTTGAACGACTATATAATATGTGCATGATGTGCCATCTGCTGATCCGATATACCGTGGAAATGTCAACTTTTTAAGCAACTTATGTCTTTTTACGCAACTTATATCAGAACTTCAGTCTTCTGATGGACCTGTTTAGAATGATTAATTTGGATATTGAAAGCCCACTCAATGTCTCCAATTACTAGCTCATTGTGAAAAAACCGAAACAACAAATATTTATAAAAAGAAAAGAATGCATACATTCATGTGTTTGTGATGTTTGTCTGTTTTGAATGATACGCGTGGGTGCTATTTTCAACAAGACCGTATAATGGAAAGATAATGCCTCATGTAGACAATTGGCTAAAAATAGCCAAGATGAATGTAAAGATTGGAATCAAATGGTTTGGGCATTTCATTTCTTTATTCTCAAATGTTTTACATTTCGGTTGAAAACAGGCTATTATTCATACTGAAAGATCACAATCTCATTCCGTGTTATCCAATAGAAAAGGGTCATACAAAGAATGTAAAACCGAAATTTTGTACGGAAAAAAATTAAGAAAGATGATCAAAAGATATTAAAGGACAAACGTCATTTTCAACGAGCTTGCACTGCACTCACTGATTGCGTGTAAGAAGTCATTCTACAAACATCGAAAGTCATTCTAGAAACATCGAAACATTCGATTTGACGTTTCAACCTAGACTAAAATAAACTAATGTAATCCCTCTTGGCCAACTCATTAAAGGTTCGTTCACATCAAGTCACCCAATCCGATGGTCTACCAACGCAGCGATAACTTGAAACGGTCTGGAATCGGACGCCAAATGTAAGCGGCGCCTTTTTTTATTCTGCAGATTCATTGCTTCTGTTCGGAAGGTGTGTGTATGCAGACGATCAGTGCAACACGTGGCCTGTGTTTGTAAACCTTTGACCAAACAGTGCTATTGATTGCATACCGATTCGATGACACAATCATGTTACGTTTCTAAAACTTTGGTCGGCCATCGGTGCCTGTTCAAGAGCTCCATATTGCCAGGGATTGCGTATTGCTCAATCATGACGAAATACACCCCTGCGATTTCAGATGCTAACTTATTTCGGGGGAAGTACAAGTCAGAGATATAAACATATATTAATCTTGCATTGTAAAATTATATCCCTTAAGAAGGGGGAGGCCCCCGAAAATGCGGATAGAATAAATTTCAGTTGGCAATCAATGCATTACTATTGTGTGTGTGTGTGTGTTATATATATATATATATATATATATATATATATATATATATATATATATAACTATTTAACATTATTTAAGAGTTAACATCTCAAGTCAATATAGTTCACCGCTTGAGGCGTGATATGTTTAAAATATATGCCTTTTGGGCTTGAAGATGACTAGAATCTTATACTAAATCTCTAGACCTCCATTTTACGACGAGTTGTTTTCAGTATGTTGTATCGTACATATTGAACTTGACAAACACCTATAAACATAACCTCGATAAAATAAACACAGCAATTGCCTAGTACTGAATCCATGGAGCAAACTCGATTTTAAGCAAATGATAGAACCCGATACTTCACCTCACTTAAGTTCAGATTGATCATTGATTATTAATTTGACAAAGAACAGCCACCTCTATACAGAAAGTAAAAGCTAAAATCATTTTTACAGTCAATTTATCATGTCTTCTAAAAAACAGTGGGTGTGATCAACTATATTTCATAACTAGAACAAAGCTCTATTTACTTTGCAATTCTATACATAAATATTACTATTTTACCTACTCTTCCCATGTTTCAATGTTTAGCGAGAGCATAATATCGACCTACGATAATAATTTAGTGGGTGACGAATTAACATAGTTCATTAACCACGGTGAAATAGAAGAAACATAACTCATGAATACAAATTAACAGTATTTTGTATTTGTTAACTATTCTCCCACATATTGGTTTTTCTATACCTCAGGTTTGTGACATGCAATTAAAACAGCAATATTTAATGTTAAATCCCAAATATCTTCCAGACACAAGTTATTATTTTTTTTAATGTAGATTAACCAATGTTGCTGTCTGCGTGATAGGAAATGAGTCAATGAATATAGATGTCTTGGCGGATTCCAAGATGATGCACGTATATTTATCCCCTTTTTTGTAATTACATATTTGAGTTGGGAACGATGAATGCATTAAAAAGGAAAATGCCAGAAAGTCACAATCCGAATAAAGGATTATACATCCTCATTACATCCTACCAATAACCTCTCGCTATAAATATCTATAATTGAGTTGGTATATCTCAATCTCTAAATAATTTAAAATTTTCAATCACTCCTACGCCGCCTTCGTTCAAATTAAAAAAGTTTCACACAGCTTACCAAGTATTATAGGAAATGGCATATATGATATGAATGGGTAAACCTAATGATTGCATAAAGATCTTGATGTTCTTTCTTCCACCTCCCTGATGTTAGCTAACTGATCCGATTCTGTACGCCCGATAGCCTTGGTGGAAACACTTTTAGGCGATTCCTCTACTTCATTTTATTAGTCAAAATACATTTGAAATACTAGTGAAAATTTGGGATGATTTTTGAAACAAACGTTTCTTTTTTTAACTTGCAAAATTTGTCATATTATTTACCGAAACATTTCAAAGTAATTTTGAGAATAATGTCGATTAAGATGATGGATCAAAGAAAAATGTATTCAGAATGAAACCAAGATAATAACATTGAAATTTAATAAAATTCATCTTTTTGAAAAGGGTATAAATTAAATTCATGAATCCTTTATTTATTAATTTTATCTATTTATCTTTGTTCTCATTATGTTCTTTTAGAAATATAAATATTGTTTGAAATTAATGCTGACATAAACGAATATAGCATTCGATACATCTTTGTCACGACGTAACAACAGGATGGATTTCCAAGCCATCATTTTCACGACAATCATCTCGGTTACTGTACGCCAAAGATGAAATATGGTTCATGGCTATTTCTATACTGTTGACAAAGTGCCACCGGCAGGTTAAGGCAGGTTCTTCTTTGTGCCCATTTCCACAATGTCAAACGCGAAGCTTTTCAAGTGCCGCAGATTAAAGAGAGAATACCAAAAGATGACGTGTACAACCCCCTGACATTCTCTGTCTCGGCGATGTCTCTATCTTATCGGCGACAAAGCGTGAGCAACAAAAGGACTTATGAATGCATGATCGGTGGTGAAAGGGGTGAGGAATTCCTGGCAAATCGCTACAAGGACCCGTGGAAAGTCGTCGCGAAGTTTGACATCGAACAAGGTTAGGACATTTTTATAGCTTGGAGACAATCGATTTGACTTTAGATGTCTATTTAAATCAAGGAATTATCCCAATATTTTCTGAGAAAGCATCAACAAAGATTATGATCGGAACATTCCTAAAGAGATATAAGTATAAATGAAACAATGTCGTTGTCAAACTTCGCGACGACATTGTTAGAGATATAAGTATAAATGAAACAATGTCGTTGTCCTTTAGGCTTCCCTTTTCTTTTCCTCAGCAAATGCGACCGATTTTTCCAGAAAAAAACATGTGATTAGGAAATTAGTCATTATTCCCTATAAATTTCACTTTTGTAGCCCAAAGTCTGAACTTAAAACGTCCAAAAAATGTTTGTATTAAACTTATGAAAAGGCTTTGCACAATAAGAGTAATTTTGATCTTTATTATACATTAGCACAATAATTACAATCCAGGGAAGGTCACATATGTTTTATATTTTTATTCTAGGAATTCATTTCTGTCGGGCAGAAGAGTGAAAGACATTTGGTCAAATTTAATGGGAGCTAGTCATGATGCACTCTTTCAACCCGTCACGAGCAAAAGACATTAACCAGTTAAATGTAAAAGAAAACGAAAGTGCTGACCGTGTTTACAATGAGAGAGAGAGAGAGAGAGAGAGAGAGAGAGAGAGAGAGAGAGAGAGAAAGCCAGCTGCAAAAAGAATATTAACAAACTCTAATTATTCACCCTTTATTGGGCGCTGTGTTTAACATTGACCTTGATCTGTAAATATGTCGTCACTGGAAAAGAAATTGGTGTAAAAAGTATTTCATTGTTTATAAAAACAAACATAACCTCAATATAATGCCACTCAGAAGCTATTTTGGCTCTATTGTGCTAAGCAATGCTTTTTTTTTCAATTCTTGGGAGATCTTTGAACAGACAAGTCATCAGGAAAGACGCTGTACTATGATCGTGGACATTACGAGTATGGGAGTTCTAATTTTACTACTGCTGTCTTATAATGATAAATATCATTCTTATTCCTATCCTCTATATCAAAGATTTTTCATATTTTTTTTTACATTTCTACTTCAGATATGCATAATGGTTGCACATTATCTAAAGTTAACATGCCGAAGTGACGCCATTTCGTGCGCGTTGTGACTATTATGACCACGATGACTTGAGAAGCACAAGGTCAGTTTATAAGATGCAAGAGAAAGCAGTACATTAAAGGGAGAAAAGTCAGTGCATTAAAGGTAACAAAATCAGATAGGAGAGTTTTATGTAATGGAAAACGAAGACAAACGACAAAATCTCTCTCCCACTCAATATCTCTTCATTTTTCTTCGTTGTTTTTTTTTTTCCTTAATGACCAATCATTAACGAATCCTAAACTTTATTTCTCTTTACATCATCGTCTTGTCGATGTCATTGACCAACTCTACATGGTAGTATAACCAGTATGCCATCATGACGTCTGCCAGCATATGACGTTAAGATATCTGCAGATGCTAGAGCTTTCCACGGAGTTCTAATTAATTAAGGCAAGAAGTACTTGCTAAAACTCTTTTACACTTAACCTGAATGAAAACAATACACTCCACAATTTGTATCAAATGAGCTTGTTACTTCTCCATCTATCAACTGAACTGAGCATCTTTATTTTGTCAAGATGCTCAAAGATTTCCCTTAGCTAGCTATATAAGGACACGATGAAGTGCGTCTGCCCGAGCCTCTTTACTAAGAAGACGAGGTTGTTTCAGTGTCTTCCATGAAACATTAAGTTTGGCTGGATAGGTGGAGTGACGACATCAGATCAGTCTAGAGCATGCGTGCTAACAAACCGTAAATCAGGTTGATAGGGATGACAATTGTGACAAGTGTTTACAGTCAATTTCAGACAACTCCAAAAGATCAACCCGACAGTGCATCCCACTTTCTGTTCCATAAGCAATAACTAATTCTAAAGATTCCACCTAAACTTCGGGTCCAAGGAGTTGATGAATCATGAAACAGAAACAATAAACTTTGATTTTTATATTATTATCATAAGTGTTTCGGAGGGTTACCACAATTTCGCAGGAAAAGTCTGACTCTCTTGAGAAACATATTGAATGTGATCAAAACAAATATTCACATTCATGAAGCGCCTTCATCGTCTGGTATGAACAATTTGATGATGAGTGAGTCTTACGGTTCATGGAGTTGATGATACACAATAGAAAGCTTTGATTTATTTCGGGCCTTGTCATGATCACATTACGATGTTTATGAATAAAGTGCTGGGACACACGGAACAAACTATGACTTTCTAGTGAAGCATGTTGAAAACATTGAAACAAAACGTATATATTTGCGAAGTATGACCAAACATATTAAAAAAAAAACAAAAACAGACCCTTCATATTCATTACCTATGATCAATTTATTCATTCATTTTTTAAAACAAATTTCGCTGAATATCTTGGAAAGGTTGATATTTCGTCCTGTTTTTTCATTAATGGTTAAGAAGAAAATTCTCCTTTCAATGACTCTTTTTTTTAAGGTACTTTACAATATCATTGTGACGTCTTATATTCTTTCGGCCATGGGACTGCTCTGGTTGTTTGCAGGAGGTCGGAAATATCAATAGTCGGCTTGATCTTCAAATATATGGACCAATGATGTCAAAGAACTTAGTACCAAAGGAATGGGGTGGGTAGGGTGAGCTATATGGTTGAATTATACACACAGTCACACACACACACACACACACACACACACACACACACATATATATATATATTGTTATCATCAATCAATCATGATGTCTGTGTCTAAAGAATATTGTATATATTTTTAAAAATAGAAATCTTCAGAAAAAAATTATTACAAAGGGGGGAGTGGGATGATGCAAGTATTGAAACAAAATATCAGTTGGATTTTTTAACATATGGATGCAAGTGGGTATACATCAGCTTGGGCTTTTTACAGCACTTGATATTGTGTACCTATTATGTTCGCTAACATGCCAGACTTTGTTCGAGTGTCAACCAGAAAGGTATTTCGTCATATAGGAAAGCCTACTCGGAGCTTTACAACTGCTTTCTTTCAGCTCACAGTGCAAAGCAATAAATATCACACGATCTACTCGATAAAATCTTCCACCAACCAATAATAGCTTCCATGCTCGTCATAAAAATAACATTCAATGGTCATTTAATTATTATATACTCTTTAACTTTCGCGCCATTTTAAGACTTTATGTTTCCTGTACGTGGATGATCCGGGTCATATGATTCTATTTATCTGGGTTATCTAAATAATGGTCAAATCTTCTAGGCCATAATTTTCCAGTATTAAAGGAACATGGCACCGCCTGTCGATAACTAAATTTTTGTTTAGGGGAAACAAAATTGTTCCCACGCCCAATGATATATTCAGTTGTGACCCCATAACGATTTCGGGCAATTATTATAATACCAACGGATAAAAGGAACGTACAGTACCGCCAGTCGATATCTAAACTTTAGACTAACTTGTTCTCATGCTCAATGATATATTTGGTTTTGACCCCCATAACGATTTTGTTCAATTCCTGTGATACCAACTGATTGCTCGGGTTGAATATACGGAGCTTTCATGCTTTTACAAATTTATTTGCATGTCAGAACTCGTGAAGTACAAAGTTCTTTCATTTCTTTTGTGTTACGTCGTATGAATGGAATCGTCATGCTATCTCTGTTTCCTTTTCCCACCGCCGCTGTGCATTCAATGAAAACGATATTCCAATATCAGCTTTGCCCAGGAATGCGTTCCTTTTCAGAGCTTAGGCGATATTTAGACCTTAGGAATACTTTATCTTAATATAGAATCCCTAAATGTGATTCTGATGTCATGTGAAATGGACTGACAGTCCTTTTATCTATTTCGTTAGTCTTTTAATGCATTTTGAAGTGGCCCTACGACAATGTGCTTTTAAAAAAGAAGATTGTCCTTTGCCGGGTAATACCGGAAATCATTGGTATTTTGCAATAGTCGCCATAGCCTTTGTAAATTCGCTCGTACAAAGAACGTCATATTGATTATCGATCTGTTGAGGGTTATTTAGCTGTAGCTCATTCATGGGTAGACCTTCTCTGGGCAGGTTGGCATGTGGCAACCAAAAAACGAATGCCAAACAGTATTGATATGCAGTTTGCAGAGACCACTGCTAAAAGACGAGGGTGTCGTCTTGAGGACACCCTCGCAGCAAATGCAAACACTGTCAAATGGTAAGGCATCAGTGGTGATTTTGGTGTTTTGATCGAACCTTTAGGCTCTCTGTGAGTCTAGAGGATTCTTGCAAGGTTCATCAAGTATATACACACAACAAAGCGATCTAGTATAATAATTACCACAAAGATTCATTGAATACTATAACGGATATGAGAGTAAATCCCGGCTTAACCTAAGCAACCATAACCACAAAGAGGATTCCCTGGCTTAAATAGATTTTGTTTCTTAAAGTAAAAAGGGATGGATAGTCATTTTTCAATCAAATTGTCTTAATCGTGCCCAGTTCACTTATAGATGTCCAATACAAGAGCAGACAGGCTTACTCATTTTTATATTACTTCACTCCTTTTTAAAAACTTGTGAATCAGCACAATTCCATTCCCTTACCATTTTCTACTTAACCAGAAAAAAAAATACTTTGAAAAGAAAAATTGTTTAATGATTTTCTCCAGGACAACGAATTGATTGAAACAACAATAATTGTTTTCAAATGCATATTGAAGAGGTGAACATATTAGTAAAACTGAAGTCTCTTATAAAAGGACTATGAATGGATCGTCATTCCCAATAACACGAACTTAAGGTAACGGAGATATATAAAACAACAGATATGTCAACTTGTGTATAGCCTTACAGGGGGATTTTATACCGTTTCACCGATGTTTGGAATTACGAAAGGAAGAAACTAGTGACATAAATATTTCAAAAGTTAAACATTCCACAGGAAATCTCGGAGAGAGAGAGAGAAAGAGAGGAGGGGAAGGAGAGGGGCGCTCAAACGTTCTATCATTGCAGGTTATCCAAACAAACAAACAAATGTTTTTGTCATGGTAGAAGTGTATAATTAACATTGACCGATAATTTTTGATTGACATGAACCTCTTGAAGTGAAGTTAGGTATTATAATTTAGATTCGCGCATATTCTAGTAATAAGAATGATTAAAAAAAAAAAAAGAAGTAAGATTCTTACCTGGCGTTTCTATAGTGTAAGTAGGTGTAAAATTAACACCATTTGTCTCCTGGTCTGCCATCACAATGATATTTCGGAATTGAATACTGATAGTTCAATAGTACTGATGATTAAAAAACACAAAAACAGGTAAGGAAAAATCCTGATCGCTGCCCCAAAATTCTCGATCTTTAATACACACGGGCGAACACACGCGTATTAATTTGTCAGTGAAAATTTGAAGAATATTAAGTTAGCTGTCGAAGACCAGATAGTTGTAAAATGTTTCAACAAGTTGCCGAATACTTCCCAAAAGCATAGAAAGGGGGAGGTACCGAACGCTGAATGAAGACAACTGAAACCGGTTTTCACACGTGTTCGCGTCGTAGTATCTCGCCTTTCCTGCATGAATGAATGAAATTCGATCGATTTGCTGCCTATATTTATGTGCAGATCGAAACGCGCGCGCGTGTTGACTGCATAGACAGGTCTGTGTGCGTGGGAGCATATGAGCATGATGAGGGTGTATTGTATGTGTCTATTTGCGTGTATGGAAATATATTCCCCTCTCTTTCTTTCTCGCTCTGTTAATTGTCTTCTGTTCAAAATATCTATATACTTCCTCTCTATATATCTCTCTCTTCCTCCCTTCTCTTTCTAAATATATCACCCCTTTAATGGCACTTATATTAAAAATTAATTATTAAGCGAAACGCGTAAGGGATTACTACAAGCATATCCAAGCGTGGTTTTAATTTTCTATTCTTCTCCTAATTGGATAGAAGAATGTACCTTCAATTCCGGATGGCATTATCATCCGGGAGAAGAGAGAGAGAGAGAGAGAGAGAGGAACACAAATTTTGTATTCACTAACAGGTTTCATTCAGTGTATATCACCATAACATATATATATATATATATATATATATATATATATATATATATATATATATATATATATATATATCCATTTTTAGGATGATTTTTAAGCCTCATTCGCGGTTACGTTCTTTTGCTTTTCTATAAATTGATATTGGTGACATTTTGTGGATTACATTTTTTTGAAAGATAATGCTGTATTTTCTTCTAAGTTTGCGAAATATTGCCAAAATGAGCATCCTTCTTAGAGACTGTCCGTTACGAAGTCGAGAAAACCTTATGTGTGTTAACCAAGAATTCGTCCTAACGATTCAGTCTTTGGTATGAAACCTCTTCCGGTAATTCAAAATTCACAGGGCGACTCAACACACGAAACAAAGTCAGATACATTGTCTTTAAGGTTTGAAATTATCTCTTAAAATGTAGAGGGGAAACTGAATACTTTATCTCGCGATAATTTGTGTTTACGATTCCCGTTTGACAGCAATATTCCGCGTGCAGTTGCTAATATCTTGTAAATTATAATGGCATGCCCTTCTTTGTATGCATTTTCATTTGCTTTTCTTATTTTCATTTTTATATCTTAATTAAGTGACGGTTCAGGTTTACTTTAATACTAGTATCTATGAAGAATATAAGAATCAGGAATTAAAAGGAGACTCGTTCCCTAAAAAAAAAAAAAAAAAAAAAAAAACCCTGAGGGATTTGATATTTGCGAATTGTGCATCCCTCTGCATGATTCACATAAATATTGTTTATGAAAGCATGTGTGCACAGACTAAGCATGCTAAGTAAGGTGTTATTAGGTGAATTAGACAGGTAATGAATACACATGTTCTATTAACACGATAAAAACTACTTTCGAAAAATCAACTGAAGGCAATTTCAATAGCCCTGTCTGTCACCTTTAGAAATGTGCGAACATTGGTCAAAAATACACAAGCATAATTTTAGATGCACCATTGAAACTCAGCTGAAGTCTTTTTACTTTAAGATATTCCATAATGTTTTTGCTTTGAATTCATTCTTGTTCAAGATAGATAGAACTGACTCACCATTGTGCACATTTTGTTAAAAAAATCCAGAGACATTGAAACACTTGTTCTGTGATTGTGAGAAGGTTAAACATCTTTGGAACAGCGTTACTGATGCCGTTGATAAATGTACAGGTAAGTTTACTGTTAACTCAGATTTTAATTATGTATTTGGAGTTGATACAGGCAGTTGCCACGATACATGTATCAATTATATATTCTTATGCTTTAAATTCTATGTCATTCGATGCAAGTTTCAAAAGTCTGAGTTAAACTTATTGAAAGTAAAAAAGAATATTGAGTATAAAATTGCACAAAAGAATGATAAGTTATGCTTACATTTCAAAAAATGGTCTTTTGATCTGAAATTCTAATAGAAACCCTTTGAATAACCTCTGTTTTCACTTTATTTAAATAGTCATGTTAAGATACCCTTTTTATTATGATGCATGTTACTGGACTTAACTCATTGTATATATATATATACATGTGTGTATATATATATATATATATATATATATATATATATATATATATATATATATATATATATGTTTATATTTGTTTGTTATTTTTGTGTTTTATGTTTCTGTTTTTGGTTTTCAATAAAAACATAAATACAAAAAAAAAAAAGAAGAAATGTGCGAACATTACAATCGCGTATTACGTAATCCGAACAAGATTTCTATGGGCAGTACAATAGGCCTTTGAAATTGCACTTGAGTTTATTTTTCGAAAGTAGTTTTTATCGTGTTTATTAATATTACCTACTTCCAACAGGGGTAGCCCGAGGGTTTTGTAAAACGTGGGGGAGGGGGGGGGGGGGGGGTTAATTCCGCCAAAGTCTGACTGCATTACCGACCTTGACCAGCATAATATCTAATTTGAAGTGTGTTACACCTTTTGAAAAGAAATGATAGGAATTTACATTGGTACACTTACCTTGTGTACCTTCCGGGTTGGTAGATTGCTGATTATCACTCGTCGTGAATCCATCTTCTTCCATTGTCTGGGTCGATATGGTGGATGAGACACGGATGGGCGTGGTCGCCCTTGTCGTAATGTCTTCTTCGATCGTAAGTTTGACGGCTTTGACTGCTTTCTTCGACTGAGGGACGCCATCAGACAACAGTTCGAACGTCCTCTTGCTGCTTCCCAACCTCTGCACAAATACAATGTATTTATCACCCAAGACGGCTCCACTAAGGCACCGTGGAGACAGAGGCGCCGGTGTCGTCATGGCGACGGTATACGCCCTGGTATCTGGTGGTGTCGGTGACGCCATTAAGCTCGCATCTCGTGAAGGTGGCGGCGCCTCGGTGACGTCAGAAACTCTTAATCTTATTTTCTTCTTGTGGAGTTTTGCGTCCCCTTTGAGAACTTGGAGTACTTTGAAAATGAAAATACTTTCACCTTCCAGCTTCACCAATGTTCCCGCCAACACGGTTTCGGCTCTTTGCGTCCTATCCGTGAGACTTAAAGAAGGATCGGCATCGCAGCTTGCCAAAGTGGATGTTAACGTAGCACAGGAGAGTATGATGAGCAATGTGACACTCATGAAAAAATGCACCGTTCCGCTGGCTTGGTGCCGGCAATGCGCTTCGCTGGCCATGCTTGCTAAATAAATTAGATTCCACTTGCTTGGTAAATTAAATGCAAATTGACTGTACAGTTTAATGGAAGCTATAGAAAATCGATCACAACAGCACACTGCATGTGTTTCTTCAGGAATTGGTTCTTTACAGTATAAAGCAGTAGACCAACGAACGAATTTTCCTCCAATAAACTTACGTTTATGACGTTCGCATTTGTGTACACCTATACTTGCATTTACAAGGTGTGATTTTCTTGTATTCAGCTGGAATCCTCGTTTTTCACAATGGCACTTTTCTTCAATATTTCGCAACCCCAAGTTCACGGTTTAAAAACAATTTTTCAAGGCTTATCGATCAATACAGATGCATTTTCTATTAACCGTTTATCTATGCCGACGTGTGCTGATGGTGCTGTAGGGCCTTTCCGCCCGAAGATAACCCGAGAGTTGAGGGTAAGGAAGCAATCGGATATAGCCCAAATCACTTTCCACCACGCGTTATGATAATGTCATGATATATAGCATGAAACAGTTGTAATAATATCTGGTAGATTAATCAATAGTGTAGAAAATCGGAAATAATAATGTCGGAATCAGTCTCTGGATAGAAGCGGACCGCCTGCATAAAGATTCGGAAACCAGAATTAATCACATAATCCTCATTCAGGAATAAAATGCCCACTTTCCGATGTAAAGAGAAAGGAATGATCTCGTATCCAGAAATGTAACCACCAGAGCGCTGTATTGATCCACCAAGCGAGTAAGTGTGGTTGTCATGCAATGGTAGAGCAAAAGCATGAATGAGTGATGTAGCGCAGTCCGGAGCTTTTTGTGTATCAGGCAACCTCTAGGGATTGGGAAACCCACTTTTGGCGGAAGAAAACAAGCCAATTAGTTATAGCCACATAAGAATGAAATCAAACAGCCAAGGTTAACAGTCCATTGAAGTTTTGTTTTTCTTCCGCTTGGTTTACAAAATAGCAGCACTTATACGCAACACGATCGTGACCGCTGTTTACCTGCAACCGACGATGTTTAATTTTAGCTATGAGTGTCAAAGCCTAGATCGAATACCACAGACATTAGTTTCTAATGACACCCCCGGAAAAAAAAAGTTTGGTAGGCGGACGTCCGATAGTATGAAAGGCGCTGTGTGGAAAGGCCACTAACTGACGAAACTTCCTCAGGTATGTCTGTACATCTAGGTCAATCTGGAGTCAAAGATAGACGGAATAGACGGACGATGAATGAATCATGACCTGTTTGATCACAATTTCGTCTAAAATAGCGTTTATCCTAGAGTCTTTTTATTGGTAAATATGAGCGCAACAGGAGGTTATCAGTGATGCTTTGGTAGACTTTGAGAGGTGGAGATGGTCGTGAAGGCATGACTCACAAGCGACGCTTTAAAGAATCCCGTTCTTTCACGTCTGCTTTTATTAAGTGTCGTCAGCTAGTGCGGCTCTTGAGGAAGAGAGAGAGAGAGAGAGAGAAAGAGACAGAGACACAGATTTGAACTCATAGACCGATCCATCGAAATAGATTTGATAAAGAGTGGGCATTTTAGATCGCGCGGTAAACGGCTTTTTTTTTTTTTTTTTTTCGTGATGCGCTGAATTCGGTGCGACGAAGACAAATTCTTGTACCCACTTGACGCTTCTTCCGCCCGATGCCCAATTAAAGGGCACGACCCCGCACGGCGGAGCTTCTTTCTCAGAATCGGTTTCCAGGGATGGCTGCTAGCTGCCCTACGCCAGGGTTAATACCATGTTCAAGCAAGTACCTCTGGGCATCAAAGAGTCTCTTTGTATGCTAAGTATCAGCCTGACATACGGAGATGCATTTGCACTTTTTACATGGAGGAAGACGATCTTTCAAGTCGTATATCCAAGTTTTATGCGGCTATAAAAGACGAATCGATTTGCTTACCCTAGAGAGAATAAAAACATTTGAATGATATTGCAGTGTCACTGGTCTGAATAGAAAGGGAAATCGTTGGGTAGACGCCTACCGGAGGACACCACTTAACAGAATAGAGAAGTTATGGATCAAGAGAGCTTAAAATAAGAAGAATACTCGGGCATGTCTGATGTTAATCCGTAGATTGAGAGCTTTTAATGTGAAGCTCTTCGGAATGGACGTCCAATGCAGTTGGCCAAAAGCCTTTCAGTCTTCACTTTAAGAAATATCAATTAATTCATTGAAATTGGGGTAACATATTCTTTAGATAATATCATTGACACTTACTCACATACCTCCTTGCTCAAATGTAATAGATAAACTTATTCATTATTGCAAAGAATGAATTGAAAAGGTGAAACAAAAAGCATAACTATATCATATTAATCTGATAATTATCTGTGTGTGAAAGCATAAAATCAACCTCAAAACTCTTTACCTGGCCTTCTATGGGTTAACGGTTAAGGAGTATGAAGAAAATGAAGGAAAACATATATCCCCCTCTATAAGTACATATCAATAAGTACATATATATTCATATTTACAACTCATTCATTAAACATATAGGCAATCAAAAAATTATATTTTTTTCTGATTTGCACTGTAGTGATATAATTGACTTCCGGCTATCTCATTTTTACGTTTAATTGATAGCGCCAACATCGGTAAATGTTTTACTAAGTTTAAAATATCGATGGGGTGGGGTCTTTTTTTGTCTCTTAATTTGTTGAAAAGTTCAAGTACAAAAGGGAAACCTGGTCATAATCCCTTAGAATATATGCTAATGATTATTTTTCAAAATAATTGTAATTTGATATTTACATTTCCCGGAAAAGCATATCTATCCCTCGATCAAAATATCGTGCAATCAAATTGTCACAGTTAGTACAAGAAAGATAACCCAGTTTCGATCGCCGGGATTCCTGTAAAAATTATCGTCTTTCAAGGAAGTCCGGGCTTCTTACGACGCGTCTCCGAAAAGTGACCGATTAATTTACACTCCGCTGCTGCCATCTAATTGTGCAGACATTTGCAAACAGGTAACATCTACGTGAATGAAAAACAGCCCGAGGGGCTAGGGGTATCAGCGAATGAAAAAAAAAAGTAAGTTATGGAGAAAGATAGAAAGAGAGAGAAAGAGAGAGAAAAAACATTCTCGTATGATATGATATGAAGCACGTTATCAGAATTCATCAGTTTATTTGTGATAAAAAAATTAATGTAAAATATATCAAATGACTTTTCGATATTTCAAAATTTACGAAAGAGAATAACAGCTTGCCGCAATCCAAGGCGATTTATAATTACTAAATCAACACAGACCGACAAGGATTTGTTGTTTTTTTTTTGCTAAGAGTATACACTCTACACGCAAGTGTCCGGTAAAAATTTAGTATTTCCATTAAGAGAGCTTGTAAGTAGGTGATTTCAAGATTTCTATAAAAATATAGAAGATATAAGATATTACGTCAATAAAATTCTTCCAAATAAAATCGACTGCATTCTTATATCTAGTTAATAACACTCGTAATTCTCTGAAATATGCTCTAAAATATCAAAATTTGCGTTGGTTGGAAACAATTTATGATTATCACTACCCACCAAACTTTAATAATTATCTTGTTTTTTCAATGGGACATAATTTATAACTACTTCATGAAATATCTCAATAAGCCAATACCATTTCTTCAAAGTTTCTCATATATTGTGAATGATAATTTTATATAGAATGACAAGCGAAAATGACAAAATTCCGACGTATCTTTCAATTGTACTTGAGCTCAAGAAGTCTGAGAAATCACGCAAGTCCTAGCAATTTAAGTTAGGAAATATATTCTTTTAGTTTTTATCATCACTGCTGCGGTAAAAATGCAGCAAGACGGAGAACAAGAATTCTTTTCTAGAATTCCACTCCCTCATGGAGCCTTTGTAGTTATATAACTTCTGTTTCACAGAGCTATAATGAAAGAGAAAATGACAATAATAATATTTTGAAATGATGTAATATTGCTTTCATCCCGGTCTAGTCTCAAATGCTTTTAAATCACAATCCGCTGACTTTCTATTGCCGGCCTATTAGCATTTAAAATAGAATTGATCTTCACAATGCTTGAAAATGAATGATTTATCAAATGAGAATATTCTATCACAGTCATAAATAAATCTGTCAAGGATTTGTAGTTTTGTATTATCAACCGTTAATACAAAAGTAAACATTAACACAAATCTGATAAATAATAGACACCTTTTAAATTTTCATCTCTTCAAATCTGGTACGATTCTTTTTTAAATCTCAAACGTCATTTTCATTTAAAAAAACCAGTGACTTAGGTAATTACTTTAATGCAATAATGTATTTTTTTCCTTTATTGAAATGCCTATTCATCATTTTCATAATCTATTGTTGTGTTTCTATAGTAAACATTAACACAAATCTGAAAAAATAGACACCTTTTAAATATGAATGTTCATCTCTTCAAATCTGGTACATCTTAGAGGAGGTGCGAATGGCTCAGTGGTAAAGCAGTGGTCTCGTAACTGGGAGGACCCGAGTTCAAAACCAAGTGGAATGCCATAGTGCCCTTTGGTAAGGTATCTAATTCTCATTACTAAGTCCCTCGAAGAGTACTTAAAGCCGTCGGTCCCCTGATTGCTTACTTACAAGCATACAAATCTTTCTTAGCAGTCAGATAAAAAATACCAACTTTTTATCTCATACATAATTTTCATTAAAAAAAAACAACAACAATGACGTGGATAATTACTTTAATGCAATAGTAGGTTTTATTGAAATGCCTTTTGAGAGTTTTCATAATCTATTCCTGTATTTTCTATAGTAAACATGATTATCACTTGTTTACGTCATGCACATGTATATTTATAGCGTTTATGCCTAGTCCTAAATGATGTGAAAACTAAAATCCCTTTGATTCTAATTGATTCATTTATGTCATCTGTTGTTGTCACCGTTATTCTCACGCAAACCATTCATGCATTTCCGCTGGTAGATTACAATACCACGAGAAATATAGTAAACAATGTTCTTCAACACGTTGATTGCCTTGCCAAAATATAACTTGACTTTGAATGCGATCGAAAATATCCGTGCAAAACAAAGGACGTAATTCACATGCCAATATGAATCAACAGTGGGTGGATGGGGGTGGGGTCCAGGAATTCGGGCAGAATGGTCTGAATTAGTATCATGAACACGTCTTAATTATGTTCATTGTGATTATGCAACACCATAGGCTAGACGTTTAATGTGTGTGGATCATTTAATATTTTACCTGCTTATGCCTTATTTACAAAATATGTGCGTGTGTGGGTGAGGATGTATGTGGGTGTGTGTGTGTGTGTGTGTATAGGCATTGGTAGTGAAAGGCGTAATTGTAGCTGTTGGTTATTCATTTAAAGTATGACGTTCGACCCATATTTACAAGTGACAGCCGGCCGTTTTTGAGAAGATGAGTACATCAGATCAAATAAACGAATTGTAACTCAGGCGGAAAAGGATATCCTTGTACGACTGCACATACATCTAAGAATATAAAAGCGCCATTATTACACTATCAAATCGGCGATATGATTGCGGATCAACATAAGAGTGAGATTTAGAAGCAAGAACTGTTACACTTTGCACAACGCGTGGTCTGAAGTGTCCACTGGTACTCGGAATTGTGATGTTTTTGAGGAAATATTATTCAGAATGCGGAGGAAAAAATGTGAAAGTAATTTCTCATACATAACCATAAAAACAAGGAATATAACTTCTTTGTATGATTTTTTGTTTTTGTTTTAAGGAGGTCTTGGAATGAGAGTTAGTATTCCGGATTAAAAAAAAATCACGATCTATAACCGTTTTCTTAAAAGGTAGAATCATATGATATTGCTTCCCCCTCTCTCTATTTGCTAGAAATGGACTTCAACTGCTGAACATGGCGGGTTGTCTTGCGTACCATTATTTTTAATAATGATAATAATATTCTGGATTTATATAGCACCTAATACATCTACGATGTCTCTAGGCGCTTTACAGACATATTATTACCCCGGTCATCGGATTCATTGGTAGCCTGCACACAATGTATGCACCTTCTCCACTCCCTGGGGAGCCTTCCAGCCAGGCTCATTTTTTCAGACGCTCACAATGCTGATTAAACCACACTGACTTTCGCATCGTACCGGGTACCCACTGAACACCTGGGTTGAGAGGAGCAATGTAGATAAAATGCCTTGCTCAAGGACATTAGTGCCGTACCGGGGTTCGAACCCACGACCTTTGCATCTCCAGTCAAGTGTTTAAACCACTCGACTATGACACCTCTATCATGTAGTATAAATGAAAGTCTCTGTCTTAGACTCTTCATGTGTATATTAAGGGAGAATGAGCGAACATGCTTGGGTCTCTTTTTGTAGTTTTTACCTGTCACAGGAAAACTATAATCATTATGTAAGAAAGAAGAACGATTTATTCCTTCGTTCTCTAGTGTTTGTATTTTCCATTTGATTGTAGGTGCATTTCTCGTCAATTACCAGACTAAAATATTTTCGTCAAGAAAATCCTTTTACCACTCATGGAACCATCGTCAATTTCGGCGGCGGTCACGACCTTTAATTTGAAGAGGTGAAAATCCCAATACAATAGGCAAAGTTTTGAGAAAATACTTCCTTCTACATTATATGATGATAGAATATCTGATTTCATGCCAGATTCTTCAATAGTAATATGCACATGAAGAGTTTAAGACAGACACGCACACACACACATACACACATCCCATCTGTCACATGCGTTAAATATATTAAGGTTAACACTTCTTCTTCCTCATTTCTTGATGTATATGTATGTTATGTGTAATTACGCATTTGATATTTAATTTGTTGTATTTTGCAGTATTCAATGTATTATTCACTTTGTTTTTAAATGTATATATATACATTTGTTTGTATTTTGAAGGGACACAGTGAAAACCAGCAAATTTTTGCTGATTTGTGCTACCCTTTTTCAAATATGCGATTTAAACAAATAAATAAATAGGATCTTTATCATCTTGATCAAGTAATATTTTTAGGCTATTTTTTGCCGGTGATCTTGCTCCTTTCCAGCACATGTGCTAGAGATCACAAACTTGCTATAGGAGGCGATTCCTCGTGGTAGGAAGGTACGGGGTGCGAGGTTATCGTAGATAACCTCGCATAAGTGTGAGTGTCCTTTTACTCCAAAAGTGGGATAAAATGAGCCAGTGAAATAAAATACATGTAGAAGATAGATCACGTATATGTATTGTTAAAAATATTCAAGCATTTGTAATGAGGGACAAATTATTTTCTTTTTACAGAAAACAAATTATCTATTCATTAACTCTTACAATCAGACATTTTTAAAAGGCCAGATTAATTTGCGTTTAATATGTAAATCAAGTTTTTTTCGTGGAACTTTGTTTTCAAATTTACCGTGTTTAATATAAGGATGCAGCTGAGATGCCCTCCTTAGATAAACATCTTCAGACATCGTTCCTGTAGGCTATAAGTGGAAGTTCATCTTAGTGTATATGTGCGCCAATGAAAAGACAAAATGTGGCCCAAATGTTCGTCTGAGCAATTAACGCCATAATAATTGTATTCGCTATAACTTCATCCTTCACTTCATGATGAAAAGAAAATTGATGGAGTTTTGACTCATATATTATCCCTTCCAAATGATTTCAAGCTTGAAGAAATCACTATCTTCATAACTAGCGTAATTGTAATGTAATGTTTTGAAAGAATACAATAGATGTCAGCACCGTTAGAGTGAAAAGGGTATTTTCATGGCGATTACATTACATATTATTTCCATTAAGTTTTATACATGCGGTTTTTTTTTTCACTTTGTATTATTTCTTTGTTGAGATCAAATTATAGATATGATCTATTGAATGTCATTTGATTTGATTTGATTTGATTTGATTTATTGACAGTTTCAATCATTCATATTAACATAATACTGCAGTGCATAACATAAAATGAATGCAATAACAATAATATATCACAATGATGTTTTTCCTTACATAGGGGCACATAATCAAATATCAATAAGTAAAAAATATGATGCACAGATATTGACCTATTAAGTGATATTGAAAACAGTTGGACATATTTAAAAGCAAAGCTTGTATATTATATGTCCAGAAACTTATATAACTTAATCACAAATGGGTCGTTCAATAATATTAAATTAAATTCATAAAGCATCATTACGACAAGCGAATTGTTGATGAGAAAGAATTGATAAGTGAGTTGAGATAGAAGGACTATTGCCTCAACCCATAAGAAAAACTAACTGTGAAAGGAAAGTGGAAGTGCAAGACGGTGTGAAAACAAAAGAGAATGAAGAGAAGGAGGGAGGAGGAAGGAGGGAAATGAAAGATAATGAGTGTGTCAGTGTGTGAGAAGAAGGAAGAGAGAAGGCAGGAAAAAGAAGGGGTGAAAAGGGAGTAAAACAGAGAATACAGGCGGAGATGGAGAGAGAGAGATAGAGTTAGAGGTGGGTCCTGCTCGCTCAGTTTGAATTCATTGCATATAGTTGAAGGAGATGTTTTTTCAACTTGCTTAAATAGATATACAATAATAATTATGTCGAAAACTATTCATTAGCTTTCATATCATTTATTGTCATTTTAGTGAAAAGGGGTGTTGTTATTAGGAATGCCAACAATGCGTAAAGTACAATGTTTGTTTTAACCAGAGTGACCACAGAGACATTGGGCATTATAGCGTGTATAGAGCATTCTAGGACATGTCGGCTGTGACCGCAAAGTGTTGCGAAAGAAATGTTTATTGAGCAGAACCTAAACAAAATAATGCCAGTGCACTTGAATTTGATGGATGGAAAAAAGTAATCATTATCCTATTGACGTAGTACAGTTAATTTTTTTTTCTCTCTATTTTTTTTTCTTCTCGTTCTCTGCGCTCACACCTCAGTCCCACCGACGGGAATGACGACAGACCGACAAAATTACATTACACCAAATGCCCAAGACTTAATTCGTCGATGATTGGTCGGTTTGAAATCGGTTTTGCTGTGTGAATGGGGTATCCAACACGCACTCTCTCATTCTCTCTCTTTCTCTCCTCCCCATCTCTCTGCCTCTTTCCTTCTCACTCACTCATCATTTCTGTCTCATTGTCTCTGTCTTCCACGTGGGTATAGATATCTGTGTGAATTTTCATTCCCCTCTACCCCCCCCCTCCCCCTCTACCATGTCTACCCCCCCCCCTCTCATCATTTCTGTCCTTGTTTCACTCATATTCCCTTTATCCTTTCATCCACTTTTCTTTTACATGTCTTATAAAGCTGTACCAAAAAAAAAAGACAATCTAATTTTCAAGGCACCGCTAATCCTCTTTTACGCAGATTATCTTGTAATATTCTCACGGTCAGTGGCGCATCTAGGTATTCTGGCGCCCGGGGCAAACTATCAAATCTGCGCCCCCCCCCCCCCATGCCCAAACTTAGATTAATGAGCCTTTTTAATTTAGAAATGATGGTACTACGTGAAAAAGAGTTTTGGTGCACATAACCCTGGGTTGTTAGCACAAATTTGATGAGTTATTGTATAAGCGAGGGAGCAACGCGACCGAGTAGTAGATTTTTTTTCCTTTTCACCCCTCAAATTGAAATTTCTTATGTATTTTAACCCTTACATTAAAAAAAAAAAAAAAATGCAAGGGAATACAGCGACCTTGCAATACATTTTATTTTTTTTTTGAAATTTCGAACATTTCTATTTTGGGGGCGCAAAATGAATGAAAACCCTAAAGAAATATATTTGAGGAAGTGAGTAAGGCAATTGCAAGGCAAATTTATGATTTCTTTTCGAATGTTCTACACTGGTGCTTTTTACGCACTTATATCCCACCAGGGCGGGCAAAACTTAACAAGCTTCTGCCTTATGCAGTGGCGGGGGCAAAGCAATTAGAGTCAATTAATGGATAACACTTTATAAACGCCATCAGGGGCGCGAAATAGCTAGATTTTGAAAATAATTATGCGAGGGAGCAAAGCGACCGAGCTATAGAAAATTTTTGCATTTTAAACCCTATAAAATACAATTTCTTATGCATTTTTGTTTTATCTTATCTCTTGTCTTATCTCTCCCCCTTTTCTTTCTCTCTTTTGCGTTTTGCGCCCCCCTTAAAGTGCCGCCCGGGGCACGTGCACCCTCTGCCCCCCCCCGTAGATACGCCACTGCTCACGGTTAACTCGTTCAACGCTGAACGATATCGTAACAATACTAGATTACATAAAACTGAACATTTTCTCTCGTTGTTTTATTGTTAGAGCTAATTGAACAAGGTTTGAAAGTGAGTTGCTCCGTATATTTATGCAGGGGTAACCCTGTCGGAAAGAACACAGTGTCCCATAGTGTGTTCACATAAGTCGACTATGTGAAGATGTGATTCACAATTTTAAAAACGCTCGAATTTAACAGTGTGAAGATGATTTCACACTGTGGACACCTCCATAGTGTGGTTTACCACAGAGTGTTCACATCGCGATGTTCGATTTCACGGTGTGAATATTTACTCGCTCACAATGTGAAGATGTGATTCACAATGTTAAAACACTCGAATTTAACGGTGTGAAGATGATTTCACACTGTGTTTTACACTATGAGATACAGTGTGTTCTTTCCGGCAGGGAAATAACTATTTCTAAGGAGATAGAAAGCCCAGTTATCCTAAGTGAAACGTGTGTAACCCCTCTGGAACTGAGAACAATCAAGCCGTCAGGGTCTGAAAGTGAACTGTTTGCGGATGTTGGTGCAGTGTTAAATACTGTCAGACCGATTTTGATGACTTTGCCTTTGTTAAAACAAACAATTAGTCACAGCAATAAACATGTTAAAATATCACTTTCCGAATAACAATTAACAGCACGTGATATTTTATTACCAGGTGTCTATCTAGTTATGTTTTTGTTTTTGTTTTTCTTATCTTGATGAGTTAAGAATTGGTATTCAATGAGCAGTATAGCCTAGTTGAAGACAGAATGGATTTTCGACTCTTTAAACGAAATGAAATTTTCACAGATTTAAGGATACGCTGTAGTACCTCTCCTCAGGGACGGATACAGGATTTTGTAATAGATGGGCACAATATTCCGAATTCTTTCTGACAAGCAAATCAACAACAAAGAAAACCCCTAAGGTCATTACATTTGGGGGTGCCTTTTTACTCCCAAATTGTATGACAAGCAACAAAAAAAAAAAAGGAAGAAAAAGAGGAAGAAAAGAATATATACGAAAAAAGGGGGTCCACTCACTACTCATAAGGACGGCTATTCATAGAAAACCCCCATTCATTTGACACGCGTTATGAATAGCGGTCCTTATGAATAGTTATGAATAGTGGTCCTTATGAACGGAAGCCCCTATGAATAGCGAAGTAATTTGTCTGGTTTGCTCGCTATGTAGAAGGACCGCTATTCATACAAAACCGTTATTCATTTGGTCACGCGTTATGGATAGCGGTCCTTATGAATAAGTGGTCCTTATGATTAGCGAGGTTACCCCGAAAAAAGGTCATCACCTCAAAAGCAGAGGGGGCACAGTCTTGGAGTTGTGTACTTACGATATGACACTTGGGGTTTCAAAGGGGGGGGGGGGGGGGGCAAGGGCAGGATGTGGGGATGTGCCCCCTAAATCCGCCAGTGCCTCTCCTGTCAACCTACTGTACATTCTTAAAAGGGAGGTGAGAAAGAAGAGTCTGTATTCATTAACTCCAGACTCGGTTAAAATAATTTTCAGTGATGCCCAATGAGGCCCATATCACCTGGAGACTAGGCTTAATTTTTGCGACGGAACTGACAAAAAGTTTGTCAAACTTTTACACTTTTTGTCGTAAAAGTTCCGCAGACCTCTTGACTCGATTGCTTTAAAGTTTAACACTTGAGCATCAATTAAATTCCTGATTTATGTGGTAATAATTAGGACAATGACACTTTCGACATTTTCACGACGAAAATGAACAAGATCGATTTTCCCAGTAACTTGATATAGAAATGTGAAATATATCATTATTAAGATAATAATTTTGTGTCTTTGACCAGGACAATTATAGATATTCCTCCACAAAAGAAAGTACAACAATTCAGTGTAAAACATTATGACAATTTAAAAGCGCTATGAAGAAATACCTTATATCAAACCATGTGTAAACACAAGTACGGTATTATTTTACTTGAATATGATATAATATATAGTATATTCGTAGGCTTTTGGTTCCTCTGATAAAACCATGTGTCCTAGCTGTATGCTGTGTTCGATGTGCATGTAGGGGGGGGGGTATTTTTATTTTAATCGCCTATGCGGTAATGTATATATATATATATGTAATGATTATAGTCCACGTATTGGCGAAATTACTAAACAAGAAGAAAACAGTAGAAATGCATTAATTGCCAACTGAAATTTATTCGATCCGAATTTTCGGCCCCCCCCCCTTTCTTCAGGGATAAATACTTACCTATATACGTATATAGATGTATATATATATATATACATATATATATATATATAAATATATATATATATATATATATATATATATATATATATATATATATACATATATATATATATATATATATATATATATATATATATATATATATATATATATATATATATATATATATATATATATATATATATATATATATATATATATATACGTATATGTATATATACGAGGGAACTTATACCCCAAAAGCCTTATAGGCTTTTATAGGCTTTTATAGGCTTTTCCAAAGCTCTCTCTTTTAATTTTCATGTAATTTTAAGTTCTAAACAGGCTGTATAACATGGATATGTCTTGTAACTTTGTACATGTTTGTATGGAAATGGAAAATAAATGAAACGGAACGAAGGGAAACGGAACGAAACGAAAATGTTTCAGTCCAAGGCATATAACGTTGGAGCATTGCTTGGCAGAATAGTTATCCTTCTATATGAAAGAAAATCAATTAGTTGATAATATGATAATAATTTTACAGTATGACCATAGCAAATACCCGCTATTATACTTCATCATTACCTTTTGATTGCTATTTGACTCCTCTGTTATAGATACTTACAATCTACTTGATATCAATATTTTACTTCTTTTCATGCATTTTGTCATCAACAATGTAAAATCAAATTAGAGGAATTTATCAATAAATATTATTCAATAAATATTAATGAATATGCATCCCCAAAATATTATTTTTCCTAGATTTTTTTCCTAAGATGGAAAATCCAACTGTTGAGCTACTTTGTAGCTTTATGATCCTACTCAAACAAATTCCACAAACCACCAAAATTATCTTTTCCAAAATTGTTGTTAGCGCCATAGAGGTTTATTTATTAAGAGATACTAGATATGAAATTCATGAAAAATGTTAACTAATGTTTTGATTTAAAAAAAAAATAGTTTGATGTGCAATCTAATTATGGAGCTTTTTTTTTTACTTGTAGCTCGATGATCCAAATTTGATTGAATTTTTAAATGAAATTAATACTTTCCATTCTCGTTAGTTGAAAAAGACAAGCCTTCTCACGTTCATCAAAGAAAGGAAAAGGATGGTTTGAAGATGTTTTTTGCCATACTCCATTTGATCTTTATTTATCCTTTAGCTTTAATTGTTTAATGGAAAAAAAAGATGTTTAATGACATTAGGACCAGTATGTATAATTACTTACAACATGTACAACGTTAGCTCATTTCTATAACCACCTCCTGTTTTACTCTATTTCAAAGCTGCTATTTGATTCTAGACTTGATTCCAGACTTCTTTCTAGACTTGCTTGAATAAACATATTAAAAAATAAAAAAGATTATATAAACATAAATATTGGGTAATTAATGTTACCGAAAATAAAATTGTATGCGAAAGAGTATTTTGATTTTCATTAAAGTATAAATGTCTATCCTCGATAGATTTTTAACCCATTACCCACGGTCCCTGTACTAAGCCTATGGGGATGAGAAAATCCAGTAGTCACAGGGTTAATATATAAAAGAAAACAGGTAGAAGACGATCGAGCCTTCTTATTGTCAGCCATCAAAAAAAGGACAAAGATGGTTATAAGATGATATTTTTTTTGTCAAACGCCGTTTGATCTTCCATATCATTTGGCTTGAATTGTTTAATGGAAAAGGATGCTTATTATGAGAAGAGGACTGTTAAATGTATAATTACTTGCAAGGTGGAACTCATTTCTATAACCCAGCTCCCCTCGTTTAATTGCATTTCAAGCAGCCCTTTGTTGCCATATTTTTTTCTAAACTTGTTAGGATAATATATATAAAAAAATACAGCAATATCTATGTTGTACGTTTTTTTTTATATTATCCTAACAAGCTTAGAAAAAAGTATGGCAACAAAGGACTGCTTTGAAATGCAATATTTACTGAGACAGAAAAATATACTATGAAATAGTAACATATATATTAAGTAAACTTTTACCATGCGCAGTGATACACAACGGATTACAAATGGAAGAAATTTGCATGGATGTTAATGTTTTTCTAAATGTTTTGAAAATCTTGTAATTATATAACACTATCTAAGACTTTACTCTAATAGTAGTAGTAGTACATTACTACTACTACTACTACTGGTACTACTACTACTACTGCTACTACTACTACTACTACTACTATACTTCTACTATTACTCTACACTTCCTAGTACCACAACGAGTACATGTATTATTTTTACTACTACTCCTACTGCTGCTGCTGCTGCAACAAATAATAATAAAAGTAATAGTAATAGTTATAGTGGTATAGTATTAATATTGATAGTAATAATAATAATAGTAATAGTAATTTTAAGTTACGAGCACAAGGCCACTAACTCTACATATTGGTGGAAAGCATAGTCGATATACATATAGTCTCTATTTTGCTTTTCAAATAGTTAAAATATTTGATTTTTTTAAATTTGATTTTATTGACTGTTTTCAATCATTCATAATGAGATAATACTGCATAACATAAAATGAATACAATAACAATAATATATAACAATGATGTTTTTCCATAGATAGGGGCACATAATCAAATATGAATAAGGAAAAAAATATGATGCACAGATATTGACCTATTAAGTGATATTGAAAAGAGTTGGACATATTTAAAAGCAAAGCTTGTATGTTATATGTCCGGAAACTTATATAACTTAATCACGATTGGGTCGTTCAATAATATTAAATTCATAAAGCATCATTACGACAAGCGAATTATTCATAAGAATCGATTAAGGAAAATGGCAATTGAAATAGATTATCTCCAGTTTGTGACGTCATTAAAATGTATTAATTTGATGTCACAGAAGAGATATCCTCATTCTCCTAGTGATGTATTTTATTTATATTTCTTGAATTGCTTATAAAAGGAAATGGATGTTACTTTGGTGGTTTGAGCTTTCCATTAATAAATATATCTCAATCAGTACTTCAAAAAGGCTAATTGCAAATAGGTATACAAGCCTTGATAAGAGTCCTTGGTCGGCACCACAATTCAGCAAACGACAAAAACGAAATCATATTTTTCGAGGACATGGAATCACGGGGTGTAATTATCATTACAGATTTATACAGTGAAAACAAAGTAATATTCTAAACTGCGGTTATATTTTTAATGGATAAAACATGCTACATATTTTATGAAACAACAAAGTAATTGAATTTCACAAACTTAATTGTCAAAAACACCATCCTTGTCATTCTCAGAGCCAACGTCTGGAAGCTCCTATACCTTTAAAAGAAAGAAAAAAAAATCCTCATCGTCTTTACTAATGAATTGATTAAAAACTCTGGCAAGCCTTTTTCTCTCATTCCCTGTCCATTCTCATGACTGAACTTTCTTTTGGAATTTGTAAAGGATTGATTGTAACCTCTTTGACCACATATATGACAGTCCGTATGGCCAAATTATGTAACCGCTAGAATGTAATCGTAACGGGTCATATTGCCATGTTTATTGGACCTTTATCATATGAGAAGACCAGTCATGGTCAAAATGATAAATTTGTTAATTTTTTGTGTAATTTCAATCTTAAGAATTATATTGGCTGTGTATTCACTGTCGGCCTACTGAGTCTAGTAGATTACTTAATAAACAGATTTAATTGCTTAAAAATCAATTCAGTAAGTAAAAAATAATCAATTATCTGATTGTTGAATAAGTTCAAATCTACCACATTATATTTCGATTCAATTGACCAATCATTTCAGCTCGTAAATGGTGCTTATTTCTTACGTTCTGTTCAGTGGTCATCTTCCTGTTTCACCTGATTGTTTAACCTCTTTTTATTAACCCCAACGCAAATTTAAGATCAAAATAATAGCCGATCACAAGTTCTGCTCATTACCTTTTTGCACTATCAAGAGGACTGGAATGTTCTGACTGCCACTCCTTCCGTTTTCTTTCTGCTGGTCCCGGTTCCGGAATTGCTCCGAGGACCTTGCGGGCGTACAACGGATATAGGGGTTGCGCACGGTAGAATCAGCGACACAGGCAGCGGTGGGAACAGACGGTCAGGTGGTTCGTGGGAAAGCCAATTGTTTTATTTAGGAACTTCGTTTCTAAATGTGTTTCGTTGTCAAGGACATTGTTTACGTGGTGTGGTTTTAGGAATAAACAACTTGGTGTCATTAAAAAAGAGAAAACAACATTTCCTGCCGATAGTTAGATCCTTGATAAGTTTGTTGTTACACTTTGCCCGACATTGTGTCCAAAGTCTTAAACGATTTTAATTGGCTTTGCATGGAGGAAGTATCGCAACTTACGAAAATAAATTATCAAATCATTTTGATAAAAATGTCATAAAAACAACATATTCCGTACATCCTTGATAAGTCGTTGTAACACTCTGTGAAAGGTCTAAAACGATTTATTGGCAATATATAGCTGTCAGTTGCAACATTATATCCACATGCATGGGGGACATTTTGCATTTTGCAATGAATAAGTCATTACAAATTTCAGGTACTTCTATTTTGCCAGTCATAGGGACTGCAAAAATACAAAAGGGAAAGGAATCAAAAAAAGACGTGTATATGTAGGTACAATAAAGTAAAATCATATTCTTACTATTTTAAATTTGGATTGTACTTATAGGAGATTTATTGACAATAACAAAATTAATCTTATTTATAAGAAATAAGTGTTGATAGACACATAATCGTGACCCTCTATATTTTCTTACATGAATTTACTTTTTCATTTTCATGTATAATCATAGTAAATAATTCCGTTTGTACAACAGTACTACAGCATCGTCAATAAAATTTTAATTCTTTTATATCTATCTAATTGTTATTGCTATTATCATTATTTGTTATTCTTGCTTAAATCAGTGCATATTCCTTTATAAGCTTTGTGCTTTGTTTTTGTCCACTTCTCATCTTTACAAATAAATTTGTACTCTAAACATTTCATTCTGTGAACAAAATTTATCTTTATGTTTTAATGACAAATAGATACTTTTTAAAGAAGAAAAGTGCTAAACCTGTTCTGAAGTAGAATAAGATAGAGAGAGAGAGAGAGAGAGAGAGGGGGGGGGGTGGGGGTTGGAGGTGATCTTGAATTATACAACTTCTGCTTCTAGAATATCAGTGAACATTAACACTCCGTGACTCTGGCTCTGTCTATCAACAATTTTCTTATTCTTGATTATATTACTGAACTACCAGAATCATTATACTTTCTTCTTTCTCTCTAAAGAAGTGTACGGCTGAATGGAAAAAAAAAAAACAACATGTTAATTCAGTGCGAGTACGCTCCACCAAAAGATGGACAGATCTGGACTTATGCAGGTTCATAACTCAGGTAATTGAAATTTAGTACATTTGAACATTACACTTGCAGGAAATTTCCAAGATGCGTACTTTATATCCTCTCCATCTTATTTTCTGTCTACATTACCAGTTTAAACAAATATTCATTCATTTCATTATTATTGTTATTATTATCACTATTATTATTATTATTATTATCATTATTATTATTATCATTATTATTATTATCACTATTATTCTTCTTCTTCTTCTTCTTCTTCTTCTTATTATTATCATTATTTTTATCATTATTGATATCATAATATCATTATCATTATTTTCATTATTATTATAATTACCGTGTATTATTATTATTATCATTATTATTATTATCATTATTGATATCATACTATCATTATTTTCATTATTATTATAATTACCGTGTATTATTATTATCATCATTATTATCATTATTATCATCACTATCATTATCATTATTTTCATTATTATTATAATTACCGTGTATTATTATCATTATTGTTATTATCATTAAATCATTATTATTATTATTATTGTTTTCATTACTTTTACATTTGTCATGTAATCAATTATGTTATCGATGTATGCTTCAAGGCTCCCTTGCAAAGGAGGCCCTCGTGGCTTTAACAATACTACCCTGCTTTTAAAGAAGACATTAAAATATAAATAAATAAATGAATAAATGAATAAATAAATGAATACGTGAATGAACGTATAGATAAACAAACAAATAAATAAATGAATGAATGGATAAGTGAATAGAAAAATTTAAAAAAGCAAACAAATTAACATATATTATTCAGAATTCGTCACGCATTTAATATGAATGTGAAAAGTTATCAAAAGGAAAAAGTTAGAGCGTGTGATGATTCTTTCCTATCCGTGTTAAATGTTTGGTATTGCTTCCAAGGCAACCAGACGGAAATCATTAATGATGGTCTTTGCACTATACTTGATATGTTAGTTTTACACCGTCCCTTTTCCGTTCACATAGAGATCTGTGGTTTTTGTTCTTTGCCTTAAAAGAACGCCCTGGAAAGACGCAAATAGGCAAAAAAATTGGGTGATATATTACGGTAACCATGGTAACGATAAGTTAGTTTGAAGTAAGAAAGATGATTTCATCGATGATCTTTAACCTAGATGTATTAATCTTTTCAACCTTAATCAACCATAATCCATGCGATTGTGTATAGATAACTAGATGAATGGCGAAATATGTTAAAGTGAAATACACAATTTCTATATGGTGGTATCAGTATTTCATTAATAACGAAGCTTATCATTAAGTGATGATATTTTACTTCTGACAGAAATGACAGGCGTTAATGTCAAAATAATCATTACAATAATTTTCCATTTATGTAGTGCTGTAGTAGAGAGAAAAGGTGATAAATTAAGTAAATATTTGATGATTATTTTACGTAAAACTTTCAAAAATGTTTCGCTTTATTTCAAATAGTAATTACGCCCTAAAATCCACATTGTAGAGTTATGTAGCACTATATCACCAAAGTATATACATGTATATACTTCAAATTTGTCAGTTAGATTTGTCAATTCCGACTAAATGTCTTTGGTGGACATTCTGGCTAAACAAGATCAAACAGAGTAAAAATATCCGATTACATTTGTCATTTTGACAGGATTTGTCAAGACACATTCTACTGATAAAGACCAAGTAAAAACAATCAAATAGTCATTTAAACCGAATAAACCAATTTGGTTGGTCTTTGTGACGGAAAATCGGAAATCCTGGTGGCACATATCTACCAAGTGAATTTTTAAATCTGAAACTATCTTTAGAACTGTGTAAGGGCTTCACGGAGTATTAAACTCGTCATACTATTGACACCCTTACAAAATGTGCACCACCTCCACTGCCTACAAAATAAAGCTAATCACAATCGATTTCGGGATTCCGGTTTCCACTTCGTTGAGCTGCTCCTGGGACTTGAACCAAGGTCAAAATGATCTGGACCCAGTCTCATAAAGAGTTGCAATTGATTCGAATCGATCGCAACTCAACTTCAGATTGAAAGCAGCCACAACTCCGGACCTGAAATGAGATAATTATAGGAGACTGTAAATTTTTTCATTGATTGGATTCTGAATTTGTATCAATCGTAACTCTGTATACAAGACAGGGCAGAACATCCGTTATTAAACAACAATGTTACTTGATCACATAGTCTAACAGATATCGGTGCTCAATTCTTAGTAAACCTTATTCGGTGACTTTTCTGGACATACAGACGGGGGCCCGTCCCCCCCCCCCGGTCATCTATTCCAGAGAAAAAGGGGGAAACAGAGAGAAAGAAAAGAAGTTAAAAAAAAAAAGAAACATGAAAGAACAAAAAAAAAAAAAAAAAGAGGGAAAGGCGATGTGAAAAAATGATACAACTCAATCTCATACCTGCCCCTCATTCCGTGTCCTCTCGCTATCTACATCCGCCTAATATAGATGTATTTCCGGTGCCCCAATGACGCCAGTGCCCCCGCAATCTCTGGACCCGCGCTACGCCACTGAGGAAATATATTGACCCCTCAGCAAAGGTAATGATGAAGAAGGTCTGTTATGTAAATTCTCTTCTACCACCTTTTTTTATCTGACTTCTACACACTAAATTTCCCATGAATTTTCCCATGTCGGGTGAAAAGTACATCGAGGAGGAAGTGATTTTTTTTCCTTCAAATTCACAAGGTCATGAAAGTGGATTTCCATGTTTTATCAAACGTTCAATATTTGTAACAGTAAACCTCTATTCTCATATCAATTCTGACAAATGATTTGTCCATTCTTTGTCTGCAATATTTATAACAGAGACATGCTTTTTAGACGTGACGCGTGAGCGGTATTTGCATTGTCAACACAATATAAACCATTTCAAAAAATGAAGACTTCAAGTCGTCTTCAAAGAATGCGAAGAATTTGATCTTGTGTCATACATGATTCAAATGTTTGCTGTCGGATGGCGGAACCTTGTAAATTCTATTGAAAAGTAATCAATTATATTAAATTTCTTTCGTTTGGTGGTCATTATGCAAACTGGTTTACGCGATGTCGGAAAGAGGCGGAAACAGCGTTTCATTGGACGAAGACCGCATTAGCCAGAAAAATTCTCCTTCAATGAGTTTCGTTAATCATTTTCGTTGATATTAGACTTTTTATTAGGCCTTTTATGTGGATTTTATTATGTACCTTTTGCTTTCATGTTGAGTGCTTTTCTGTTGGTTTACATTTAGCTGGAAGAGACGGAACCGGCATTTAATTCGAGATGACCACTATCAAACAGAAATTCTTATGAAAATCATCTTGAAATGTTTTCTTATATTTCCTCTTGGAGTAAACGGTCATTTTGAATTTCTAAATACTGACAAAGGAGCCCATCAATTTTGATTTGAAAGAAAAAAATTATGTCACGCGCTAGGCTTTGCAGTGCTACCTCTTTTCCTTGTTTTTTTTTTTTTGTTGGAGGTCGGAGTTATAATTTTCTGAAGGTTGCAATGTGGTAAAACATTCTTCGACTTGTATCTTTTATTAGGTACGCCACAAATATTTCACATTTTTTTGTGTGAATGAAATGTCCTCGAGATGAATTAAACACATCAATCTCCCGTATATGACAATAACTCTTCTCCACAAATAATGATTATCTCGTTATATTATGACGTAAATTATCTATTCATGACTTACACAAATGTGTATCTATATATAATTTCATGCACTGTATAACTTTAGTATCCTTCTAAATTGTGACGTCACATGACGAATACCCGCAGTCCTGGTTCCAATTTAAAAAAAAGAAAAATTTATGAGTTAGGTAAATTAATGTGGCAAATCATCATTTAAAAAAAAAAATGATACCAAGACTTTTGAAGGCGTCAAGTAATAAAGCTAAGTTATTTGATTTAACAGACGGCTCAGGCGTGGGTTTTTAAAAAGTCAACGTCTTTTATCTCCATGCATTTTGTAAAAAGCAAAACAGTCAAACGAACTGTGGTAATGTTTAGGATAAAGGTCATTAGTTGTTGCTTACGTGATGAATTGATTTTTAAAAAAAATCCCTTTGGTTATCACATATAGGCCTACCAATGATAGAAAATACCATTCTGATCAAGTTGATATTTGAAGAATAAGGATGATCGATCGAGGAGAAAGGAGAAGAAGAATAAAAAAGAAGAAAAAGAAGAAAAAGAAGAAAAAGAAGAAGAAGAAGAAAAAAGAAAAAGAAGAAAAGAAGAAAAAGAAGAAGGAGAAGAAGAAGAAGAAAGAAGAAGAAAGAAAAAAAAAAAAAAGAAGAAGAAGAAGAAAGAGAAGAAGAAGTAAGAAGATATATGATTACAATGTTAATAATAATTCAAATAGTTGCATATATCTGCCTAACTTTTGATATTTTTGTTGGATATTTTTTATATATAGATGGTGAACAGAGACGTCTTTTGAAATTGTGATAACGAACTAAACGACCTCAAAATCACTTTGCCGCCCGCTGGTATCATTTCTATATCTGGAAGCCTTCAATGAGGCCAGGACAATGGATGCATGGTCTGAAGCCAGCATGAATCGTTAGGCGTGGGACTGAAATAAACCCGCCCTCAAAAACCGTTCAGTTTACCGTCGGTGCGCAAAGCTTGCAGCGCAGCGTGGTGGTATGACTCCAAACGCGTTAACCCACACACGCTCGTTTCCTAATCTTTGCGTGGAGCCGTGCGGGACTATTACCACTAACGAAAACTAATGGCTTAAATTTCTGCGGTTTATTTAACTGTGTTTTGTCATTTTCGATTTCTGTTCGGTTGGAAGTAATTGGCGAGGGATAAATGTTGATCGTTGTTTTCATTGATCCCATGTCATTATCTTTTTCCTGTCTAGGCTTTCTGTTAAGTTTAGACGATTTAGCTGGAAAGTCATTTTTGATTATGTAAACACAAAATTCTGAAGGTGAAGAGTAGGACGATAAAGTACTATTTTCATAATATTTTTTTAGTTTCTTTTTCTTTGCTTAATGGTGCAAAAATAATGAGATAAATCTGCACATAGTACGTTTATTATCAAGCCCTTTATCTTGATCTGTTTGCCAAATCAAAGAACTATCGAGAGATCGAGATTGAAAGAGAGCGAGAGGGAGGGAGGGAGGGAAGGAGAGAGAGAGAGAGAGAGAGAGAGAGAGAGAGAGAAAGAGAGAGAGAGAGAGAGAGAGAAAGAGAGAGAGGTGCATAAAAACACAATTTAATATGCCATGAAGAAGTATAGAAAGTGAGGAAAGGTAGTAAATAATGGTTTGACGACAAAATAATCATACTTTGTCAAGTTAACTGGTTAAGATGTCAATGTCGGAGCAGAAGAACTTTTTTTTTAGACTTGAGACTTGAAAAAATCTCATCTTAAACTCGTTCTAGATCATCATTGAAAGTAGTTTGCTAACAAATATCTTACTGGCTCTTGCAGAGGTGCATTTATCGAGATGGGAAGATTTACAATGGCAGGGGCAAGTTTAAATAAAGTGTCTTTATCAATTTATACAGATACCATGAATTATCTTTAGGCCTACTGGAAAAAAGGTGTCCAGAGCAAGCACTATAATTCTTCATTTGCGATCTCGCACGGGACTGATAGTTGAAATGGTTTCATTCCAATTAATTTCCCATGAAAGTTATAAAATCTCTAGCTGTCCCTAACATGTTTGATAAATTTTCTGCCATAACCGAAATCAAATCACATAATGCCTTTAAAAGATACTATGTGTTTAAAAAATTACAAATGACTGTCGAAAAAGATCGATTGTCTTATCACTCTGCTTAGAATATAGGAATCAGTCTCAGTCTGAATACTCTATGAAAATTGATTAATGTTTATTGAGAGAAATTTAAAGTATATTTCAACAGGAATAATTCATTCTTATAGCAGTATTCTGCTGTGCGAAAGACCCCAAAATCACAACTAGGGAAGTAATTTCAAGTACATATTCTTGCCAACGCTTATATCTTATAATCTTCCTCTCCATCACTTTTCTGATTGTTGGACTTATTTTTTTTTCAACATGTATTTAAAAAAAGTTAAGTAGGTCCTTTAAATCTTCCTCCAGTAGAAATTGATCGCTTTCACACGAAAATCCATAAGCTAAACAAAGTGTAAAAATCGGTCACTTAAGTGTAAACATGAGGGTTCATTCCAAGTTCATGTCACCTAAGCTGGGAAATAGAGTGTACGGGAGGAGAAATGTTTTGCCACAAAGATTTCATTTCGGTCTTTTGCCACAGTACTCATTTAATCAACGACAATGCTATACACACGATTTTGATGAAATACAGACGTGTCGTATCTGAATAATCTCTTTGTAAATATATTCAATATTATGATTTATTGTAAAATCAAGTAATGCATTTGTAATGGTATGTATTGGTGATGTTGATGATGATGATGATGAAGATTATGATGATGCTAATGATGATGATGATGATAGTAATAATGACGATGATGATGATGATGATGATGATGATGAAATGGGTTCATAATTCCGAAAATGAAATAGAGTTTATATTTCCGAAAGTTCGTAATTCCGAAAAGTTATGTAGGGTTCCATTGAATTTTCGGAATATTAACGAATCTTCGGAATTACGAACCCCTTTTCACTTTTGGAATTACGAACCTTCGGAAGTGTGAACCTTCGGAGAAATGCATCAAATGTTCGAAATTATGAACCCAATTTTATTTTTCAGAATTATGAACTCCTTGCTAAGGGAAATTTGTGTTTCGGAATCATGAACCTTCGGAAAAACTAACCTTCGGGGAAAACGAGTACTCCCGAGAAAAACAAACGTATAGGGAGTGAAGGGAGAGAGGTAGATAAAGAAAAAAGATAGAAAGTTCATTAAAAATCTTTTAAACTGCCTATACATACATTTTGTCACAAAAATATGAAAATGTAGGTCATGTAGAAATACGCTTAAAAATCTCAAATCAAAAAAAAAAAAAAAAAAAAAAAAAAAAAAGAGATCGGAACAAAATATGTCATTCATGAAATATTCCTTGATTTGTGGGTAAAACTAAAAAGAAAACCCAAGAAATTACAAATGCATACCGACGAGTAGCCGAAGTTAATTCGGTCAACCATCATCGATAGAGGATGAATAATTTTGGCAGGTGTTGAACCGCCTGGCCGCCTTAAGCAAATATTGAAGAGACTGCATCAGAATGAGCAACAGGAATTAAACTGTTTAATTCTGAATTGTTACAGCAGTAACCACAAGGTAATAATTATCCAATTTAATTCAAACCACATTTCTCTTCTGACCATATTGCATGAGGTAAGCCAAATCTAAGTGGGGAGAGTAAGAGAGAGAAAGAGAGAGAGAGAAAGTGAGAGGATAGATGAAAAGAACCAGTGTTCTCTAATATTTAGGAATTAGGAATAATCGTGCACTGTCCAAATTTAACCCACTTCGCAATTTAGCAAAACAAATATTTAGAGGTGGGCCGAAGGTTCAAACTTGGGTTAAAACAATGTAAAGGTAGTTTCGTTGATGTGAAATACTATACATTTAACTTTAAAATAGGATGTGGCCCCACAGCCATAAATGCATTATCGGCTAAAATTATATCTCAAGACTTTCATTATTGGGTGTAGGGGTAGGAGGAGACTAGCTAATGAAAAGCCCCTTGAATTTACACACAAATACACACACACGCACACACAAATATAATTATATATATATATATATATATATATATATATATATATATATATATATATGCCTTAACCACTAGACCACGGAGACGGGCCAGTGATTTAGGCGACACCAGATTCAATTGACCGACAGATTGACAAATCTTCAACCTTATTAATTAATTCCTTTGTCGGGGGCAGGGGTTAAGGCATTGGCGTTCTAAGCCAACGACCCGGGTTCGATTCCCGGCGGAGACTTTTTTTCAACCTTTGCAAAAAATTCAAAAAGGGAGGACAGCTCTGGGGAACTTTGATTTAAGCTACGCAACCATTATTCTCTCATTTTCATTTCTCACAATTATAATTATTTCCACGAGAGTTGCCAAAGCTGTTGTATATGTTATTTCCTTACAATTATATGTATATATATATATATATATATATATATTCATTTATATAAAAATTTACACATAATTTAAGTAATAATATCAATCGTTCATGTCATCAAATATTAATTCACAATCGAAAGAATTGTGTCACCTGGACTTTTGGTTGGGGTTGTTGGAGTAAACCATCATTATCAATTCTGACTATAGAACTTCGTTTGCTGAGAATATCCAAGACAATAATTATCTAAAGAGTGTGAGTCAACCGAATGAAAAATCATGGAATTCAATCAATTAAGAATTATTTTGTGATGCATCAAAATGTCAAAACTAGACGTCGTGGATAGCTTTTTACCTAAATAGAACATAGCAAATGCTAATTTTTTAATATTTTTAGTTATTATTTTGTTTTTCTCCATTATGGATGATTATATTAACATAACACACAAACAAAAGTATAACTTGCATTTAACTATAAATACAAGTACAAATTGAGTAAAACATTAAGTGAAGCTCCATATGATTTCAGCTTACTATACATTAAACATGTATACTCCAAAAAAATTTCTGGCAATGTAAACATTCCTGATTAAATATTTGGAATCATACAAGCTTTTACAATTTCTGTATTACGGACTTAGGTTCGACATCACTAATATCTTATGAAAAATCGTCTGATTCGTCTTATTAGACGATGGTAAATCTCCATTTCATTTGCGTCAAAATCTCAGTTAATCTTCAAAAGCTTATCTTCAGCAGATATCTTCAAAAGCTTATCTTCAGCAGATATCTTCATTCTTCCATATTAGCGATTTAACGGTGATTTATCCATGGTATATATTAAATGGATTACTGCGCCTATGGAACATTATGAATGGGGATGTCAGATAAATAGGCATGTCAGATCTAATTTACCGACAAGTTTGCTGATAGAAAAGCGCAATTTCTGAAAAAAAAAAAAAAAACATAAAAAGATGTTTCTAGATTCAAATATTTGCCAAAGAGGGCCAAAAATTCAAGATTATTTGAATTATGCTACTACTAACTACTATAAACTGACGGTTTCTTGCATACCAAATTTTCAGAGGGATCGTGAAACGAAAGCTTGTAATATGTTTACAAAATTCTTTCTAAAAATACAATCAGGAAAGTCTGAAAAATTCCACGTAATCTGCATTATGACGGAAGGAATAATCTTTGCAACATGTTGAAATTGTAGAAATATTTAGCTTTTAGCTGAAGATCACGTAATCCTGAAGAAACTTGTTTAATAATTTCCTACCACAAACGCAACCAACCCCCGAAATGCCCTTTCGAGAGATTTTTTGAAATGCATTACATTTAAATATACCACTTATGAATCCCTATGAGCCAGTGTAATTATCTTCCCAACATTTTGAGCCAGAAAGAAGGGGGCAAATATATTACATGTCATGACATAGTTAAGCAAGAATTTACATCTTAGATCCTTATTGACTCAAATAATTCACTTTAATGCCCATACAGCCTAATTGTAATTGCAACTTAACTGAAAGAGTCTTTCAGTTCCACCCAAAGCGTTTTATTTCCATCTACCTATTTTTTTTTGTAAGAGGGGTGCATTTTCAGTTAGCTGGAATATGAAAATACATGTACTATAAATTAAAGACATTATCATCAATCCACGCAGAAAATTAAATGTATTTCTGACGAACTTTTTCTCTGATACTTAGAGTTAAATTCATAATTATCTAAGATTTATAAACTTTATTTAAAACTTGACTCGTAGGTGTATTTTTCTTTCATATTCAAAATGATCTGAATTATGGAAGTAGATTGGCAAGGACCATGAAATTTAAGACCAAAATATTCATTTCCAATAGATATCACGTTAACCCTTTAAGGACAGGAATTATTTAAGGGCTAAATTGATCACATTTTGTTCTTCAAATTGGCAATAATAATATTTTTCTTTTAGTGCTACATGGTTCTAATAAGGTGTGATGTTTTTTTATAACAATATTCATGGTTAAAATTTTTGTTGAAAAGTTGAAAAATTGCCAATTTTGATGAAAAATAATGATTTTGAACCTCTCAATGTGTTGCCAATTTAAGGGTTTTAAAGCTTATTCTTGTTTTAAAAATTCCTGGCATCAAACGCAATATGGTCATGAAACAAAAATGGACATAGTGTGTGCAGAAATTTTTGCTCTTTCTACTCATGCATCTGGTATATTTTTTAGAGCTCTGAATCAAAAGTTATTGAGCCAAACCACAAAATGTGGTGAATTGTCTTGAATGGGTTAACATAATTATCATAACACAGATGCTTTATGTAAATAGTAAAAAAAAAAGAAAAAGAAAAAGAAAAAAGAAGACGTATTTTAACTTTTATTAGGTTCCAATTGCTATTTCGGAATCATAATTTACATTTCAAATGCTTTCAGTAAATCCTTATTATATACAAATCCTTCCAAAGAAGAATTATCTCCATTTCAGTGTGTTGATTTTGGAAATTGACTTTTATTAAATTTTACAGATGAAAAAATCATGGCACACATTTCCTAAATATTATGGTTGGATTTATAAACACTTGGGGTGAATTGAAATACTATGTTCTCATATTACACAGTCGGTAACAATAAAGCTCATGGTATGATACTATAATCTGAATATTTCCAAACATTTCGGTTTCTTTTTCCAATTTTCACCTTCTGAAGATTCCCATCTTTTCCGCCTCGTCCTATTGTTATATAAACATGATCCTTTTAACCAGTGTAGTCAGATAACATCATCTGCAATATGGAAGGTTAGAATGTCAAACATAGTTCAATTTTCAAGGCTAGATGATAGTTTTTTTTTTGGGTTTTTTTTTCTGGTCGCATCGGGCATAAACAAAGGCTGGCTAAAGCATGCTGTCGTAGCATTAAAGGTATTTCTTAACATTGCAACCTGGAAAATATGTTCTTCTAGTTGAATAGTGCATGTATTTATTCTACGGTAATATATATACAAGGCAGATTTGGAAGTTAGGAATAGATTTATAAATAATTCTTGTGTAAGAGAGACAAAAAACATGCAAACTCCACAAACATGTATTGCTGACTCATTTGTCGACGTTCGAAAACTCTGGTAAAGCTGAATCGACGATATAGGCAATTGTCGATTGACGATATGCTTAAATGTTAAAGCTGCACGTTGTACACACAGTACACACACTGCGGCCGTGAGCGATGCCGTTACTTTACCAGGAAATGGGTTTGCGATTTAGATTTTTTTGGTAAGAAATATCTTCATATCTAAAAGAATGACTGACAAATCAAATTTCAGAAATTTTCTACAACAGTACGACTTGTGTTATTATGAATACGTTAGTAACGAATTCAGTAAATGACATTCTAGATTTCGAGCAAGCCAATATTACCGAAAATTAGGCCAATAGAGGAATATTATATTAAACTAAGACTGAACCGAAAGCGATACTTCTTTTTTCATAACGCATTTTCTGTATGATAGCGCTCCTTTCATAATCTTTCGTCAATTTTTTTATTTAGAATTATAGGTCTAGACTTTAGAATTCATTAATATTCACTGTCTAGTCTCCAATTCATATCCTGTATCAGTTTTAGGGGGAAAAGTTTATTTCACAAAAAATACGACCTATTTATGACAATGTAGGAATTTACATGTACGTCCATGATCATGGAGATATGGAATTAACACACACACACACACACACACACACACACGCACACACACACACACACACACACACACACACATATATATATATATATATATATATATATATATATATATATATATATGTAAGGAAATAACATATATATATATGTAAGGAAATAACGTATACAACAGCTTCGGCAACTCTCGTGAAAATAAGTACAATTGTGAGAAATGAAAATGAGAGAATAATAGCTTCGTAACTTGAATTCCCCAGAGCTGTCCCCCTTTTGAAATTTTTGGCAAAGGTTGAAAAGGGGAAAAGGGAAAACATTGGTAAACCACTATAGTTTAATGATTTTTTACATTTGCAATTGACATGTTTTGACATTTGTGGTAAAGAGTCTTTCAATATTTTAGGTATTTTAATGGTTAGGAAAAGCTCACTCACACGCATACACACGCATTCAAACATACATCTCATAATAACCTTTCACAAAGGTGGATTATGCAAGCAATGAGTTTTTACATTTGTGATTGACACGTTATGACAATTTTGTTAAAATTGGAAATTTTTACATTACTGGGCAAAATGTTTTTACATTTCTGTTTAAACATATTTATACATATGTGGGTAATTTTTTCAAAAACATTTCTGGATACTTTTACATTTGTGTTTATTTTGATATTTGAGGGTGCAATGTTTTTACATTTGTGGATATTCTTACACTCGTGCGCTCTACTCCCCCCCCCCCCCCCCCCCCCCTCAATTACATTGTCTACCCATTTCTTCATTCTGTCATCATTTTATCTGTCTTGTTCTTCCTCTCTTCTTTCTGTCATCTGTCACTCCCTCGGACCTTCAGCAGAAGCGCCAACAATGAAAATGTCATTTTTGTTGTTTTTATGTTACTTAAAAATTCCGTGCTTTTCCTGATAAAACGATCCTCTTGCCATTTTACTATTCCACAAAATCCTGACCCCATCACATGTCATTGCAGTGGCCAGCTGCTCAACTAAAACAACCGCCCTTTTCCTGAATGCAACTTCTTGCTGTGTCATTCTTATACCGCCCGCCTTCAATGGAAAGAATAAGAGGTTTTTTCTTGCTAACAACCTGGGTGCTCTGCAAAGACAAGAAGAAGAAATAATGGGAAGAATGCGAGAAAGGTCAGGCAAACGCCCGCGCTAAGTGCACGAGGTTCATCAAGGAAATTATTATGTCTCAAATGCACTCCATCATACTGCCACTGTGATAATGTCACCTCGTCGCATGACTGTACCGAATCCACACTGCAACATTCCTACTCGCTCTACTCATTAACCTTATCCAGGCGGTATACTTGCAGTGATGCGAGGAGAGGCCAAGGGCAGCGCAACCTCAAGTGTATTGCTCACTTGGAAAAAGGTGGGCGAGATTTCGCCCAACTTCTCGCCCAACATTGGCAGCCGATTTATTTCGCGCAATGGATCACCTTTTAGAACGTTTTTGATCAAGCGCTTTTCTCATTATGGTTGGTCGATTTGCTCTTTATTGTGATTTTGGGGGGTAAAATCTACAAACCCCTTTTCTTTCATTATCGAGCTGGAGTGCCCCCCCCCCCCTCCCCATATTATGGAGAACATAGTTGTTCTGTTTAGGAAATGTTTGGCAAACCTCACTTTTATCAATCTTTGATCACATCATTATGTATTACGCTTTAATAAACTTTTAAATTCAAACCTGATTTGATGTTTTTACAAAGAGGTAACTGAAATATTGAAATCTATAGATAATTTAGTCAGGGTTTTTAAAGTATATTTAACAAGTGGATGGAGTTCATTCATTTTCATAATAAACTATTCAATAGTTCTTTGTCTTACATCAGAACGAAATACAAAGTTATGGTCGAACGAAAGGGTATCTGTATTTACAAGAATTCATTTCTTTCTCTCTTTATACCGAGCTTATCCGCTTCCCCTTAGCTTCATGCGTATTTCCAAGGAAATGCCAGAAATACCCCTCACTTATGAATTTCTAGAAATGTATAATAAACATTGATATAAGACTGGGAAAAATACGAACTTTCATTAATTCGTGAAAAAGTAGGGTCGATCTGTAAAAAAGTTCAAAGGCATTCGGCAAAGCAGCTCAAGTCATAATAAGAATGAAAAAGGGGGAATTCCAAGAAAGAACGTTTCCGCCCTACTGGCTAAAGGCAGCTCGTATAAGCATGACAAGTTAATGCACTTGTAGACTTTTGTACCTCGGATGGCACAGGTTGCTACTGTGTTCGCATTGCCATGCTCCTTAATTCCTCTGTTGAAATCTAATCAAGAATTTAAGCATTTGAAATCATGTCAGAAATAAGACTGTAAGGCCAGTATAACAGGGATTACACGTATATTCTCTTTTACATTGTCGAACTTACCTATTTGGTCCTCATGGCGCCGTGCAGTGGAGTGTCCATACCTTTATAAAACCTACAAAACAAAACGAATAGTTGACATGTAGATAGCGCCTGAAGATAATCTTGAAAGTGTGAACGCTACCGTTGCGCAGATGAAGATTGCGCAACCGCCGCGGAATGACATGACGTCGAAGAGCCCGAGGGCGCGACGCTTCGCCCTAGTGTAAGCACGAATCATCGATTAAGCACCGTTTACCTTTTCATTGGCCAAATGGAAGTTCATCTCACTGATGCTATTATATCCATTTTGACATGTTTGATGGGGCTTTCCAGTGAAGCCGGTGTTACAACGCCACATGCAGCTTTCGGTCGAATAATTAAATAACAGTTCTTGCCATTTCTAACCCAGAATCCGAACGTTTGATAGGAGAATGGTTAGTACATGCTCGACCCAAGACAGATGTTTCATCATAATTGTAGCCCTTGCACTTTATAACTACTTATTCTATTTAAAAAAAAAATTATATGGGGGAATTGTTGAAGGGTGATTGGCTGTTTTGACGTACTGGGAATGTGATAAGTTATATTCTTCAAGCATTTGTGTTGTGGTGTTCCACAAGGTTATATCTTTTGGCCTTTATTGCTTTTGAAATTAATTGATTAATTGCATATTTGGCAATTAATCTTTATTTTACAAATACCTTTGATTTCTCTTTAATATATCTTCAGAAATCGACAAATTGATTTTCAAAGCACTATAAAACATTTTCCTGGAGTCTGTGTGGAATAAGATTTTAACAATTTTCATGCATTATTCAAGCAGATTCAAGTAGATTAAAAAGATGCAGTCAATGAGGTAAAACAATGGAATAAAGATTGAATAAAAAATGTTAGCTGAAGAGGGAACGATGAAAAAGTGCAAGATAATAATTCATGATTATCTAACAAGGTCTATGACTTATACTCACATTCTTAAAAATATTATTTTGTTTTCATTTTGATATTCTATTATATAAATCAAGTATTTTCTTACTCTGCATAACTATCGGCTACATGTAGAGGGTTGTTGCCTCCACAGAGCCCAAGAGGTTCTTTTTCAATCCATCCTCATAATTCCACTTCTATATCTATTCCTTTCTATTTCCATTCATAAATATATAATATTTCATGTATTGCAAAATGTATTTCTATTTGTAGTTTATATATTTACTTGTATGTATCTTTTTAATGGAATTTTGAATTAATCTGAACTTCAACTTGAACTGGAGTTATAACAGTTTCCTTTTACCAAAATATTCGTTTGAACGAAGAATAAAGAGAAGAAAATAAAAACGGAAAAACATGTAAAATAAAAGAATTTGAGATGGTAAGACCTTAAAAAAAAAAAAAAACTTGAATTGAAAAAAAAAGTTTCCTTTCAGCAAAGTATTCACTTGACAGTCCAGAATGATTTGAACATTTGAATCACGAGTAAAATATGATAGAATGGAAATGAAATATATAATATATAGAAAATACATAAACTACAAATACATAGACATGTTGCAATACATGATAAAATATATATTATATAAATGGAAATAGAAAGGAATAGATATAGTAGTTAAAGGAAAACAAATGTATTCATAATCCTTACTGCACTAGCCTACTTCGACCATTACCACACTGAAACAAAAAGTGGAAGATGACGAATCAAAAAGCTTCGAAAAATGACGCAGCGTTATGACGTACTGAATAAAGATGAAGGCTATATATATATATATATATACATATATATATATATATATATATATATATATATATATATATATATATATATATATATATTAATCGGGCTTGAATAAAAATCTAAACACAATTTTTTCTTCGAACACATCACTCAACTGCATGACATAATGCATTTGTGCTATCGTCTGCACATCTAAGATGTAAATATGTTACAAAGATGCTAAGGAGTTCCGAGAGACTTCAGATATTACTTCATGAGTTCAAAGGTGATAGAAGACATCACAATCCTGTTCTACTCCATCCCACACTGAACCACACCATACCATGATGATGAAATCGTTAAAAAATATTGATACATTTTCTCCTTCAGTACATGCACAAACAATGCAATAAACATCAGGCAAAACACGTAGTGATCGATCATCATACAAAACTGATCATTATCTCCCGAGCAAGAAAGAAGAAATGGGTATATTCTGAACAATACAAAATGGTAGAAAATATTTATCACATTTGCAGATGAGATTTTAGTTAGCACGTGGGCATAATAACAGTTGTAGCCTCCTACATGCATCCATTACAAAAAAAATCATCAATTGTCGCATGCTGTTCGAACCATGCAAAACAATGGAAAAATAGGGAACGTATATTCATATTGATGATTTTTTGATCTGCGGATAATTCTATTTGATTTCTAGATCTACACCAGTGAAATTAAAGAAGATTTTCAATCAATCGTGATTACGTAATATCTTATGCAAGATATCATACAAAATAAGCATTTAAGAATGATTGTTAAAAGGATTTTAAGGACTTAAAAGGGATTTAAAAAGGATTTCGAAATATACCACGCAAGTTAACACCTACACTAGAACATCGTAAACACCTAACTATATATTATCCAGAAGAAAATATAAGTCAAATAGATGTTGTCGTACATCAGAGAAATTGATCCATCTTCAGGAGGGGGAGGGGGAGGGGGAAGGGGAGGGGGAGGGGCGAAGGAAAATGCGTTTCCCCAAAAGCATTACCTCTACTCAATACAAATTTAATTCTAAATTCTTGGGAGACTGCCCCTGCCCACCACTTTATATAATGTTTTAATTATTATATGATTGTAATCTAAGTTCACTCCTATATCCTTATCATGCTGCTGATAATCAACTATTTTTCTTTTAAAAAATACAGACAATAATAAGGAGGGGATTAGGGAACTTCCTAATTATTAATGTTTATAAGAATTTCATGAGTTTGTGGCCAATCGATTGCAATATATCAGTATATATATATATATATATATATATATATATATATAATTGGAAGAAAATAACATATACAACAGCTTTTGCAACTCTTGTGGAAATAATATATTCGTGAGAAATGAAAATGAGAGAATAATGGTTGCATAGCTTAAATCAAAGGAAGGACAGCTCTGGGGAACTTTGAATTAAGCTACGCACCCATTATTCTCTCTATTTAATTTCTATCAATTATATTATTTCCACAAGAGTTGGCAAAGCTGTTGTATATGTTATTTCCATACAATTGTTTATAATTATTCTAATGTATACATGTATCTCAAAGGATTCGCTTGGATCCAGCTGAGGCATGCGGCTTGTCTTTGTTCAAAACTCACCTGCCCCCGACAAAAGGAATTAACTAATGAGGTTGAAGATTTGTCAATCTGTCGGTCAACTGAATCTAGTGTCTAATGGTTAAGGCATTGGCGTTCTAAGCCAACGACCCGGTTTGATTCCCGATGGAGACATTTTTTCAACCTTTGCAAAAATTTCAAAAAGGGAGGGCAGCTCTGGGGAACTTTGATTTATACTACGCAACTATTATTCTCTCATTTTCATTTCTCACAATTATATACATATATATTTCAAAAAGTTCTGCGACGGAGATGGAATATAGAGAGACACGGAATAAATCACACCCTTAGACACTCTGTTTTGTGTCTAACGAAGTGAGTTATTCTGTGTGTGTGTGTGTGTGTGTGTGTGTCTCTCTCTCTCTCTCTCTCTCCGTCTCTCTCTCTCTCTCTCTCTCTCTCTCTCTCTCTCTATACAGTATGTCCCAGGAAATATTACAATCGCCATTTTTGATATCGATTACGAAAGAAATCGTTTTGCAATATGAATTAAAAAAAAAAGTCATACTGGATTATGAAATTATAACTATAACCAGTCAGTGAAGACCCTATCCAATTTGGTCCAATAGTCATGAAGAAATAGGGATTTTTGTAAAACAAGCCATGGGGCCATTTCTTCCAAATTTTGACACTTGGATATTCTTGGCATCCACGTGAATGGATATATTTTTTTCACAATAGACAAGTTTCCCAACATATTCAAATTCTTTGCATACCATTTAACAAAAGTAAATAGTCACATAAATAATACCTTCCTCAAAAGATTTTTTTTTTTTTTTCATTAAATAAGTTCATGATTTTGTTTAATCATTCACTTTCAATTACAAATGACCAAAATAATAACTGCAAACCATTCCTATGTTAGAGGAATGATTCCTATGTTTCGCCGCTTCAAACTAATGTGAGGAGCCCTAGATTCCTCTCTTCATGAAAACTTCTGTGTGAAAGCGTACAATATACACTGTATTCCTAATTTTGCCTGGCAAGATTCCTATTTTTTTGCTATGGAAGGTTATCAGGTATGCAACCTGTTTAAAACTCTGAAAACTGCTTATCTTTTTACATTCATAATTCATTTCGTTTTGGAAGAAAAAATATCCAAATGCATTACAAAAAAATTGATCAATGATAATTATGATGATATGATAAATGAAGCATTGCCATAACAATTATAGCAGATAAAAACGAAACACTAAGTTCCTTTTCAAACCATTTGAAAGGAGGGTGGAATTGTTCATTTTGGTTTGTGCGTCTCCCTTGTGTCAAATCTTGGATGGAAGGGACTTATGACGTATGTTACAAAAATCCCTATTTCTTTGTGACTACTGAACCAAATCGGATGGGGTTCTAGCTGAGATAGAGATAATTAGTTGATTATTTCACAATCCTGAACTATATTAAGATTAATTCACAATTTTGAAAGTAATTGATGCAGAAAGTGCGATTGTAATTTATATATATATATATATATATATATATATATATATATATATATCCAAGTTTGACGTACGAGGAAAGGTGAGGTAAATTTAGTTAGGAGTTGTCTATGGTTAGAATCTAAAAAGGAATAACTAGCGTAATATTACCACACACTATAAGAAATCAAGGGATAATTTACGTCAGCGTCAACACCAAATGACTCTTGAAATTTTGCTTGAAATTCTTCTTAAGATTCAGTATCCACGCTTTTCCTATTTATTGAAATCATATTTTCCAGCAATTACGATCGGTGTATAAATTTTCTATGACAATGAGGTGCATGTAAATAGCATGACGTCTCATACTGGTCATTAATAATGTAGAAATGAGTTATAAAACTGCGAATCCATGCGTCTGTACTATAATGATATTTTAAGATATTATATATATGCAAAAATGTTTTCTTGAAAAAAAACTAAACAAAACAGAATAAAACAAACAAAATAATCATTACGAGAATACCAAATACTTCGTATATATGATTATTTATGTTCTTATTTATTGTTGTTGCTATTATTATTCTTGATTTCTCGTGGATTTATTTCTTTACCTGTTTACTACTGTTTTTTATTATTGTTAACAGGACCTCGTGGAAGACCACCACTTTTGGTGATAATGAGTCACCCTGTCTGAATATCCGAAATGAATAAATAAATAAATGAGTAAATGTTACATCGTATTTTCATTTCGTTCTATTTTGAATTTTTTACAATAGCTGTATGTGTAGGGGTTTTTTCAGCCCCTTTCTCTCTATCTCTCTCTCTCTCTTTCTCATTCACTATCCCTTTCTGTCATTGTATCTTTGTCTGTAATTTCCATTTTTCTTTGGAAAAATTCATTTTCCCTTTCTCTATGTATTCCTTTTTCCCTTTTTTTCCTTTTTGTCTCTATGTTCCGTTTTCTTTCTACAACTTTTCACCCCTCTATGTTTTTTGTCTCTCTCTCTCTCTCTCTCTCTTCCTCCCCGACAGATAACCAGTAATTTTCATTCTCCCTTTCTTTCTCTCACACTTTTTAAAATTTCCCATATCGATCTTTCCTCTTTCACTCGCTTTCCTTCTCATTTTTCTTTCTCTCATGCTCTTTCTCTCCCCTTTTTGGTCACCCTGTTGTTGTTTTCTCCTTAACTATCAATCATTTTATTTCTGTTTTCCATATTGTCATAGTAAGTATTACGATTTCCGTACTTACTTTTTTTGTTTTTCTCTTTCGATTCACCTGTACCCCACCCATACAAGATGTCTCTCTCACCATGGACCAACTGCTACGAAGTAGTATAGGTCCATGCTCTCACCCCATCCTCTCTTTCTCTCTATCCCTCCTCTCTCTCTCTCTCTCCATCTTTCTTTCCCCCTCTCTCATAATCTTTTCTCCCTTTTTCTCTCACGCCTCTCTCACCCTCTTCTCTCTCTCTCTTTCTCACCCATTTCTCTCTCCCTCTCACCTCTATCCATCATCCCCCTCTCTCTTTCCCACCATCTCTCTCTCTCTCTCTCTTTCCCACCATCTCTCTTTCTCTCTTTCTCTCTCTCTCTCTCTCACACACACACACGCGCTCGCGCGCACACACACCCCTACACCCATCCGTACACACCCTCACACACATATCACTCTTTCCCCCTTTAAACCATAATTCATCATTCTTTCTTAGAAAGTAAACCTCCTTTCTCGTGTGGTTGACCTACATGGCAAGGTTTTTGTATTTTCCAGTCGAGCGAAGACCGTTTTTTAAAAGCGGACAAGGTGACTTTCAAATGCATTTGCTACGCTTGAAGGTTGACGGACACCACGTGACCGCATAAAATGACCAATCAGAAAACAACCCAGTTAGTAGATGCGCCAAGACTCGACGATATAACTGCGGCCATTTGTACAGTAAAGCTCGCTGTTGTTAGGCTGCGGTGTTTAATAACACATAGAACTGTACTTCTAAAATCTACCCATTACCTACATAATAAATCAGGAAGAAGAAAATATTTGTTGGTAGAGGGTTTTTTTTCATCAAGAAATCATATGAAAATAGATTTCTAAACAAGATATTACTTTTATGCATAGCGCGCCAACAGCCATGGTAATAAATTTCACGAGGTGGCCATTAATTACTTTTCTTAAATTCATCAAATATTGATATATATTTATTTCATACATTTTGATATTCACTAAAAATTCTGATGAATTTTAAGCATGTTTAGGGCGTAAGTCACTGTTCTATCATTATTATTTTACTTTTCGTTGTTTCCTGAGCTCAGTGCTACTCTTAACCCATTGCCTACGGGAACCGGTTGGCTCCTGTATTAAGCCTATTAGAGTTAAAGAATTCAGTAGTCAGCGGGTTAAACCCGAGCGGCGGATCGAGGACTCTTTGACAAAACATATGTACTGAATCTCTAAGAAGCAAACAAGCAAGCAAAAAGAAAACAAACAAACAAAAGGGTTCTCAAATTTGGCTATGGGGAGGGCCACCCATTTTCCTGGGGACCGTTTGTTTGTTTTCTTCTATTTCCGTAATTAATGACATAAATAATATACATAATATAATTCAAGATTCATATACGGCGGATAGCTCATTTCAGCCGTATTAGCAAAATATGGCTGTTCTTCCATGATAACAATTGATAACAATGAGTATAGTATGTACAAATATTACAATTCTTGGAAAATAGACTTACAAAGTTTTATTAAATACATAAAATTATATTGTACGAAACGAAAACAAAACAAAAAAATGTATTGAACATGCATGATATTAGGGGCGTAGATAGCGGGGGGATGGGGGTATGCATCCCCCAACTTTTCAGGTGGGGGGGGGGGATGGTGTGTACAAACATCCCCCCCCCCGGTTTCATCCCACAAAAAAAAAAAAAAAATGGTGGAAAATACACATTTCTATTATAATTATGCTGTAGATAAATATAATTTGATATATTAAATCTATTATTATCCAAATTTCTATATTCTTTATTTAAATATCGATATTATTTATTTATGTATAATATTGTAGATTTATATGAATTTATTAGTATTTATCTACAATTCTGTCGTTGCTTTTGATTTTTCCCAATATATTTTCACACTACTAGAAAGTGAAAAACCGTCTACTTCAAATTATACAACATGGGTGTTGATCTGGGAGGGATATGGAGGTATAATTTTTTTTTTTAATTGAAGTGAGGGAGCGGCCTGTGTTACTATCCACAAATATATTTTGAGGTGATTTTTTTTCAAAGCCATAATGCAGAAGAATTATCTAGATTAAAAGTACATGTAATTATTCTGGATTTAGAGGGTTCAGTCGGTAACTTTCCTTTATAATGCAATTTTGCCAAACTCATGTTATTAGTAATACTATCAATTTTCAAAACTGAAATGAAAATATAGTCACAGGAATCGAATGTGGTGGGGAAAAAGGGAATATATCACCCCAATATTCATCGAGGATGATGACCTGTGTCATCATCACCCAACTATACAAAGAAGAATGATGAAATGACAATCATAAAATGTAGACCCGGTCAGAAGCACCGCTCCGGGGTTGCATTTGGGCACAGTGCCCCTACTTTCTTTACATTGCCCATTTTGATCTTTACACCTCATCCCCCACCTTACCTTTGATAAATCCTCCTTTTTCAACAGGAGCATTTATCCCTTTTAATCTAAGAAGTCACATTTTTCTTTGTAATGTATAGACACTGATTTGATTTTTCTACTTTATAAGAACTTTTTTCCGTTCCTCTAAATGCCCCTTTTCAGGAGTGATTAGTGCCCCTTTTCACCTCGGATAACTGCCTTTTCTACCTTTTCTACAAACACATTCATTTATTTTTCTGATGAGTGTCCTTTTCCCCATGATAAGTACCACGTTTCCCCTTTCCGTAACATGTGACCCTAATCCAAAGTGACTTAAGCCAATATTCCAAAATGCTCGCTCGCTACGCTCGCTCGTATTAAGAGTATAGCTTATTAAATAAATATTCATTGTGAAATTTTTCAAATGATACCCCATCAGAATTGTGTTTCTCTGATTTCATATTACAATGTAATTGCGACCTCACAAATGTTGAATATTGTTTGCTCGCTCGCTCGTTCAATATTCAAGTCATACTACAAAACTGTAAAGCATGATGCTTACGTTGTATCTTTGACATGTAAAGAGAAAAACCATATACATGTTTACACACCCCCACCCTACACACTCTCTCTCTCTCTCTCTCTCTCTCTCTCTCTCTATATATATATATATATATATGCGTATGTGTGCGTGCGTGTGTGTGTGTGTTTATATGGCCCTTGAGGGAAATCATCCCCCACCTATGAAGATCTGTCTACGCCAATGCATGATATCATTTTAAAATACAATTAATTTCCATTCTATTTGCAGTACATATTTATTATTTTATAACGGAGACGGAACGGAACCATACAATTATAAACAAAACAAAACCAAAAATAGAAGGAAAGAGAGATATAAAAGTTTTCTTGTGCACAGTTCTATGATAGTTTGAAATAATTTGTAGATTGGATTTAGAAGTCTGGATCGTCAAAGCACTACGGGTATTTGATGGCAATTTGTTGTATAATGAAGCTCCTCTGTCGTAGAATGTTCTTTTACGGCAGTTATTGGTCCTCGGTTTTGGGAGACTGAAAGTACTTATAGAACGAAGAAAATACATGTCTGGTTTAATAGGAAAAGGGCGTTTGATATATACAGGTACAAGATCATTTAAAATTGTGAACATCATAATATGCATTATGTTCTTCTTGACGGACACTCAATCTCTTCTATTTTAAAACGTCATGGATATGGGTATTTTCATAAAGCAGGGTCCTAATTTGTGACATTTTTGGTGTCCCTGTTACATACGAAAAACTCATACAAAATCAAAAATACATATTTCAACACTTTTTTTCATATGTGCCTAAAGAGGGATGGTTACTGGTTAGATCAGTCCCATTAGAGAGCAGGAGTTTGTCTCAGTGGGATTTTATGGGGACTTTATTAGTAGCACAAGAAACCAGTGTATAGCTTAGACCAGGTTTGTGGGTAGTCCAAGTTACAGCCCCTGTAAAGAGAAAAAAAGGTTTAAAAAACACCACTTCCTTCATATTTTTAGGAAGTCAAGGGTATTGTATGAACTAGTCAATACACAAGTTTGAATGGTGCAATTGCTAGCACTTAGTTTTCATGATTTTTTGCTTTCTCGTTTTGAACACATGAACCGAAGGAGAAATAATTACAGGTGTGCGCCCTGCTGTAAATATATGTTGGCGTTCAACAGAATGAGAGGGCGTTATACGAGTATAAATGCTATCGCTGCTGATGAGCAGAAAGAAATAACAAGCATTGTACGCCTACACTCAAAAGGCATCCATGAAAAGGAACTGCTGATTATTCATGTAAATAAATATGATCTAGGTGTGGAATAGTTACTAAGAGAGTGTTATTATAAAGGATAAAAGAAAGATGGGCCATCTATGGCTATGGCATTAACTGAGTATAATAATAATAAGATTCATTCATATAGCGCAACTACTACTTGATTAGACTCCTACATGCATACACTATATAAATAAAACTAATCTACTTAAAAGCCTCTGAAAACAGGTGGGTTTTCAATAGAGATTTTAAAATAGGCACAGACTGTGCTTTCCTTATTACAAGAGGAAGTTGGTTCCAGAGTTTTAGAGCTAAATGCACAATCTCCAAGAGTTGCATTTTGTTTTGGCATGAGGCAGTTTTAGAAGCAGTTCGTCTTGTGAACTTCGGAAGTTAAGTGTATATGGATGCAAATTAAAAGATAATAATTCAGACAAATCATTTGGCAAAAAGTATCTTGAATGTAATTCTTTGCTCTATTGGCAAGCAATGTACCTTCATCAAAACAGGAGTGATGTGGGAAAATGTCTAGGAATTGGTCACAAGTCTTGCACAGGCATTCTGAACCCGCTGCAACTTCATGGTCTGTGAATCTGACAAGCCAAACAATAATCCATTACAATATATCAAGTTTACTACTAATAAAAGCATGGACAAGGCTTTCAGTGCTTTTCTGATCTAAGTATTTACGGATGTGACCCAAATTATATAACATAAAAAGCAGATTGCACGTGGTGGATATCTGTGGCTCCATGTTTAAACAAGAATCTATCCATATACCAAGATTTCTCACGGTGCTTGTCAGTTTCACTTCTGCATCTCCAACTGTTATGATGATGATGATGATGATGATAATAATAATGATAATAATAATAATTATAATAATAATAATAATAATAATAATAATGATAATAATATATTACAATTATATAGCGCATTATGTTAATACTTCAATTCGCTTTGCAATGTCATTTATTATTACGGTCATTGGATTTCAAGCCCGCACACACGCGCGCACCATCTCCACTCCTTAGGGAGCATTCCCACCATTTTGCACCGTTCACATGCAAGCATGTAGGGTGATGGAAAAAACAGTCACATTGGCTTTCGGCAATCCTCACAGGTACCCATTATCTCATGGGTAAGAGTGGCAATGTAGATTAATGTCTTGCCAAAGGACGTTAAGACAGCGGCGGGACTCGAACCACGAACATGTGATCCACAGCCCGGTGACGTATCCACTTGACCACGACACCTCTACAATCAAATTATATAATTAATATTCAGTTTTGCTACTTGTCTGGATGTTCAAACAAGGAAGAAACTCTGTTTATTTTTGTCATTAAGCATTAGCTTATGTTGGAACATTTGATAATGAAAGTTTCCTATACAGGTTTCCAAAATTGAAATATTACGCTCCTGTTGATCCTTATCTGGGCTGAAAGAAATATACAACTGTATGTTATCAGCATAACAATGACAAGATACATTTAGAAAACGCCTTTGAACAAGATTGATCAGGTTACTAGTATACAGTGTAAAGAGATGGGGGCCGAGAAGTGACCCTTGTGGAACCCCGTTTGGAACAGGAAAATTCTGCGATTTGACATCATCAAGTGCTACTTTCTGTTGTCTGTTTGTAAGATAAGATTCAATCCAGTATAGTACTAGTATAGAAATCTATTCATAATACGGTCATTACCGGAAAGACTAAATACTGCATATAAAGTGAATAATCATTGTTATGTTCTGTAACACGGTTTTATCGAGTCTCCATATATTACAAAACTATATATAAAGAGACAAAATAATCAATGAATATTAATACTCTTAGGAAATGGGGTTGCAACTCCTATAGATCTTAAGATAACAAAGAACAAAATGACAGAAGAGTCTATTTATTATAAACTCACCAAGACAGTATACAAACATCTACTAGTATTCAATTCTTCTTTCAAAGATGCATGAATACTAAGGTACAAAGGATGCTTTTATTTATGTTCACATTGAAACCGATATTTTATGGATTGTACTTTATTTACTATTCATATTGAAGACTTGATACATTATTGGTCAACATTAGATAGGGCACCCCTTCACCTTTCTGATTCCTCTTTTCTGCTTCTGCTTTCCCTGTGTATGTAGTGTAAATAAACTTCTCTCTCTTTCTCTTTTTTTTTTTAAACTCAAAGAACTAATCCATGAGATATGATTAATGTAGGCCTATGCCTAGGTCAGGTGTTACAACTACTCAAGCTTTACAAGCTTATGTTGCAGCACCTTTGTGTGTTCATTGTGTATACTCTGGCTCTGTGTACTCTTTTGTATTATGACATTATGAACATGCATGAATAAATAAATGAATAAATATATAAATAAATAATTCGAATTCTGTGCAGGCAGTAGCACTGACCAAGAGTATCTAGTGTACTGTTCGAGTGAATAGCTAGTACCACCATGGTAGAAACCCCTTCCTAATATGATCATACTGCGGTCATAATATCCACGTGTGTAGTAAGTTTAGGCATACCTGTACCTGGGCCAGGGTAGGGCATGTTCGCCCTTTGCCCCCACCCCCATCCGCCACTGAAACCACTTGCCTGTAAGATGACCTCTGATAAACGGGCATCACCCCCACAGGACACCCAAAGTTCACTTTATTTAAAAGAATTAGAGACACGGTGACTTCCCTAATCATGTGGTAACCGCAACGGGTTCTTTAAAAAGGTCTCCGGATGTTTTGTAAGTAAAAACCGTAGAAGTTGGTCAAATTTACTTTCCAATAGCTTTGGTTCTTACTAGCAGCCGGTAATTGTCTAAATTTAAGTGTTTCATACGGCGTCCTTTACACTTTCCTTGCCAGTTCTTATCAATCGTCGTCACTGTCTTGAGCAGTTTTCTTAATTTTCTATCTCTTTCTCTCTTTTTCTCCCTCTCTTCCTCTCTTGCTCTCTCTTTCTCTCTCTCTCTTTCTGCCTTCCTCTCCGTTCTTTCTACCTCTTCTCCCTAAAGTAGTTTCTCTCTATTTTGCTAACTCTGTAGGTTTTCCTTCTGTCTTTTCCCCTCCACTCTGTTTTCTCTTTCTCTTCCTTTCTCTACCTTTCTCTTCTTTCTCTCTTGTTAACTCTGTACGTATTTTCCAACCCCCCCCCCCCCCCCCATTCAAAATGGTCTAGCGATACCCCATAATATATCGAGTCATGATGGATGACTATTTTCCTCTAAAAATGACGGAATAGCAAACTCTAGACCGAAAACTTCGTCTATTTCGTACGGGAATATGCTTCTCTGACACTACTTCTGGCTCCCAACAATCCCTTTCGTACATTGTGTTGAAAGAGAGCCTCATAGGTAAAAATATGTTACAGAACTCCTCCAACCAGTTTGATTTTTTCTGTCTACACTTAAATCGCACATTGGGTAGGTCCCTAATTTCTAATGTTTTTTTTAAGAATCGCAATCTCAAGAAGCCATGTCACAAATCAATTGTGTCACCTGACTTGAAAATTACAAGGAGTATAAACTCGTGGTTGAATCTGGGTTATCAAATGTCTCTCTCCGACCAATAAACCCATTCCAAGGATCAAAACAAACCACTAAAAGGAGTTGATTGGGTATATCGTCTATTCAATGTACTTACAATCGCCCCACATCCTTTGTGTTGCTTGTTATTTTGCACCCGCCAAACAATGGCTCGATTTATTTATCTACCATAGTTTGGGGAATCTGCGTGGGACTGTTTGAGGAAGGTGTCTGTGGAGATCTTCCGGTTTCTTTTCTCACTCATTAATTCCAAAACCACAAGAATAGATCAAAACATCAAACATATAAACATTCCTGATTTTTCTATTGATGAGTGTCGTTGCATTGATAATGATGTTACACCATTCTCATATCAAGAACTAGTGCCAGAGTAGCACTATACCTACGCTGTTAGCTTTATGCGAAGTTCTTGGGTTCGAGCCCCTTTAGCGACACATAATCCTATTTGCCGCACTCAACCCAGAAGAGGTAAATGGGTTCCCGGCAGCAGGATTTATTCCTTGAAAGCACTGAAGCGCTAGTAACGGTTGCCGGAGCTAAAGCCGGGGTGATGATTTCCAAAGCTCCTTTGGAGCGCTATGCGTTATACAAGAACGGAAAATTATATTTTTGCCCTTCTCCGGTAAAATAATCTTGAACTTACTCTGTTTCGTTTGTACGTCTGGTGGAAAATTATACTTCCTATTGCTATGATAAATTACATTTGTGAAACATGCCGCCCAAAGTGTGGGACAGAGTAACAAACATTGTACGCCTACACTCAAACTTAAACCTATAGGTCATTATATTTTCGTGGAGGCGTCCTATAGACCATTTCGAATGGGGATGGGAGCGTTGGGGGGGGGGGGGGGGATGGAGTATAAGGACAGAATTGCTGACAAGTATACCAAACTTTTGAAAGCAAGCATCAGCAACAACAAATAAAAGATTAGGTGCTAAGATTTTCCAATCTGCCGACAGTTCTTCATGACAGAAAAAATGTATTTGTAAGGATATACGAAAAAAAATTAAAAGAAAAGAAAAGAAAAGAAAAGAAATAAAAGAAAAGAAGAGAAAAAAAAAAGAAAAAGGAAAAGAAAAAGAAAAGGAAAGAAAAGAAAAAGAAAAGAAAAAGTGGTGTGAGTGTGCGCGCGTGTGTGTGAGTGTGGGTTGCGTGTAGTGTGTGCTTGTGTGTGTGTGTGTGTGTGTGAGAGAGAGAGAGAGAGAGAGAGCGAGAGAGTGGGTGAGAGAGGAGGAGAGAGAATGAGGAGCTGCATAGAACATAAGGTAGGAAAGAGTTAAAATTTGCCCAACAGATATTTTGGATGTGTCTAATGATGCCTCTATGTATTAGACTGCATCCATCGGTCAGTGAACTTACTTGGAAACTACTAAAATGAATCCCTTGGAAATTAAAAAAACAACAACAAAACTACACCCCTCAGCATTTATGGAAGCATGAATAAAAATTTCCATCTCTATATCAAAATATAATTAAGAAGATCATTCTGAACGTTTGCGTGTGTGTGTGTGTGTGTGTGTGCGGAAGAGATGAAAGAACGACCCCTTCCATATCACAACACGATGGTTTAAAGAATAGAAATTATTCAACAAAGAAGTCATGACGTCGTGAATCTTTTTCTCCTCACCCCATTTCGCTCTCTCTCTCACCCTCCCCCCCCCCCCCCCCCGCTTTCCTCTCTCTTTCTCTCTCCATTTTTGCCTCCACCCCTTTCTCTTCTTCCCTCTTTCCCTCTATCTCCCTCTCTCATTCTCTCCATCTCTCTTCAAATCTTTCACTCCCTTCCACTGCCTCTTCCCCCATCTCCTCCGCCATGTCCGGCTCCCCTCTGTCCATTTCTCTCCGTCTCTCTCCCCCCCCCCCCTCTCTCTCTCTTATAGTATAAACTGGAACATACATAATCTATCTCTCTCTCTCTCTCTTTATTGCAAATACATATATTTATTTTACCTGTAAAATATACATTTCTTCTACTTAGAAAAATAATGAAGTAGGCCTATACACAGGCTCCAAAATAGTCCGACCCCAAAATTACAAAAATTTGGCCAAGCTATGGAATCATGACACGCATATTCACCCACTCATTCACATTATGATTATATTTCTTCCTACAATTAATATAATTCTGGGGTTGTCCTGCCTTTATGAGGCGTACAAAATAACAGCATGCAAATATTATAGTTTATTTTTTTTACATTTCCATTTATGTCAAAGAAATACACTTCAAGGAAACATATGATAACAATCATAACAACAGAGTTCAAAATAGAACAATACTGTGCGGATTTTTATTCTATAAAAGTGTTTTGGGGCTAATTATTTTTCCTTGTTGATTAACTTTGTTTAACTTCGACCAAATATAAAAAGTTAAGAAAAAAAAAATACTGCTCATTTTGACACATAGTCGCCTTTCTCGTCTTGTGCAATCCCCTTTTCATGGTGTTATGATTATATTCTCGGGAAATGACTGGTTATGAAAACTCGGATTCACTTCAATTTGTATTACATGGGAGACAACTAATTCCCTCAATTTCACAGAATCTTAAAATTTCGAACCACGAGATGGCGCTCTTTCCATTTTTTTGTCGATCAGCGAGAAAGAAGTTGCATGTTAAATCGTCAGAAAAAGCTCTCTTTTGTAGCCAGTACATTTTCTGTCTGTGACCTAACCCTCCAAACTTTTTCCATAACGAGTGGGCATTGCCCCTGTCTGATGGCAGATAAGGTTCCTTAGTGATTTGATGCTCTTATCAAATTCACAAGGACAGATTAGGGGACGGTTATTCATTATTTCGTCACGATCCCCAAACACGCAGGGCTGATTTTTTGTTCGTTGTTGATTATTGATTAGTAATTCATATTCATCAAGTTAAACATTTTCATAATCGAAGAATATTAAAGGTGATGTAAACAGCCAATACTAAATACAAATCAAGTCTGATCCTTTTTTATACTCATGGTGACGGATACGCCAAGCGAACTTTATCTGCTGCTGGGACAGAGGTAAATAGGTTGTATCTTCCAGTTTTTTTTTGGGGGGGGGGGGTAGGGGCATCCCCTTACACCTGCCAGTTGAGTACATCTTCCGGGATCCATAAGCCATTTTTCGTCTTTTCTTAAACTTTTTCTTAAACTGTCGAAAAGTAATTTTCACCAGTGCCACAACCCTTCCCTATAGCTGCCAAACAACAATTATCGATGGACACCCATAAATAATCATTGGCCAGACTGGATAATGGTCACACCACTGGTTCTAATAGCTCATCTCTACGTGTACAGAATGAGGTGACAATGAACACATCTTTCTCCTTCAGATCGACCTTTGTACCTGAACATAATGAGGTTTTACCATCACAGATACAGCTTCAGTCTGTATACGTCGTTAATCAAATACCAGAACGATTAACATTTCGACCAGAAAAGCCTGACTAGTCAGTATTTAGTCAGCCTTGAAGTCGGGAAGTATATAATATTATCATCAAACTACAGGAGACATTGTAAGTGAGCTCTTATTTGATTTTATTTCATTTTTCATGATATAACTATAATTATGTAAGACTTTATTTCAACAAACGATTTGAATTTGAATGTGAATGTTTATTTTAACGATTTGAATTTGAATGTTACTGTTTATGTCTACCATAGTTTACGATGGCTTCTCTTCACATTATGTCATTTCCAAAATGGTGTCACACATTGGAGTGACGAATTTGAGACGAAAGATGATATTTGATGAAGTAAAAAAAAGAAAGAGTTCAATATTTAAGTTAATATTTAAAGATAGTAGGATCATAATCTGTAAAATTTTCTGTCGGACAGGTAATTAGCATTTTCTCGTTGTGTAGATCGGAAAAATTTCATCTACATTGTTTCCTGTTACGATTTCTATATCGGTCTAGCATGAAGTGACTGAGAGGTTAACCTCCAGCAGTGTTCAGTAAATATATTTAATGAAAACAGTGAATTGGCTTTGCTTTATTGCATGCATGATTCTTCCGGTGACGTGAAAATAGATTTGAAAATAAACAGGACATGGAGACCTTCTTTTATGAGTACCATCCAAGAGATTTAACTTGAAAATGATAAATATATTTCCTAGTCCGTCAGTGAAAATTCTTATGATAATTTTGATAGTTTTGAAAAGTACGTGCACAAAAAAATCTCATAAAAAATTGTACTAAATGCGATAAGTTTCTACAAGAAAAGACGGCGGCGTTGTCACCTTGAAAGTACAAAGACAAAACATATTTTTCCTAGACTTTTTTTCTTCAAACACTCCTTTATCTTCCCTCATTGCCATCGAACTATCTTCATCCTCTTCTTATGTCCAAACCGTGATGAAGACTTCACGACAGACCTGGCTATGGCAGACCTAGAGGTTACCAGGAAGGACCAACCAGGTAGGATGAGCCCAGTCGCTAAGAGAGTGAGGAGTATATCAGTTATGGGTTCGGTGGTCTCCTTCCATGACGTCACTTACACTGTCAATGTCAAGAAAGATGGTCAGATGACCAAGAAGGTGATTCTCGACAATGTCAGGTGAGACACAGACCTTTGCCTGGTTGGTTTTATGGTATACCTTGATTTTCGAAAAAAAATTGCCATTATGTGGTCATGATAAGTGTAATCATCATTTTCATTATCATCATCATTGTCATTATTATTCTCATCAACATCATCATCAACATCATCATCATCATCATCAAGACCATCAACAACAACAACAACGACTACAACATCATTATCATTATCATCATCAACAACAGCAACAGAATGATTTTCATCATAATCGCACATTTATTCTCCTCCGTCATTAAAATCAACATATTTTTCATTATCACTATAATTGACAACATCATTGTCGTCGTCAACATTATTATCGTCAACAACATCATCATCATCAACACCACCCACAAGAACAACGACAACAGCAGCAGCAACAACATCATCATTATCCTAGTAATCACACATTTTCACCACGGTCATTATCATCACGATATAAATTATCATCGCCATCATCATCATCATCGTTTTAGTCAAGAGTAGAAACAATAACATCATTATCATCGTCTACAACAACAACAAAAGCATCGGTTTCTCATAATCACACAATTTCACCATTTATCATTATCACCACGATATTACTTATTATCATCATCATCGTCATCAATGACACCATCATAATCGCCATCATCGTCGTCGTCGTAAACAATACAAACAACAATCATTATCATGATAATCGCACATTTACTCACCTCCATCATTGTTATCACACTATTATTTATTATCACCTTAATCGTTGACAACATCATCCTCATTATCATCATCATCATCATCATCATCATCTCTGAATTGCTATGGTCACAACTGATCGTGCGTCTTTTTGCACGTGCATGTCCGCAGCTGCGGTCGGCTGTGGGCCAACTCCTGCAATTCCTACGTCCTTTGTCCGCCATGGTCACAACCGGCCGTGCACTTCTCTGCATCTTCTCTAGGGCGTCTTGCACCCTCCTTATTAACATATCCCCTCTTACCCGCAAGAACTCTCGCAAGAACGCACAGCCCCATACAGGTATCGTACAAATGACGCGCGATATGTCACGGCTCGGTTTGGCAGTGTTCGGCGCCACGGGCTTCGTGAAGTACGATGGCTGCAAGTGTTACCCGCATTAATCAAAAGACGTAGCCACACGCAGAGATTGCTGGGTGTGTCCAACAGCCTCCTTGCGTGTTTTGCGTGCTCCTACGTGCTTGGAAAAACACGTGCGTCCGACGCTAGGATTTTCTGCGAAATCCGTCGTAGACCACATGCAGAGAGTGCACGGCTGGTTGTGACCAACTATCGCCATCACCATCATCATTATTACCATTATCATCATCATCATCATCATCACCATCACCATCATCATCGTCCTCATCGTCAAGAATGTAATAGAGCTTACTTATTATCAACATCATCGTCTTCATCGTCATCATCTTTATCACCGTTAGCAGCTTCATCATTATTACCACCGACATCATCATCATTACAAAAGTTGGAAGAGATCATACGAAGTTATCGGCGAAGGAAGATTTTTTTTTTTTAATCTACATTTTTCAAAATATTCGAGTATGGGAGATGTACATTTAAGTGTCGAAGGTTGGATGGGAAAACTTATTTTTCTTTCTTTACGATCATTTCTATAATTCGATATTTAAATCGTCAAAAGCTTAACAACCTGAAGATATTTGAATACCCACATTTAAATGATGAACATGCCACTGACATTGCACTATTTGCTATAGTTCTTGAGAAAAGTGCAGTGTCCATCATGAACACGACGGCTGATATTTAACCAGATATATCTGAGCGAAGATTAAAATGAAAGATAGATATGAAAGATATTAAATATTGATATGAATGTTCACCTGACCGAATATTGGTCCCTTGGGACATTTTGCTTCTTCTTTAAAAAAAAAATAAAATGTGTAATTCATTTTCATCAACATCATCAGGGAGAACAGTATTTAGTAGTGATGAGGCTACCCTGGGTAAACAAAACATATTTTTATTTTAATTATTATTAAGTAGTGGATTAATATGATAGGAATTTCATATCATTATCCTCATTCATTATAACATTGTTTGCTATGACATTTTGGGATGAGTTTTTCAACATGACCTGTCAAGGGGAAAAGGGCTAGAGGACAATTATTTTAATTATTATTAAGTAGTGAATTGATATGATAGGAATTTTATATCATTATCCTCATTAATTATAACATTGTTTGCTATGAATTTTGGGATGATTTTTTTTTTCAACATGACCTGTCAAGGGGAAAAGGGCTAGAGGACAAGCATACTTAATTTGACATACATATTATCGCTAAACAAATTACAAACAGTGTTCATATTTGTCCTTAGTGTTTACAATCAAGTTAACTTCAAGTTCAAATAAATGTATAATTTCGAATCAACATTAGTGTAGGGTTCCAAACTTTGCGTGTCGAAAGACATAATTATTTTGATGATTAATTTAAGTGCCCTTAATTGAACTTTGCTCTTAATTAGAGCAGATGTAGGAGTGACGTTGATATGATAAACGCACAACATCCTCAAAGGCGTATCCAGGATTGTCAGGAGGGGGGGGGGGTGGGGCGAAATATATGAAAACCGGGAAAGTCCATAATATACCTACATGCAGCGCCTGTATGAACTTCTGTTTAAAAGGGGGCGGTGTATTTTTCCGAGCGTAAATCAAATCAACCTGTGCAATTTGACAGAAAAAATGGTTATTTTCAGGAAAGAGGGCAATGCTTGATAATTCATTGTAAAAATATAAACGAAGAAACAAATGAAGGAGAGAGGCACTGAAGATGAGGTAAGCTGAATATTCATCGATCGGAGGCGTATTTTCTATTTGACAGGGTTAGCAGGGGTATGAGTGAGCGGGGAGGGGAGGGGAGGCAATAGACATCTTCGAAAATGTATTGCTTTATTCATACTTTATGTTAAACCACATTAAACAGTTAAATATGAATGAATAAATAAATGACTATTCACCCCCCCCCCCCGAATCAGATCCTAGACCCACCCATCAAAAAAGATTGTTAATTATGAACTTGAATTCAAGTCTGTGATGATAAGCTTGCAAGCGAGCACGCGAGGATCACTGGGTACTTTTTAAATGTTAATCAGTAACGTGATAAAAACAAATAGATAGAAATAAGGGCATGCATGCCACGGTTCGCCCAACCGTTAACGTATGTCCGATTTTAAAGGGAAAGTCCACCCTGATTAGAAGTTGATTTTAACAGTAGCAAACAAATTAAAGAAACAGATCAGTGAAGGCTTTAGCAAAATACGATTAGAAATAAGAAAATTGTGAATTCTTGAAGATGTATTTAATCAAAAACAAATCGGAAACTAGGTGACGTATCATGCGAACTCCTCTCCCATGTGCTCAGTACAGAAAATTTCATAAATTTTCATTTTCTAAGTTTTTGATGTTGGAATAGATTTGTTTCATACAGGTTTTGTGTAAAACATATGTGCAATGATTATATCAACGGAGTATGTACGATTGAATATTTTCTACAGAGAAAACGTAAATTAATAATTTTCAAGTACAGGGCAAATGGGAGAGGAGCTCGGAAGATACGTCACGGATTTGTGTTTGATTTACAACTTCAAAAATCCATAACTTTTTATTTCACATCGGATTCTGATCAAACTTCTATTAATCTTGTTTGCGTTTATTCGTCTGCTTCTTTTAAAACCAACTTGATATCAGGGTGGACTTTCCCTTTAAAGAGAAGTGCGAGCTCTTGTAAAGGTGAAAAAATGATTTGTTGAAAATAAATTTCTGAAAAGGTTTGTCATTCTTTTTAGTCCAGTTTGAAGAATATCATAATACCAATGTCACGTGAAAAATATTGCTCTTATAGTGCCCTCATATTTCAAATATGACAAGAAATAGTTTAAAAATTTTAGACCAAATTCTGATGTTACATGTTGGTGTAGTCCCCTGTACCCATAAAGTATGTGTCCAGGATCCTCTTGCATAAAAAGTTGCGATTAAACGCAACTCAAAAATTTAAACGCAACTCGATTTTCAACCAATCAGGATCGCGTATTTTGGACTTGCGTTTAATTTTTTGAGTTGCGTTTAATCGAAACTTTTTATGCAAGATGGCCCAGAGCTTTTAATTTTCAGCAAGATCCAATCTCACTTTGTTACGATTTTGATGATTCCAAAACCTCATAATACACAATGGCTCATGTTTGCAACATAACCATTTGAATTAGCAGTATTCTCAACTTTTTCTCTGATATGTATATGTATGATTAATGAATGAGAGTAAGATGTTTGTAACAATGTGTTTGTGATTTTAGAGAGATTTTTTTTTGGTTTTTTTTTTTGGATTGATTAATCCATACAATATATAGATATATATCCACTTGCCATAGTCACCAACTATTTGAGAGAATACTGAAAAAATGCTTCTAATGCAGATATTCAGAAATGTAACTCAGTTGTTTACAGATCCCTCATTATTTAGTATATACCTATGCTCTTCCCCTCTCTGGCATGTTTCATAGTTATATTCATTTTTTTTCCTTTTGTTCCTGCCTTACAATACTATTCAAAATCATCATTAAGTGATAATAATGTAAAATAAACCAATGTACTGCAAAACTTTTTTAGAGAGAGGATTTACTAGCCCAGCTTCTTACGACTTTTTGAATGTTTCTCTTTCTCATTTTCTTTTTATTATGATGTATTAAGTCATATTTTTGTCCTTTTGAATCACAAGTTTTGATGTAAGAATATGATTTGTTATTTCTATGTTAAACATTGTGTATGTCTTTGTGATTAAATGGAAAATAAATGAATGAACAAATAAAATAATTCAATGCTTACATTAACTTTAGTACATTTTTTTTGTTGTTTATTTCATTTGTTTGTTTTTACTCAGTGGTGCATTCCGACCGGGAATGAATGCTATACTGGGACCTACAGGTAGCGGCAAAACATCGTAAGTACAGAACATGTTTTAAAAAAAGAGAAATAGACATCTTGAATGTACCTACGATGCCATTCTTGTTTATATTATTATCAAACATCAGGGGAGCGTTTCATCAAGTGTTTTGTCAGTGATTTTAACCGACAACTGTTATAAGTTACTGAAATCCTTGCATCTGATTGGCTGAGAGCAAATTTGTCGGTGAAAATCACTGACAAAACACTTGATGAAACGCTCCCCAGGGCCCTCTTGCATAAAAACTTGCGTTTAATCGCAAGTCAAAAATTTAAACGCAACTTGATTTTCAACCAATCAGGATCGCGTATTTAAGACTTGAGTTTAATTTTCTTATGCAAGAGGGCCCAGATCCCTGTTACTTGAATCTTACAATGAATAGCAAGTAATTTTTGGTACTTCTGTTCTTTTCAAATTTAAGCAAAAAAGGATCAGTAGGTTGAATTCGTTGTACACAGTGCTTATTAGCCTTTTGACAAGGCCTCGTGGCTTAGGTTTATGTCCGACAATTTAGCGCGGCTGAAATGAGACTATTCACTAAAACCCGAGTGAACGCGCGAGCGAGCGGCGAAGCCGCGCGTTCCTCGGAATCTGGCCAAGTCACCGTATCTACAGCTAGTCTCGTCTAAGTCGTGCGCGGCGTGGAATATAATCTAAGACGCGAGGCCTTGTCAAAAGGTTAAGTGCTTATCTGTTCTATTAAACGCGATATCGCCGATGAATGTATGTTCTATAAATATCTTCAGGTAGTGTCGAAATAATCGTCCGTCATTTACATTTTTTTCTGATAGTACAGCATAACGAAAAGGTATGTCCTAAAAACATTTTTTATTTCTACTTTCTTCTCTGTGAAATTCGTCGTGGCCAGGGGCGGCGCTACGGGGGGGGGGGGGGCAGGGGGGGGGCAGGGGCGGCCGCCCCCTATCATTTTTCAAGCGAGCAAAAAAAAAAAAAAAAAAAAAAAAGAGAAAGAAGGGGGAAAAAAGGAGAAAGAGAAGGGGAAATGGAGAAGAGAAGGCTAGGCCATGCAATTATGACATAACTGTTATAGTCCTATTTGTTATTTCAAGACCCTCGACGTGCGACGTTGCTATACGCGTCATTTTGCCCCCCCCCCCCCCCCCACTTAAAAACCCTGGCGTCGCCCCTGGTCGTGGCACTGACAGGTAAAGACAAATCATTTACACTGATTTACATAATTTGCATGAACATTATAGACATTAAATTCCAGAAGTATTTCTTTCACTTGATAGTGAAAATAATGGTCTCTCTGTTTGTCAGACTTCTTGATGTGTTAGCAGCAAGGAAAGACCCTAGAGGTCTGTCTGGTCATGTCCTGATAGATGGCGCCCCACAACCTGAAAACTTCAGATGCATCTCAGGATATGTGGTGCAGGTAAAAAAAAAATTAAATATCAGTTTTCCTTTCTTTTTGTTGTTTGTTTGTTTGTGTGTTTTTTGTTTGAAACAGAACATATTATTTTCAACGAGTTACGGTGTTACAGTTATCATCATGCAGTTCTTTTACGTATGTTTTAGTTGCTTTCTCAAAAGTACTGGAAGAGAATATTTTTTAAAAAGAAAATATAAAGACTTTTATGGAAAGTGTTTTAGCCATCTCAATCCTATTACTAACACATTCATCTTATCATATATCATCATGATCACATTTTGCTTCCTGTATAAGTAAAACAAAACTATTTTGAACAATGAATGTACGTAAAAGATATGTCGATCATTTCTTACTTGGTAATAAACCACTGTATCTTCTAGATAAAACAATAAACACGCTTGTCATCAAATTGAGAAAATGGTCTTAGTGCTGAATTTTAGTTACAAAAAAATGCCTCCAATCATTATTATTTTTTTTTTTGTTCAGGATGACATCGTCATGGGAATGCTGAGTGTTCGAGAGAATCTCGAATTCTCTGCTGCACTTCGACTACCAAAGACGGTTACCAAAGAAGAGAGAAAGGAGAGGGTTGATGACGTCATTTATGAACTCGGATTGTCCAGGGTAGCAGAGAGTAAGGTAATGACTTATATTGGCATGATAATGGTGGAAGAATTAAGGTAATAATGATGATAATGCTGGTGATGATAATGATCATGATAAAGTAGTTAGTGAAGGTAATGATGATGACGATGCTGCTGCTAATGGTGATAATGGTTGTAATTGTGATGATGATGACGATGAAAATGATGACAGCAATGATGGTGATGATTTAGATGATGGAAGGTTAGAATGACGATGCGTATGATAATAATGTCTTATTGTGTTTGAGAAAATATAATGAGCATGACGATGAAGACGACTACGAAGATGGTGGCGATGATGACGTTAATGGTGGTGGTAATGATAATTATGAAGATGATGACAAAGACGCTCAAATCTTTGCTAGTATTGGTACTGCAGAAAACAACAATAATGAAGACGATGGTGATTATGAAGATAATGAAGGTAATGAAAGGCGATGATAAGGATGATGATGATGATGATGATGATGATGATGATGATGACAGTGACGGTGAAGATGAAATGCTTAAGAGATGATCATTTTATTTCGCAAACTCTGTTGTAGACAAGGACGACATTGATGATAAAACGACGTCGATGTTGTTGATGATGATGATGATGGCGATGATAAGGTTGATGATCTCGAAAGGTGTCTTTTTTGACGTGGTCGGGGGAAGAGGGGAAAACGGATAACATCTTCATTCTGACATCGTTGTTCTTTGTCTCAGGTCGGTACTGCAATCATCCGAGGCGTGTCAGGAGGAGAGAGGAAGAGAACCAATGTAGGGATGGAACTCATAACAAAACCAAGCGTTCTTTACTTAGATGAACCCACCACAGGTCTGGATGCAAGCACTGCGAACTCCGTCCTTCATTTGCTCGCAGAGTAAGTTCAGTCCATTCAAAATGAAATAGAGGGTCGTCGCAACGGTCCTCTCATATCGACGTGTCGGTATGAGAGGGGGGGGGGGGGAGGAGTTGTCAAAGAGTGGGGGTAAACGATGGGGATGTTCGGCAAAAAATGGAAAATAGAGATGGGATATTTTTTATTTTATAAATCACCTTTTATTAATCAATAAAGGGAAAACAATTAACGCAGGTTACCTGTTCTTATCGAACGCGGTACAGGGCAACATAAAATGGATACAGTTAACAAATGAAACATAAGTAACAAAGAAAAATGCACATATCAAACGAATAATTTCAAATCAAGAAATGGAAGAGAAGAAAAGAAGAAAAGAGGCACCCCTTGAGATTTAAAGCATACTGCATCATGGCTTAGGTTATTCTTTTATTGCTGATATCTCGTTACTCGGTTTTGTTTAGTATAATATCACTAAAGCGATAGATCGTCGTTATACTAAATCTGAACCTTTCAAGATTAGAAGAATTCAAAAGCTTAGCCTTATACCAAGGAGAACAACATAAGACGATCTTGACTTTATGAAAATGTCTGGAATCTTCCTTTTTCTTTACGTGTACACTCTGCCTAGGCTCTCAAAGCATACTGCACCTCAGTCATTACCATCTTCTTCTGGGAAGAGGAGAAACCATCTATCATGACCCCGCCCAAGAGGTACCCCTTTATGTTTCATCTATTGATACAAAACCAGAATCTCTTTCCTTTTCTTGCTACAGGCTCTCAAAGCGTGGTCGCACCATCATCTTCTCCATCCACCAGCCACGGTTCTCCATCTTTCGTCTCTTCGATCAGATGCACCTCTTAGCCCGAGGACAGACGGTCTTCCATGGTCCGGCCAACAAGGCTCTGTCTTACTTCAGCTCTATTGGTAGGGGTTCGGAATACTGAGAGTGTCCGCCATGATGGCCCTTAAAATTTGTATCCTGCCAACTTTCGGTAAAACTTGTAAACTTTTGTCCACCTGCTGATCGGCCCTTTCCAAAAACTGGGTAAATTAATCTCCTTAATGCAGAGTGGAAATCCAGTTTTTAGGAGTTATAGTAGGGAGCACAACTTTTTGGAGTTGAATCCAATCCAAATTATAGTTGAATCCACTTCAAAGTAGTGGTTGAATTACTCTTTTGAGAGTGAATTCCACTATTTTGAGAGTGGATTCCACTTTTTTGAGAGTGGATTTCACTATTTGGAGAGTGGATTCCACTCTTTTGAGAGGGGATTCTACTATTTTGAGAGTAGATTCCACTATTTTGAGAGGGGATTCCACTCTTTTGAGAGGGGGTTCCACTCTTTTGAGAGGGGATTCCACTCCAAACGAAGTGATCCCTAATATGACATCCCCCCCCCCCCCAAAAAAAGAAGAAAAAAGTGGATTTCAAAACCTTTACATTTAGAGAGTACTTCGTTTGGCATGTATGATTTAGAAACACCTGAATGTTTTAACGTAATTTTAATCATGACATAATGAAAATGTTCTGCTGTCCACGCCGTGTTTGATGTCTTGCCATGGTTCTAGCCACCTCGAGGTATCGATCATCGTATGAACAGCAAAATCATTTGATTCAGACTCGCGTATATTTGGAAACAAAGGAAAAATGTCGATATAGAAACGACTTATAAATGATACATCATATTGTTTCGTGCCTCTAGTTTTTAAGAATTGAAGACTGTAATCTTCTGTATTTTTATGGCGTAGATATTCTTAGCTATTGTTGCGCTTATAGATAAGCACCCAGTAGACCATATTGTTTAAGTCCTATCCTTGTTAATATAATGGACTTGGTAATGTTGACTGAACCCCCCCCCCCCCCAAAAAAAAAAAAAAAAAAAAAAAAAACCAACAAAACAAAACAAAACAAAACAAAACAAAACAACTCCCCCCCCAAAAAAACAAAAAAAAAAAAAAAAAACACAACAGTATCAACAAGCAATAACAAAATTTTTTAATTGAGGATTTATGTCTCACGAAGAGCATTTAACGCATGTTTAACTTTGTTTGGAACACGGGACCTCCCGGTTATATGAAACTACTGCTCTACCACTGAGCTATCGTGCGTATTCTATTCACTGGCAGGTCACGAGTGCGAGCCTCACAACAATCCACCCGACTTCTTCCTCGATGTTATCAATGGGGAGTCTTCTGCCAACAGAGTATTTGAGAAAAGCATCGACAGTATAGATGATGAAAGCGGAGAAGGTATTGACCTAACAGGCTAACTTCTTAATATATATTTAAAGTTCTAGTTAAAAAAGATACAGACTCTCGGCAGTGTCCGTGTGCATTACGTCATAATTCGCAATTACGAATTAATATGTGTACAAATCTCTCACGCAGCGAAACTCGTTGCCCACACGGAAATTACTCGAGCTTATTTTCGAGTCTCGGAGAATATTTAGTCATGGTTCGGGTGAGGTGTTTTTTTTAAGTTTGGGAGGATGCGCGCATTAAATAACTCCCTGTGAGAACCGATGATTATGTGTCTTTTACCTATATTATAGGAGGCAAAATGGTGGTAATTACCTTGGTTCATTATGATTATGAAATCTAATCTTTTAGTTATTCTACATTTACCACTCTCCACCTAGGTAAAGTAAAAGGGTATCATGCAGGTAAGAATTCCTTGAACGTTTGTCCGCCTTATCCGCCTTATCATGGTAGAGGGGCTACTTAAACCGGGATAATAATATGATTGTAGGGCCCTCGGGGAGAAAAGTATGTATACTGGTGAGGCTACCCTGGACAAATAAGACAGAGATGTAGTAGTAGTAGTAGTAGTAGTAGTAGTAGTAGTAGTAGTAGTAGTAGTAGTAATATAGTATAGTAGTAGTAGTAGTAGTAGTAGTAGTAGTAGTAGTAGTAGTAGTAGTTATAATAATATAGTAGTAGTAGTAGTAGTAGTAGTAGTAGTAGTAGTAGTAGTAGTAGTAATATAGTAGTAGTAGTAGTAGTAGTAGTAGTAGTTGTAGTAGTAGTAGTAATAGTAGTAGTAGTAGTAGTAGTAGTAGTAGTAGTAGTAGTAGTAGTAATAGTAGTAGTAGTAGTAGTACCGTAAAACGGGGTGAATAGGAACACTGGGGCGCAGGGGCGGAGCCAGGGTTTTGCAAAAGAGGGGGCACAGAGCCAGAAAAGTACACAATTAAGGGGGCAATTTTTTTTCATTGTGTACTTAAGGTAAGGGGGGGGGGCACGGGCCGGATTGCCCCCTATGTAAATACGCCACTGCCGGAATGTATAGGAACACAAATTTGAAAAGCTTCCTGACAAAATATTTATACATTGTATTAAAACAGACTCTTTTCATTATTTCATTTCTAATGAATTTAAGAAATAAAAAGGGTCGGCATCACCTTTGGAGATAAAAAGCTATGTCAAAACACTCTTCCAAGTTTTGTTCCTTTTCACCCTGGTTGTTCCTATTTACCCCCATTTTACGGTAGTAGTAGTAGTAGTAGTAGTAGTAGTAGTAGTAGTAGCCGAAGTAGTAGGAGGAGGAGGAATAGTAGTAGTAGTGTTGGTATCTTATTACTTCGTGCAGTTTCAGCGCCTTATATTTAATGTAAACTTTCAAAAATAACTGAGGGCGACTCCCATAGCCGTCTGTATACCTATAATGCTGTATTGGTTTGATTCATACGTAGGGACTAGCTCAGCGAAACAGATGGAACGAAGACCCCTCCCTGAGTTGTTTGAAGAATCCAGTCTCTACAACACCATGAAAGAGGATACAAGCAAGATACTCAGTTCACTCAGTACCAATAAAGAATCACTCAAAGCTGGAATAGATTACCCTACCTCATTCCGTACCCAGGTAAGATCAGAAACCGTTCAAGACCAGACATTTTTTTAAAAATTTCTTTCTTTTTCTATTTCTATTTATTTTTATTTCTATTTTTATTTATCTATTTATTTTATTTTTTAAAAGTTATTTATTTTATTTATTTATTTATTTTTTATTTTTTAAAATTTATTAATTTTTTTTTTTTGGGGGGGAGGCTATTTAAAAAAAAAATTCTTGCTTTATTGAACCTTTGCATTTCAAATAAAAAATAACATAACATCAACAGTATGGCGGATCATATAATAAAATATAAATGACGTTGGTGAACACATGTCTAACATACATAGAAAATCAACCACGACTGACTTGTCAGTTCCTCTACTAGAAATTATGCAAGATTACAAAAAAAATAAAAAATAAAAAAAAATAAAAATTACTGGTTATAACCATTCTTGTTAGTGTAAGCACCATAACCTATTGTAAAGGGCACTAGCCAGTGGCGTATCCGGACCTTGGCGTCAAGAGGGGCAAAAAAAAAAAAAGGTTATCAGTGCCGACAATTGCTCTCCGCAAGCCCTCCAAAAGTGGGGGGGGGGGGGTGTCGAGAATATTTTTTTAAGGAACCCGATGACCCTTTTTTTTTGGTCAAAAGTTGTCAGGGGGCACTCTGCCCCCTGCCCCCCTGCCCCCCTGCTCCCCCCCCCCTTGGGTACGCTAGTGGCACTAGCTTATCGACTTGGTTTCGAACCTTAGACTTTCTGGTTACGAGAACCACTGCTCCACCACTGAGCCATCATGCCTCTCTTATCACAAAGATCCCTTTGAAATGAAATAAAACATCTATAACTCAAACTGTAATGCCCCTTCACCCGTATGGTCTTCATTTATAGATCTTGGTAAGCAGTGGCGTAGCATGGGTCCAGCTTTTTAGAGGGCACTGGAATAAATTTGGGTGGGGGCACCGGTCTTACTCGGTGAATTAAATGTGAATTACAAGGCCAACGATTAGGTGCGAGCCGAGATCGAGAGTACTTAGTATCCTATCATTCTGTCCCATCTCCACTTCATTTTTCTTCTCTTTTCCCCTTCGCGGCCATTCGATACTTGCATCACTGATTGCAAAATAGGGTGTGATATTACAAATTTTACACTTTTATCATTCGCATTACTCCTCAAACGTTGGTGACTGGTTAATGCATATCGTTGTTGTTGTTGATTTTTTTTCCAGCTCTACCTTGTTTCGAGGAGGACGTACCTGACTACTATGCGCAATCCTGTCATAATGGCCGTCTCTGTAAGTTGATCCTTAAACCTGGCAGTCAAGGGGATAAGGGGAGGCTAGACTGACGCAGCACCCCTGCCATTTTTTTGTTCAAAGGGTACTAATGGAAAAATCTTCAGCACCTCCCATTCGAAATGCTGATTTTTGTTGTTGTTTATGCTTGTTAGAGATGTTTGGAGAAAAAAGTTACCCAGATTTTTTTGTTTGTTGTTATCAGAGACCTGTGCCCCTTCCCCCCCCCCCCCCCCAGCTAGAGAATCCTGGGATCCAGGGGAAAGAAAGAGCTGGAGGGGGGGGGGGCACGTGTCCGATATGGCCAAACTAATTTGATAATTTGAATACACACGTGAATACAAACATGTACACATGTGCAGTCTTACGCTGGCCAAATTCATACTTTTTTTTGGGGGGGGGGGGAGTTATATTTTTTATTTTCTTTCTCTCTCCTACCACTTTTCTTTGTTTCGGGGATATAATACAGGGGCTGCGGAGCGTTTTTGAAAGTGGGGGGGGGGGGGCTGATTTGATTTCACTCATTAATGACAATTTTCGAACCTTTTTTCCGAGGTTTTATGAAATGTGTCTACTAAAAAAAAGTGGGGGCTGCACCCCCAGCCCCCCCCCTGTTCCGCGGCCCATGTATATGTTGCATAAAGTGTCAACCAAGTTTTTAAATAAAAGGGTAAAATGTCTCCATTTTCATCTTGTGCCTTTATGATTATTTTGACTTCATGTTTGTGTTTTTTTTATTTATCTTGTAGTATATGACTCTAGTTGTGTTCTCCCTCCTTGTTGGAATGCTTTATTACGACATGGATCTCACTATAGCAGCTGGTTTGCAGAACAGGTATGTATAGTAGTGTCAGGGGCGGATCCAGGATTTTGTAAAAGGGGTCCAATACTCTTCCAAAATCTGTCAGGAAAAAGATAAGACACCATCATTGATTTTTGTGGGGCGTTGATTTACACCCCAAACCGTATGAAAAGCAAAAATCAAAAAATAATTGTCGAGCATAAGGGTTTTCCAATACCCCCCAAATCACTGACAAGCCTGGATCCGCTCCTGAGTTTTTTCTGTCAGGGGCGTTATGCTAGATGCTTTTCAAGACTTTCCTGTGATCAGTTATGCCGAAGAAGCTTCGACGACTATAGGGAAAATAAGATCAGCGCCGCCATGTGGGTAAGTGGCATCTGCGCCGACTAATTGGAAGATGACACCAATGCCTCTTTACGCGTAGATCAATCACCAGATATCAGGTTATTAGATATAGTTTCATGATCAAAACTCAGGATGACCATCGACCCTTTCTTTGCCATAAGTGCCGGTTGCGACCTTCGCTACCGTGCCAAGAGACCTGATCAGCACAGACAATAGGCACCAATGAAGAGGAATTTGGCGCGCATTTCAAAAGCTGAGCTTAACACATTTCCGGTGTCTGTTGGTTACTTGATCACCTTTTTATCATCTGTGTAAATGGAATGAATAAATTAATCTAAATATCTTTGGTAAAATAACTCTGTGAGAAATATAGTCTGGCTCAGGATTATCCTCGTAGTGGCACATATAGAGAGTTGATTATAATAAATGACTGTAATACAAAACCTTTTTCTTTTTCTTTTTTTCATTATTCATTATACAGAGCTGGCGCTACGTTCTTTATCGTTATGAATATGGTGTTTTCAAACATCAATGCTATCGAGGTTTTCATCCACGAGAGAGTTATGTTTATGTAAGTTCAAGTCATTATTTTCACGTATATCTCTACGATGTAGCGACAATCGAGGCAATTGTATGACTGCAAAATCCTTTAAAAATTTCGCGACATAAAACTTTCGCGAAGACATCAAACTTTCGTGAATAGTAAACGACGGTCATGTTCGCGGCAAGAAGCTTTCTCAAACTGCAAAAAAAAAAAAAGAAAGAAAAAAAAAAAGAAGATTTATTCACATGCTTAAATAATACAGCATGAACGCTCCGGTTAATTCGTCAAAATGAAACGTGTATGCCTGTCATATACCATCAATTTATTATTTTAGGAAGAAAAATAATATTTTTAATTTTCTTATTTCATGACACACAGTCACGAGACGGCGAGTGGGTACTACCGGGTGTCCGTCTACTTCTTGGCCAAGTGTTTCGTCGATTACGTCATTCTGCGGCTTATACCAGCTACATACTACTCTGTTATCACATATTTCATGATAGGTGAGGGGGAATTGAAGCTGGGGCGGATCCAGAATTTCGAAGACTAAAGTGGGGTCTAATTCCTACATATATCTGACAAGCAAAAGATAGAAATAAAAAATGAAAAGGTTATCAAGCAGAAAGGGGGGGGGGGGGTCCAATTCCGTCCGAAAATCTCTGACAAGCAAGCAAACATATTTTTGGGGGGAAATGCAGTTTGTACAGTTGTACAGTATAATTTATTAACCTAACAATAGCCTTTTATGTTGACACTTTATTATAGTGACATTATGAATAGACCAACTTGTCATTATGAGACGGCGGTTGACCTTGTTAAAAATATAGGGGGGGGGGGGGCTGTAGGTTCGTCAGCCCCAGTCTCCTATGCTTTTGTCGAGTGCAGATATAATTTGTAATAACAGTTTGACGATTTTTTTTATCTACAATATATTCTCTTACATCCAACTGACAGGATTACAAGTGGACGTGGCCAAGTTTTTCATCTACTTCTTCACTCTGATCTCGATCGCCTTCGCTTCAAGTGCCCTGTCAGTAGCCATGAGCTCATCTGCAAACATTGTCAGCATAGCCACGCTTATGCTGGCTATGTGCTACGTTCTCATGATGGTAATAACTATTATACTCAAATAATGATGATAATAATAATACATAACATTTATATTGCGCTTAATACAATGTTTCTAAGCGCCGAAGTAGTATTATTACTCTGGCTTTATAGCCCAGTTTGAGGGACACGGTTAGAAATATTGACCAAGGTGTTTTCGAAACTGTCCTGTGCCCCCGCCGAGACGAAGTCGAGAGAGTGCAGTCTCGAGATCACCGAGGAGCTACTAGTATATGACTTGAAAAATAAGCATTTACTTTTTTGCGCATCTGTTGCGTCTAAAGCTATGCCCAGTCAATATTTTTCGCTATAATACCCAGCAGTCAATAACGAATTTCATGCCCGTAGTTTTGACCAGAGGCCTATAGAATTTTGATATTCTTATGTATGAGTATATTTATATTTATGTGTATTTGGTTATCTTTTGGTTATCTTTTGCATTTGTATGTGATTTTGTTGTTGTTTCTTGCTATTTTTTATGAGTGGAATAATACTTGAAAATTGAAACTTATGCGCTGTATAATAATGGATAATTACCATTTGTAGTTGTTGAACTGGATGTCTCTAAAATTTCTACTCCAGTGTGATTATAGTGTCTATTTACTCCCATTTATTTGATGAATTAAAATTTTTCTTTTTTTAAAAATCGGTAGTATAATTTTATAATCATATAATTGCTAATCACTTAGGTTATGTAGGAATTTTTTGACACTTTGTTTGGTACAGGAAGCTAACAAATTTATAAAAATGCTATGGCTACAAATGTATGTGTAGCTACAGAGAGGTCATGGATATTTTTATTTTTGTTTATTGTTTGTTTTTTAAACACCAGTTATTCGGCGGATTATTTGTCAACATTACCTCTCTTCCCGAATGGCTGCAGTGGATCCAGTACCTGAGCCTCTTCAGATATGGCATCAATGTAAGAAAATGTTTCTTCTTCTTCTTCTTCTTCTTCTTCTTCTTCTTCTTCTTCTTCTTCTTCTTCTTCTTCTTCTTCTTCTTCTTCTTCTTCTTCTTCTTCTTCTTCTTCTTCTTCTTCTTCTTCTTCTTCTTCTTCTTCTTCTTCTTCTTCTTCTTCTTCCCTGTGAATGCCTGTATGTCTCTCTTTCTTTCTCTCACTCTTCATCTTCTTGACCTCTCTCTCTCTCTCTCTCTCTCTCTCTCTCTCTCTCTATTTGATTGGGGGAGGGGGAGGGGGGGGGGTTGTGGTTTTTTGAGGTCGCAGGGGAGCTGGAAGTCCCACAGCCCCCATACCCTAGAAAACTATGTAATGCATGAGAAATGTTTAACACAGTATAATATAATATATAAGAAATGGAATCTCTTTTCATGATTTCTCCTGCAGGTATAAATTACTAGTAATCTTGAACCCTTTGAAATCTCTCTTTATTCTAACTTGATAAGGCCACCTGGATGGGTTTATTATAGTTCAGTTCACTGAGGTATTATTCTTTCAAAATAATATGTTTATTCCCCTCCCCCTTCTCTCTCTCTCTCACTCTCTCTCCCTCCCTTTCTTTCGCCCCTCCCTTCCCATCTCTCTCTCCCTCCCTCCCACCCTCTATGTCTCGCACCTCCCCCCCCCTCTCTCTCCCGCTCCCCTTCCTTCCCTCCACTTCTCCCTTTCCCCGCATTATCATTTTCAAATATGTCTTTTTGATTAATTTCTCTATTTTCTGTCACACAGGCACTACTCATCAATGAATTGGCGGATTTAACATTTTGTGATACGGTCAGGAATATAACCACCTGGTGAGTATACAACTATCAAAACATGATCTACTTTACGTGCTTTGATCACAAATTGTTTTCACTATATACTGTACCTTACTTTAAAGTGACAATAGAATGAAGCTCCTAATAGCGCCATCTTTTAATATATAGGATTTGAAAAGTGTCTGTGCCCCTCATTTTCCCATCATGCCCAATTCTAGTTTGTAGAAGCTTAGAATGTACCTGTAGGCAGTTGTCCACAAAGTCAAAAATAATAGTTTGAAATATGAAATGTGCATAATTATCCAAACAAGCTGTTTGTCAAAATTCAAAATAAAATGCAATTAATTTTCAAATTATAATCTCAATTTATATAGATGGCGCTGTTCAAGTTTTACCAGTTTAAGATAACTTCCTCTTATCTTTATCTTTTCTTGAAATCTTGAATTTCGATTTGAGTTGATCAAACTTATGCTTTTGTTGTTTCTTTTAGTATCGAAAATTATACGTATTTCTAAAAACATGTAATGGTAAGGGTATTGTGATGATAATGAAAAAGAATACGATCATTATTTGTATTTGTATTAATGATATCCCTATAGTTATCATTACAATAATAATAATATTAATAATAATAACAATTGTAATAATAATAATAATAATAATAATGATGATGATAATAATAATGATAATAATGATAATAATAAAATAATAGTAATAATAATAATAATAATAATAATAATAGTAATAATAAAATAATAGTAATAATAACAATAATAACAATTTTAATAATAATAATAACAATAATAATGATGATGATGATGATGATGATAATAATAATAATAATAATAATAATAATGTTAATAAATAACGGTATATAACTCTTTTTCAGTCGTCCTGGTACATCATACTTGATCGATCAAGGGATCGACTACAGTACCTGGGGTTTGTGGCAGAACCATATGGCCTTGCTCATAATGGGATGCGGATTTATGGTGCTCGCATACATCCAGCTCCGGAGGATTCCGAAACTCAAATAATTTTGTTTTAAAGTGACAGTAAATTGGAGCTCCTAATGGCGCCATCTTTCAACAGGATTTGAAAAGTGTCTGTGCCTCTCATTTTCCCATCATGCCCCATTCTAGTTTGTAGAAGCATAGAATGTATCTGTAGGCAATTTTCCACATGTGCAACGTCAAAAATAATAGTTTAAAATATAAAAAGGGCCTATTTTCCAAACAGCTGTTAGTAAAAATTCAAAATAAAATGCAATTAATTTTCAAATTATAATCTCAATTTAGCAGTTACTGTAAGGTGGCGCTGTTCAAGTTTTGCCAGTTTAATGCCATTTTAAATGCCTATGTAGGGGCGGCACCAGATCCATTTCGGTTTATGAATATAAAATACACAAAGCAGTAGTCCAAGGACTAATAGTGCATTTTTTTACATAAAATGGGCATCAGAAAAAGGAATAAATATATACAATTGAAATTATTATGAAAATACATACATCAAACTATATTCATATTGTAATAAAATAATAATAAAAATTGGCTTCAGGCTGCAAAAATATTGAAATCAATAAAAGAGGTGATTTTTAAAACAAAATATGTAAATAAAATCGTAGCTGGAATATGGTCAAATTGCTTGATATCCGTATAAGGTAAAATATCAAGTTAAGTTTAATATATTATTATAAGAAGCAAAGAGAATCTGTGTGCAATATTCAATTACATCAAAATGAGACAGAAACTATGCATTTATGTAATATAATTGTAAAAGTAAGTCCAAATGTTCGACCAATTGCTAGTAACCATAATCTTATAAGAGAGTGGAATTTGTTAAGTTACAAATTTTGCAATGTGATACATAAATTGAAGAAATGTACCGGTATGTACGTCTGTTATGGTACTGTATTGCACAAAAATCTAGATAATACTCAATTTTATATTAAATGGAAATTGTTACATTATAAATATCTCATTAAGACATAAAATGATGTATGTATCCATATGAGCATATATAGCGTATTTCATATTTGGGCAATATTAGATACTGAAATAAATCAAAATGCCGATGGGCGGCGATATACGTTAATATTGCAAATACTATTTAAAAAAATTTTAAGTACCTTTTGATCCCTGCTGAAAAAAATTGTCAAAAACTCAAGGACATTTGCGTTATTAAAAAATTCTACCGTCTGATCTGAAAACTTGTTCGCAATTTTTGTCTTATATTTTCATTCTTTTCTAACCCATGCTGCAGAATAAAGTAAAGATTTTAGGGGTCTGCTCGCTATTCATAAGGACCGCTATTTATAAAGGACCGCTATTCATTTAGTCACGCGTTATGGATAGCAATCCTTATGAATAGCGGTCATTATGACTAGCGGTCCTTATAGCGAGGTTATCTTAAATTTTAAGAACATTTTTCCCTTCAGATTTTGATTTCTGCTCAGGAAACTGTTTGGCAGTTTGATCGGACATCCCCACCCCTCCCTCCATTTTCAAATACTGTCGTAACGCCCTGAATAATGTCCCAGTGCCATGTGATTATTGCGAAATGAAAAAGATGATGAAAGAGATATAAACAGATATTGTAAATGAGAGCAGTCTCGATTGGATCTAAATTCTAGATAAGCAAACAGGCTGAATAGATTAACAGCTCAAAATATCTCGGATTGTTAGACATGCGTTCATAATGTTCTGTTTAATCGCAAATGAATCCAGTGACCGGGGTATAAATGCTGTAAGCACTTGGGTCGGTTACATCGTAACTGGTAAGGCGCTATACGGTATAAGAAGTAGCTATTATTATTATTATCATCATCATTATCATTATTATTATCAGTGGCGGCACCAGGATTTTTAAAGTGGGGGGGGGGGGGGCAAATGGGGGGCAAAAGAAAATGTTGGGGGGGGCAAGGGCGGACAAAAAAAATTTTGACACTTTTTGTAGTGAAAATGTACAGAATATTCGGCTATAAACCTACCCAGATATGAGGACATTTTGAGCATCTAGCTGGACTGCCCGATTATAAAGAGGTGTTAGTTATATACTGCGAGCGAGCGAAGCGAGCGAGCAAAAATTTTGACATTTTTCGTAGTAAAAATGTACAGAAATTACATATTCGGCTATAAAACTACCCCAATATGAGGACATTTGATCATCTCGCGGCCTGATTATGTGGTGGGAGTTATAGGCCTGTATTGCGAGTGAGCGAAGCGAGCGAGCAAAAATTTTGACACTATTATAGTGGAAATGTACAGAAATTATTCGGCTATAAAACTACCCAAATATGAGGATATTTACACGAGCTGAGCGAACAAATTTGCCCCATGCCCCCCCCCCCCCCACCTTGATGCCGCCACTGCTTTCCAAGTTTCCGTTTTCTTTCTTTTTCCTTTTCTCCATTCCTTTTTCACTTTTTTCTTTCCTTTTCTTTTCTTTTTCATTTTCCACCCTTTTATTTTTTTTCACTCCGAAAATTATTGGGGGGGGCAACTGGGGGGGGGGCAAATGCCCCCCCCCCCATGCCCCCCTTGGTGCCGCCACTGATTATTATTTAATGAAGTATGTACATGTGGACTGGTTGTTTGAAAACTTTACTAGAATGTTATAAAAGCAAGTACGATGGGGGGGGGGGGGAGAGCCCTTTGTCTGTGACCTTGAATTGAATTTAAACTCGAAATATCTGTATCTTCCTGTAATGATAGTTCTTATGATAATAAGTGTGCCAAAATTTCATCAAAGTTGAAGAAAGAAAAGTGGGACCTGCCCAAACACCCTAAATGACTGAAATAACGATGCTGTCATTGATATCCTTATCTAAGACCTCTATCTAGGACGGTTTTGAAATCGTCTTATTACGTCGTCCAGGTCAAAATATTCTTATCATTTTTAAAACATGTCCAAGTCTGTAGAATGTTAACGAGGACTAACAAAAATGACAAAGTGGAATGTTAAAAATCGAGTATTTTAATTATTTTTATATTTCGTTTACATTTTCCCTCATATATTTTTTCTTCAAATAATTATATTTACTAAATGCGTTATCAAATGCTATGAAAAACATCAATCATGTCTTTATCTCAATAAATAGGGAGAAAGTCCTTAACGCATTTCTGAAGCAGATTGAAAGTGTTTCTCACGGGTAGCTAGACTGTGCTGTTGTTTCAAAGTCAAAATTATTTTTTAAAATAAATGATCATCATCCGTCTTCTTACAATATTTACAATACGATCTTTTAAAATGTTATCTCGTGTCTGACGAAATCGTGAATAATGTAGATGGCCACTTTTGGAGTGTTTTAGTAAATATCTTCCCCATATGCAATTTTGAAATGGTATAGTAGATGTGACTTTAATGCAAGAAGGTTATGACTACTTTTACCATTACTACGAAAAACAAGAACAAAAACAAAACTTGGTATTTATGTTTGTAATGTAGCCACATTTAATTCGCGTTGTTTGTAAATATTACTCAGTTACATATGTTTAAAATGTTTTAAAAGAAACAAAGAATTAAACTATACTTGTTTAGAAGTATAATTGCGCCAATACCGTACATCACAAGAAGTTATGAAGTGCGGAGATTAAATACATGAATATGCTAAAATTATGTTTTAATCCGGTCAATTGAAGCGGAGGGAGGGAGAGGAGGGAGAGAGAGGAGGAGAGAGAGGGAAAGGGAGGGAGAGGGAGGGGGAGAGAGAGGGAGAGGGGGAGAGAGGGGGAGAGGGAGGGAGAGCGAGAGAGGTTGAGGTTGAGAGAGAGAGAGAGAGAGAGAGAGAGAGAGAGGGGATAAATAGTTGAGAGAAAACAAAATGCAGTGTTATGCAGTACATTTAGAACCAAATAAGTCACAATAATAAATTAGTCATACCACAAGTAGAATAAAGCTTTTGAGTAGTTTATTATCACAAATATTCATATCAATAATTTTTACTTATGTTTCAACATGATTTTTCAAACACGGTTACCTCATTTTGGTAGGCACTGCTTGTCCAAGTACGCTTGTCCAAGTACGAATGTTAAATTTACAAAATTATTATGCCTAAAGGGGCAAATCCAAGGTATTTGGTCAATTTGTGGTGCATTCGTTACCAAGTTCTGATCATAAAATGACATCAAATGTGTCGTTATTCTTGATAATTTGTCTGATCTAAGCTCTAGTACATGTATGATTATTAACTTAATACAATCATCAGGGCCTGTTTCATAAAACTTGTTATCAATAACAATTGCGACAGATCTATGACAATTCGCTCTCAGCCAATCAAATGCTCTGATTTCAGTAGCTTATAACAATCACTGTGACTTGTTATTGATGACAAAGTTTATGAAACAGGGCCCTGATGTACCAAAATCTGATATGTGGTCGGTAACGTATGTGACAAAATAGCTTTGGACTTGCCAAAAGTTAAATGTACATACATGTACTACTTATTGACAAAAACAAATCTATAATCTAAATATCAATAATCATGTATTTATTTCAAACAATTGGGTAGTGACAACTCTTTTCCTGGCATAACGCTTCTTTGTTTTGTTTTTTTAGCTCTGGAATATTTGAAGTATTATCACAAAAGATATAAATATAACTCAAACTGTAATGCCCCTTCACCCGTATGGTCTTCATTTATAGATCTTGGTAAGCAGTGGCGTAGCATGGGTCCAGCTTTTTAGAGGGCACTGGAATAAATTTGGGTGGGGGCACCGGTCTTACTCGGTGAATTAAATGTGAATTACAAGGCCAACGATTAGGTGCGAGCCGAGATCGAGAGTACTTAGTATCCTATCATTCTGTCCCATCTCCACTTCATTTTTCTTCTCTTTTCCCCTTCGCGGCCATTCGATACTTGCATCACTGATTGCAAAATAGGGTGTGATATTACAAATTTTACACTTTTATCATTCGCATTACTCCTCAAACGTTGGTGACTGGTTAATGCATATCGTTGTTGTTGTTGATTTTTTTTCCAGCTCTACCTTGTTTCGAGGAGGACGTACCTGACTACTATGCGCAATCCTGTCATAATGGCCGTCTCTGTAAGTTGATCCTTAAACCTGGCAGTCAAGGGGATAAGGGGAGGCTAGACTGACGCAGCACCCCTGCCATTTTTTTGTTCAAAGGGTACTAATGGAAAAATCTTCAGCACCTCCCATTCGAAATGCTGATTTTTGTTGTTGTTTATGCTTGTTAGAGATGTTTGGAGAAAAAAGTTACCCAAATTTTTTTGTTTGTTGTTATCAGAGACCTGTGCCCCTTCCCCCCCCCCCCCAGCTAGAGAATCCTGGGATCCAGGGGAAAGAAAGAGCTGGAGGGGGGGGGGGGCACGTGTCCGATATGGCCAAACTAATTTGATAATTTGAATACACACGTGAATACAAACATGTACACATGTGCAGTCTTACGCTGGCCAAATTCATACTTTTTTTTGGGGGGGGGGAGTTATATTTTTTATTTTCTTTCTATTTTCTTTGTTTCGGGGATATAATACAGGGGCTGCGGAGCGTTTTTGAAAGTGGGGGGGGGGGCTGATTTGATTTCACTCATTAATGACAATTTTCGAACCTTTTTTCCGAGGTTTTATGAAATGTGTCTACTAAAACAAAGTGGGGGCTGCACCCCCAGCCCCCCCCCTGTTCCGCGGCCCATGTATATGTTGCATAAAGTGTCAACCAAGTTTTTAAATAAAAGGGTAAAATGTCTCCATTTTCATCTTGTGCCTTTATGATTATTTTGACTTCATGTTTGTGTTTTTTTTATTTATCTTGTAGTATATGACTCTAGTTGTGTTCTCCCTCCTTGTTGGAATGCTTTATTACGACATGGATCTCACTATAGCAGCTGGTTTGCAGAACAGGTATGTATAGTAGTGTCAGGGGCGGATCCAGGATTTTGTAAAAGGGGTCCAATACTCTTCCAAAATCTGTCAGGAAAAAGATAAGACACCATCATTGATTTTTGTGGGGCGTTGATTTACACCCCAAACCGTATGAAAAGCAAAAATCAAAAAATAATTGTCGAGCATAAGGGTTTTCCAATACCCCCCAAATCACTGACAAGCCTGGATCCGCTCCTGAGTTTTTTCTGTCAGGGGCGTTATGCTAGATGCTTTTCAAGACTTTCCTGTGATCAGTTATGCCGAAGAAGCTTCGACGACTATAGGGAAAATAAGATCAGCGCCGCCATGTGGGTAAGTGGCATCTGCGCCGACTAATTGGAAGATGACACCAATGCCTCTTTACGCGTAGATCAATCACCAGATATCAGGTTATTAGATATAGTTTCATGATCAAAACTCAGGATGACCATCGACCCTTTCTTTGCCATAAGTGCCGGTTGCGACCTTCGCTACCGTGCCAAGAGACCTGATCAGCACAGACAATAGGCACCAATGAAGAGGAATTTGGCGCGCATTTCAAAAGCTGAGCTTAACACATTTCCGGTGTCTGTTGGTTACTTGATCACCTTTTTATCATCTGTGTAAATGGAATGAATAAATTAATCTAAATATCTTTGGTAAAATAACTCTGTGAGAAATATAGTCTGGCTCAGGATTATCCTCGTAGTGGCACATATAGAGAGTTGATTATAATAAATGACTGTAATACAAAACCTTTTTCTTTTTCTTTTTTTCATTATTCATTATACAGAGCTGGCGCTACGTTCTTTATCGTTATGAATATGGTGTTTTCAAACATCAATGCTATCGAGGTTTTCATCCACGAGAGAGTTATGTTTATGTAAGTTCAAGTCATTATTTTCACGTATATCTCTACGATGTAGCGACAATCGAGGCAATTGTATGACTGCAAAATCCTTTAAAAATTTCGCGACATAAAACTTTCGCGAAGACATCAAACTTTCGTGAATAGTAAACGACGGTCATGTTCGCGGCAAGAAGCTTTCTCAAACTGCAAAAAAAAAAAAGAAAGAAAAAAAAAGAAGATTTATTCACATGCTTAAATAATACAGCATGAACGCTCCGGTTAATTCGTCAAAATGAAACGTGTATGCCTGTCATATACCATCAATTTATTATTTTAGGAAGAAAAATAATATTTTTAATTTTCTTATTTCATGACACACAGTCACGAGACGGCGAGTGGGTACTACCGGGTGTCCGTCTACTTCTTGGCCAAGTGTTTCGTCGATTACGTCATTCTGCGGCTTATACCAGCTACATACTACTCTGTTATCACATATTTCATGATAGGTGAGGGGGAATTGAAGCTGGGGCGGATCCAGAATTTCGAAGACTAAAGTGGGGTCTAATTCCTACATATATCTGACAAGCAAAAGATAGAAATAAAAAATGAAAAGGTTATCAAGCAGAAAGGGGGGGGGGGGGGGGTCCAATTCCGTCCGAAAATCTCTGACAAGCAAGCAAACATATTTTTTGGGGGAAATGCAGTTTGTACAGTTGTACAGCATAATTTATTAACCAAACAATAGCCTTTTATGTTGACACTTTATTATAGTGACATTATGAATAGACCAACTTGTCATTATGAGACGGCGGTTGACCTTGTTAAAAATATAGGGGGGGGGGGGCTGTAGGTTCGTCAGCCCCAGTCTCCTATGCTTTTGTCGAGTGCAGATATAATTTGTAATATCAGTTTGACGATTTTTTTTATCTACAATATATTCTCTTACATCCAACTGACAGGATTACAAGTGGACGTGGCCAAGTTTTTCATCTACTTCTTCACTCTGATCTCGATCGCCTTCGCTTCAAGTGCCCTGTCAGTAGCCATGAGCTCATCTGCAAACATTGTCAGCATAGCCACGCTTATGCTGGCTATGTGCTACGTTCTCATGATGGTAATAACTATTATACTCAAATAATGATGATAATAATAATACATAACATTTATATTGCGCTTAATACAATGTTTCTAAGCGCCGAAGTAGTATTATTACTCTGGCTTTATAGCCCAGTTTGAGGGACACGGTTAGAAATATTGACCAAGGTGTTTTCGAAACTGTCCTGTGCCCCCGCCGAGACGAAGTCGAGAGAGTGCAGTCTCGAGATCACCGAGGAGCTACTAGTATATGACTTGAAAAATAAGCATTTACTTTTTTGCGCATCTGTTGCGTCTAAAGCTATGCCCAGTCAATATTTTTCGCTATAATACCCAGCAGTCAATAACGAATTTCATGCCCGTAGTTTTGACCAGAGGCCTATAGAATTTTGATATTCTTATGTATGAGTATATTTATATTTATGTGTATTTGGTTATCTTTTGGTTATCTTTTGCATTTGTATGTGATTTTGTTGTTGTTTCTTGCTATTTTTTATGAGTGGAATAATACTTGAAAATTGAAACTTATGCGCTGTATAATAATGGATAATTACCATTTGTAGTTGTTGAACTGGATGTCTCTAAAATTTCTACTCCAGTGTGATTATAGTGTCTATTTACTCCCATTTATTTGATGAATTACAATTTTTCTTTTTTTAAAAATCGGTAGTATAATTTTATAATCATATAATTGCTAATCACTTAGGTTATGTAGGAATTTTTTGACACTTTGTTTGGTACAGGAAGCTAACAAATTTATAAAAATGCTATGGCTACAAATGTATGTGTAGCTACAGAGAGGTCATGGATATTTTTATTTTTGTTTATTGTTTGTTTTTTAAACACCAGTTATTCGGCGGATTATTTGTCAACATTACCTCTCTTCCCGAATGGCTGCAGTGGATCCAGTACCTGAGCCTCTTCAGATATGGCATCAATGTAAGAAAATGTTTCTTCTTCTTCTTCTTCTTCTTCTTCTTCTTCTTCTTCTTCTTCTTCTTCTTCTTCTTCTTCTTCTTCTTCTTCTTCTTCTTCTTCTTCTTCTTCTTCTTCTTCTTCTTCTTCTTCTTCTTCTTCTTCTTCTTCTTCTTCTTCTTCTTCTTCTTCTTCTTCTTCTTCTTCTTCTTCTTCTTCTTCTTCTTCTTCTTCTTCTTCTTCTTCTTCTTCTTCTTCCCTGTGAATGCCTGTATGTCTCTCTTTCTTTCTCTCACTCTTCATCTTCTTGACCTCTCTCTCTCTCTCTCTCTCTCTCTCTCTCTATTTGATTGGGGGAGGGGGAGGGGGGGGGGGGGTTGTGGTTTTTTGAGGTCGCAGGGGAGCTGGAAGTCCCACAGCCCCCATACCCTAGAAAACTATGTAATGCATGAGAAATGTTTAACACAGTATAATATAATATATAAGAAATGGAATCTCTTTTCATGATTTCTCCTGCAGGTATAAATTACTAGTAATCTTGAACCCTTTGAAATCTCTCTTTATTCTAACTTGATAAGGCCACCTGGATGGGTTTATTATAGTTCAGTTCACTGAGGTATTATTCTTTCAAAATAATATGTTTATTCCCCTCCCCCTTCTCTCTCTCTCTCTCACTCTCTCTCCCTCCCTTTCTTTCGCCCCTCCCTTCCCATCTCTCTCTCCCTCCCTCCCACCCTCTATGTCTCGCACCTCCCCCCTCTCTCTCTCCCGCTCCCCTTCCTTCCCTCCACTTCTCCCTTTCCCCATATTATCATTTTCAAATATTTCTTTTTGATTAATTTCTCTATTTCTGTCACACAGGCACTACTCATCAATGAATTGGTGGATTTAACATTTTGTGATACGGTCAGGAATATAACCACCTGGTGAGTATACAACTATCAAAACATGATCTACTTTACGTGCTTTGATCACAAATTGTTTTCACTATATACTGTACCTTACTTTAAAGTGACAATAGAATGAAGCTCCTAATAGCGCCATCTTTTAATATATAGGATTTGAAAAGTGTCTGTGCCTCTCATTTTCCCATCATGCCCAATTCTAGTTTGTAGAAGCTTAGAATGTACCTGTAGGCAGTTGTCCACAAAGTCAAAAATAATAGTTTGAAATATGAAATGTGCATAATTATCCAAACAAGCTGTTTGTCAAAATTCAAAATAAAATGCAATTAATTTTCAAATTATAATCTCAATTTGTATAGATGGCGCTGTTCAAGTTTTACCAGTTTAAGATAACTTCCTTTTATCTTTATCTTTTCTTGAAATCTTGAATTTCGATTTGAGTTGATCAAACTTATGCTTTTGTTGTTTCTTTTAGTATCGAAAATTATACGTATTTCTAAAAACATGTAATGGTAAGGGTATTGTGATGATAATGAAAAAGAATACGATCATTATTTGTATTTGTATTAATGATATCCCTATAGTTATCATTACAATAATAATAATATTAATAATAATAACAATTGTAATAATAATAATAATAATGACGATAATAATAATAATAATAATAATGATAATAATAAAATAATAGTAATAATAACAACAATAATAATAATAATAATAATAATAATAATAGTAATAATAAAATAATAGTAATAATAACAATAATAACAATTGTAATAATAATAATAACAATAATAATGATGATGATAATAATAATAATAATAATAATAATAATAATAATAATAATGTTAATAAATAACGGTATATAACTCTTTTTCAGTCGTCCTGGTACATCATACTTGATCGATCAAGGGATCGACTACAGTACCTGGGGTTTGTGGCAGAACCATATGGCCTTGCTCATAATGGGATGCGGATTTATGGTGCTCGCATACATCCAGCTCCGGAGGATTCCGAAACTCAAATAATTTTGTTTTAAAGTGACAGTAAATTGGAGCTCCTAATGGCGCCATCTTTCAACAGGATTTGAAAAGTGTCTGTGCCTCTCATTTTCCCATCATGCCCCATTCTAGTTTGTAGAAGCATAGAATGTATCTGTAGGCAATTTTCCACATGTGCAACGTCAAAAATAATAGTTTAAAATATAAAAAGGGCCTATTTTCCAAACAGCTTTTAGTAAAAATTTAAAATAAAATGCAATTAATTTTCAAATTATAATCTCAATTTAGCAGTTACTGTAAGGTGGCGCTGTTCAAGTTTTGCCAGTTTAATGCCATTTTAAATGCCTATGTAGGGGCGGCACCAGATCCATTTCGGTTTATGAATATAAAATATACAAAGCAGTAGTCCAAGGACTAATAGTGCATTTTTTTACATAAAATGGGCATCAGAAAAAGGAATAAATATATACAATTGAAATTATTATGAAAATACATACATCAAACTATATTCATATTGTAATAAAATAATAATAAAAATTGACTTCAGGCTGCAAAATATTGAAATCAATAAAAGAGGTGATTTTTAAAACAAAATATGTAAATAAAATCGTAGCTGGAATATGGTCAAATTGCTTGATATCCGTATAAGGTAAAATATCAAGTTAAGTTTAATATATTATTATAAGAAGCAAAGAGAATCTGTGTGCAATATTCAATTACATCAAAATGAGACAGAAACTATGCATTTATGTAATATAATTGTAAAAGTAAGTCCAAATGTTCGACCAATTGCTAGTAACCATAATCTTATAAGAGAGTGGAATTTGTTAAGTTACAAATTTTGCAATGTGATACATAAATTGAAGAAATGTACCGGTATGTACGTCTGTTATGGTACTGTATTGCACAAAAATCTAGATAATACTCAATTTTATAATAAATGGAAATTGTTACATTATAAATATCTCATTAAGACATAAAATGATGTATGTATCCATATGAGCATATATAGCGTATTTCATATTTGGGCAATATTAGATACTGAAATAAATCAAAATGCCGATGGGCGGCGATATACGTTAATATTGCAAATACTATTTAAAAAAATTTTAAGTACCTTTTGATCCCTGCTGAAAAAAATTGTCAAAAACTCAAGGACATTTGCGTTATTAAAAAATTCTACCGTCTGATCTGAAAACTTGTTCGCAATTTTTGTCTTATATTTTCATTCTTTTCTAACCCATGCTGCAGAATAAAGTAAAGATTTTAGGGGTCTGCTCGCTATTCATAAGGACCGCTATTTATAAAGGACCGCTATTCATTTAGTCACGCGTTATGGATAGCAATCCTCATGAATAGCGGTCATTATGACTAGCGGTCCTTATAGCGAGGTTATCTTAAATTTTAAGAACATTTTTCCCTTCAGATTTTGATTTCTGCTCAGGAAACTGTTTGGCAGTTTGATCGGACATCCCCACCCCTCCCTCCAAATACTGTCGTAACGCCCTGAATAATGTCACAGTGCCATGTGATTATTGCGAAATGAAAAGATGATGAAAGAGATATAAACAGATATTGTAAATGAGAGCAGTCTCGATTGGATCTAAATTCTAGATAAGCAAACAGGCTGAATAGATTAACAGCTCCAAATATCTCGGATTGTTAGACATGCGTTCATAATGTTCTGTTTAATCGCAATTGAATCCAGTGACCGAGGTAAAAATGCTGTAAGCGCTTTGGTCGGTTACATCGTAACCGGTAAGGCGCTAGGTATAAGAAGCAGCTATTATTATTATTATCATTATTATTATCATTATTATTATTTAATGAAGTATGTACATGTGGACTGGTTGTTTGAAAACTTTACTTTTTTTTTTTTTTTTTTTTATTTCTCAAAAATTAACAGAGTAAAAGCAACAATGTATAACATTAGTAACATCTTAAAACTACAAGACAGGCACCTGCATATGCACCCACCCACCCACCCACACACACACACACACGCACACACACACACACACCACACTTTTGAAAACTTTACTTGAATGTTATAAAAGCAAGTACGATGGGGGGGGGGTGGGGAGAGAGCCCTTTGTCTGTGACCTTGAATTGAACTTGAACTCGAAATATCTGTATCTTCCTGTAATGATAGTTCTTATGATAGTAAGTGTGCCAAAATTTCAACAAAGTTGAAAGAAAAGTGGGATCTACACAAACACCCTAAATGACGGAAATAACGATGCTGTCATTGACATCCTTATCTAAAACCTCTAGGATGGTTTTGAAATCTTTTCACTACGTCGTCCAGGTCAAAATATTCTTATCATTTTTAAAACATGTCCAAGTCTGGAGAATGTTAACGAGGACTAACAAAAATGACAAAGTGGAATTTTAAAAATCGAGTATTTTAATTATTTTCATATTTCGTTTACATTTTCCCTCATATATTTTTTCTTCAAATAATTAATATTTACTTAATGCGTTATCAAATACTATGAAAAACATCAATTATGTCTTTATCTCAATAAATAAGGAGAAAGTCCTTAACGCATGTCTGAAGTAGATTGAAAGTGTTTCTCACGGGTAGGACTGTGCTGATGTCGCAAAGTCAAAATTATTTTAAAAAATAAATGATCATCGTCCGTCTTCTTAGAATATTTACAATACGATTTTTAAAAATGTTATCTAGTGTCTGACGAAATCGTGAATAATGTAGATGGCCACTTTTGGAGTGTTATAGTAAATATCTTCCCCATATGCAATTTTGAAATGGTATAGTAGATGTGACTTTAATGCAAGAAGGAAAGGTTATGACTACTTTTACCATTACTACAAAAAAAAAAAAAAAAAAAAAAAAAAACTTGGTATTTATGTTTGTAATGTAGCCACATTTAATTCGCGTTGTTTGTAAATATTACTCAATTACATTATGTTTAAAATGTTTTAAAAGAAACAAAGAATTAAACTATACTTGTTTAGAAGTATAATTGCGCCAATACCGTACATCACAAGAAGTTATGAAGTGCGGAGATTAAATACATGAATATGCTAAAATTATGTTTTAATTCGGTCAATTGAAGCGGAGGGAGGGAGGGGGAGAGAGGGAGAGAGAGAGAGGGGGGGGGGGGGAGAGAGAGAGGGGGGGGGGGGGGGGGAGAGAGAGAAAGAGGGAGGGAGAGGGAGAGGGGGAGAGAGAGAGGGAGGAGAAATAGTTGAGAGAAAACAAAATGCAGTGTTATACAGTACATTTACAACCAAATAAGTCACAATAATAAATTAGTCATACCACAAGTATAGAATAAAGCTTTTGAGTAGTTTATTATCACAAATATTCATATCAATAATTTTTACACTTATGTTTCAACATGATTTTTCAAACATGGTTACCTCATTTTGGTAGGCAGTGCTTGTCCAAATACGAATGTTAAATTTACAAAATTATTATGCCTAAAGGGGCAAATCCAAGGTATTTGGTCAATTTGTGGCGCATTCGTTACCAAGTTCTGATCATAAAATGACATCAAATGTGTCGTTATTCTTGATAATTTGTCTGATCTACGCTCTAGTACATGTATGATTATTAACTTAATACAATCATCAGAGCCTGTTTCATAAAACTTGTTATCAATAACAATTGCGACAGATCTATAACAATCATTGTGACTTGTTATTGATGACAAGGTTTATGAAACAGGGCCCTGATGTACCAAAATCGGACATGTGGTCGGTAACGTATGTGACAAAATAGCTTTGGACTTGCCAAAAGTTAAATGTACATACATGTACTGCTTATTGACAAAAACAAATCTATAATCTAAATATCAATAATCATGTATTTATTTCAAACAATTGGGTAGTGACAACTCTTTTCCTGACATAACACTTCTTTGTTGTCTTTTTTCAGCTCTGGAATATTTGAAGTATTATCCCAAAAGATATAAATACTCACTGAGAAAGGGAATAAAAAGTTGACTGAGGAGCAATTGACCTTTATGCATAAATAATTATAATTCACACTTATGTTAGTATCAAAATATCACCCAAATCAGCAGATGAACTAATATTATCACATTGTAGACAATTACTATATATATATAAACCCAAAACTGGTGTAATAGGGAGGCACTCTTTGTATTTTTTCTTTGTACTCGTGTCTCCCGTACGTAGGTTGCGCTATTATGACGGAATAAACCGCATTGTCATTTGTCTCCGAAAAGCGGTATCCAGTGAAATATATATACATATATATATATATATATATATATATATATATATATATTGCTTTTCAACAGCAAGTGAGTATGGTCGATGAATACATATACATTATCTACATAGTTAGCCAAATATTCTCATTTTGTACAACTCCTGACTTTCCTTTTGAGGTCCTCAAATACAATGTACATATATGTACATAATTCTTTTCGGTAAGTTTTCTACAAGTACATTTAGAATACATGTGCACATGCTGCCAGAGTGGGTGATCATCTACAATTTTCCACTTTAGTTATCTTGCTCCTCCTAACATTTTGACCGACTTTGGGTCATTTCAATTTGAAATGCTTTTACACATAATCTAAAGCAAATACTTGGCAAGATCAGATATCTAAAGGTCAAACCCTTGAACTCCACTTGTGGTTAATGATGTAGCCACACGATTTATGGACCATAAGATACTACAAAAAGTTTAGCAAATTGAACTCCCTGAAGAGATTTATCAGTTATGGAGATCATATCATAGATTTGCAAAATGCAGTTAATCTACAACTAAAATGACCAAGCAAACTTTTTGACTTCTGAACTCCTACAAATTCTTCTCCTGTTCATAACCCTCTCTATATACAGTGATGAACTTTTGCTCTTCTAGCAACATTTTCCAGCATTTCTCAAGCATACAGGAATCTTGATGAGTTTAGGACAGGAATTGACTGTCCTTTCAGGACAGGAATTATTTAAGGGGTAAATTGATCACATTTTTTTCTTCAAATTGGCAACATTAATATTTTTCTTTTAGTGCTACATGGTTCTAACAAAATGTAATGTCTTTGAAAACAATATACATCATTAGAAACTTAGTCGAAAGTTGAAAAAATTGCCAATTTTGATAAAAAACAGTGATTTTGAATCTCTCAATGTGTTGCCAATTTAAGGATTTTGAAGTTTATTCTCCTTTTTACAATTCCTGGCATCAAACGCAATATGGTCATGCAACAAAAATGGAAACAATGTGTGTAGAAATTTTTGCTCTTTCTACCCATACATCTGGAATATTTTTTAGAGCTCTGAATCAAAAGTTATTGAGCCAAACCACAAAATGTGGTCAATTGTCTTGAAAGGGTTAACCACCACCATGCATTCACATTCACTTGAAAGCTTTGTAGTGCTTAAGGTTTGCATCTCAAAAAAAAAATTATAAATTTTTTTGAAAAAAACTGATGAAACACCTTTTACAACATAAATCTTAAAGATATCTAAGTTTAGATACATGAACATAAGTGAAAGGAGCTTCACATATGCAAAACACACACCTCTTATAGATATGGACAAAGCCACGGTCATAAAAATACACATGTATGTAATGTGATCCATCTCTTGAAGTTAAAGAATCAGAGATTCTGATGTGCAAAGCATCTGTTTAAGTTCATTTGCAGCAGAGTTTGGGTAAAATTCCTGTTCATGAGTGTACAAATCTCACACATAGCTGGTCATACGACAGGTGCTCCTGCTACAATGGCTCCATAGTCCATAACCTACACTAACCAATGCTTCCCTTCAACCCTGGACTAAACGTATACTTAACCCTAACTTTAATGGGGGTAGTCGTTCTTCCGAAGGTTCATAATTCCAAAACACAAATTTCCCATAGCAGGGGGTTCATAATTCCGAAAATGAAATGGGTTCATAATTCCGAACATTTGATGCATTACTCCAAAGGTTCATTATTTCGAAGGTTCGTAATTCCGAAAATAAAAAAGGGTTCATAATTCCGAAGTTTTGTAATTCCGAAAATGCAAAAGAGCCCTACATAACTCTTTGGAATGACTAACCTTCGGAATTATGAACCCTTTTTCATTTTTGGAATGATGAACCCTATTTCATTTTCAGAATTACGAACTTTCGGAGTAACGAACCTTCGGGAATACGAACCTTCGAAATTATGAACCTTCGGAAAAACGACATGTAACCACACTAAAACCTAACGTTAACCCTGTATCTTTGAGATGTAAAGTCTAGAGCAATTGTCACTAGAGCATGATTTTGTCATAACACCAGATACATGGAGATAGGAGACACCTGAAACTAGACAGAAGTGAAGTGGGAAGCAATGCTTAAATCAGCATTGCCAAACAGAACACTAGAGAGGAGTATCATAAGATATAGGTCTCAACTTCTGTCCTTTTGCAGCAGAATTTTTTGAAGTTGACATACTTGTGTATTATGTAGGCATTACACAAGACACATCAGTCATAAAAATGAATTCCACTGTTTTTTGATTCACACCTTTTATGAAGTAATTATCCAAATGGTGCTAAGTTTTCTACAAGAACCCCTAATAATCTGACTTTAACCCCCTCTGTACCAACACACTTTAGGAAAATTATCATAGATATCCTTTTAAGTTTGTAGTATGACTTTTAAAGCTTGTGTGATCGTTTAACCCTTAATCTGCCCCATGTTTCAAACCCAATGCCACAGTGCCAATCCCTAATGTGGCAGCAACTAATCCCCCTGTGCCGGGTTTGGTTTCGGGGTGCTTAAGCACAAACAAACAATGCAACGAAACGTGTATGTGGCAGCACTGCGGAGGCTACTATACAACGTTGTGGCAGTCGAGCACGGACTAATGCACATGTACGCGGCACCGCTACATGACACAGATCAGTACACAAGGTTCTGGCATTGTAAGGGTTAATTGAGAATAAATTGCATTCCATGGGAATGAAATTTACAACTAAGGTACCTGTTTCTGATTTGGAAAGAAAAAAAAGTAACCATTCCAGTCTAAAAACACATTGTTTGACATTTTCATTCGGGGGGGGGGGGGGGGGGGGGGAGGGGGGGGGGTTGCCATCAACGGCACAGAAGGGGTTCAGGGTGAACTCAACAAAATATGCTGATGAATATGTCACCATAGGCTTGGTAATATCAGGCCATAACTTCATAATGATAAACTTTTCTTGTGACTACATTATAATCTATACTATTTTTTGGGGGGGACAAAAGGTTGATTTTCTAATAAACAAACAACACACTTCACTAGGTGCATTATTAGGAATAATAGCAGAACAGCTGACTTCTGAATGGTCTAAAATAAATAGGTGATATTTGTGGCATAGATAATGATAGAAGTAACTTTTCATTGCATATACAAATGGGAAATAAGCAAAAATATAGATGTACATATGTGAATATGACGATTTTCTTGCATGTTGTTTTTATTCACAAAATTGCTTCTACATTTCTTTCCTATTCATTTAATGTTGCTGTCTAATATGCGGCACTATCTACATTTCAAAATAACATATGTTCAATTATTTTCTCTTTTTTTTCAGATCTTTTTTTTCTTCATTTTCTCATGTGTTGTTTTTCGCAACATATAAAATGTACAAGATGTGAGGTATGATTAATAACATTACTACTATAATAATAGTGGTCTTTATTTACCCAGTGTGGCCCCATCAGTATCAAAAATGCACTTCCAGAGGGCCCTGTGATTCTTATTACTGCTTAGAGCTAGAAGGGTTTTCACTCATACCATTCAAGACAGAGTTAATGCCCTTCTGGTTCTCAACAGACAATGTTATCTTTCTCCGATCTACTTGAGCTTGGGCATCCTCCTGAGTTGAATGTAAGCCAGGCAAAGCAAGCCGAGGGTCATGATACCAAGGGCCATCTCATTCTGCCACAGCCCCCAGTCACTGTAGTCGATGCCCTGCTCCTCTAGGTAGTTTGTACCAGGGATGCTGAGGAAAGGAAATTGTCAACAAATTGTTTAAGTGACAGATCAACCTTATATCTGTAGTTAATTATCCTATTGTTAAACTATAATCTTTGGAGGTGTCATTTTTTTTAATGGTTCATTCACTTGACATTCAAATTAAGAGGTTGAGAGTCTGAACTGTAGTCTATGACCTGATCTTCTAGGTAGTTTTATCAGGGATATTGAAGAAGATACTAGTCACAGCATTGTTAAAGGGTTAGACAAAATACAATCCAAAATTTATTCCACGGGTAACTAATATAAAGTAGACTGCAATGGTCCATAGACTACTAGAGAAGAGGTATTTAATTCACGAATGGGGCTATCCTCTTGAAATATAACTAGATCAAATCAAATCAAAGGAGATACATGTATATGACTAGCTTAGAGAAACGCAGTGGCGCATAAATACGTGGGAAAGACGCAAGGAGGAAAATTGCTAGTTGTGTCTGTGCTTCTAAAATTAGAATCAGACATTTCTGAATAAAAGTTTTCATATTATTTTGCTTAAAAGTGGTCAGAGAGGTAAATACTAATTCGACATCCTAATAGTTTGATTCTGCCTCTATAGAATAAAATTTTCATTTTGAATAATTTTGACGTATGTGTCTTTTAGGCGTTCTTACGCGTCACAACATTTCGCTAAGCTATCTAATGGGAAATAAGTCCCCCCTGCCCCTGCCACACTAGGACATCGTCATAAGTAAGAATGGAGGATGGAGGCATGATCATCAAAGTATTGTAAAACCAGAGACCTACATGAAACATTCACAAATTCTGCGAGCGGTTCAGTTTCGTGAAAGTTCAATGCCATGAAATAAATGAATCGCAACTGCCACAACACTGAAATTTGTGGAACCTGCAAATCTGCTACCGAAATGGCTGTTGTTCACAAGTCACAAAAGTGACATTTTCGCGAAAAAAATTACTGGTTTTTATAAAGTATGCCCACTCTTTGCTATTTTCAGCTTACCATCGTACAGTGATATTTCCAACTGTTTCGCAAAATTCCAGGCCAATCATCTCATTTATCAGCAGAGCCTAGGAAAAGAACAAGGGAGAAGAAATGTTATTAACTTTTTTAAATTGCTTGAGATAATTATATCCACATATGAAAATGTTTCCCGGCATTCATTTAAAAGGTTATTCCACATAGATAAGAAGATACAGCCACTCATTAATAATTATTTCAACATGAATCCTAATATATATATATTAATATATATCTGTCATTAGATTGTCATTAAAAATATCAATATATAAAAAAAAATCATCTTACAGTATCCTTCCCATAGTCTATTATGCTGTGATAATGTGATAGAGTAAGTTTTCTGACTTTTATTGTGTATTTCAGTGCTAACACCTCATGATAAAAAAAAACTGATTACAAATTTTAAAAGATAGGCATAAAACCTTTTTTTAAATCTTAACTAAATTAAGATAAACTTACATTGAGACCGAATCTGAAGATACTGAGGTACTGCAGCCACTGGAGCCAGACAGGCAAGGAGCTGATGTTTACCAACAAACCTCCAAATACCTGCCAAAAATAATCACAAAGGAAGGACAAAATTACTTATTGGTATAAAGATATGCTTGTATTCTACATCAAAAGGGGAAAATCACTTTATTTGCACAGCAAGAATGTGTGAAATAACCCTTGCCAAAAACAAAACAAAAACAAAAACAAAAACAAACAACACATACCCAACATTCTTTGGATGATAAAAATAAAGAATAACATAAGAATCCTGTGCACAGAACCAGAGTAAAACTTGGGTTCTGTGCACACCCTTTTCTATGCGAGAGCATACAGGTGCATCGATTAGTCTACTAGTTAACAGGTGACTTCTACATTTATTGAGTGTATTCAAACTTGCAATATCTCTTTTTAGAAGTAATATTACAAGCTCATATTTTGAATATAACATAGCAGAATGGAACCCAAGTAAAAATACAGAGTGATCATCTCACCATCATAAGCACATAACACATGGCGATGAGTAGAGTAGCAATGCCTGCGATGCTCACACTGGAGCTGATTGCAAAGGCGAGGGCGCTAGACACAAACGTGACGAGAAGCAGGGTCAAGAAGTAGAGGAAGAACTTGGCAACCTCCGCCTGTAGACCTGGAAAATGGAGGACAAAGTGAAGAAAAGAGTTGAATTTCATCTACTCTTCTTCTCTTTGCAATTTATGATACTGTAAAACCAGAAGCGTTCATGACATGAAACTTTTATGGAATGTATTACATAGACCATTTTCACAGCAAAATTTTTTTAATGAAAATTGCAAAAATTTAGTGTTGTATCATTGTGATTTATGTATTTTGCAGCATGAAACTTTCACAAATCTGAACCATTCAGAAATGCATGAACGTCTAATTTTACAGTATTCCCGACAATTTTGTGTAGCTTTGAATAAAGCAAATTAATCTTGGACGCCAATTAGTTCTAAGAAACATCCAAAGAGTATTTACATTTACCTGTGACAGTTAAGAAGCCTATGGTTCAGAAATCTTCCTCAGACGTGTACAAGCAGACTGAAGTTGTCCGACATTTATGAAGCAGTGAGTGCCGAAAAGGCATCTTGCAGCCAGCCTTCTCGCCAGTACATAACACCCTTGGTGCTGATACCAAGGGTAAGGAATTTCAGAAAATAACAACCATGCGTAGATTCCCCCAACAAGGGTAATGACTACTTTCAGTCTCCAAAGTTGTTTTGGTCCTCCCAAACCACCTCCCTGGGATGTCATAAGGCCATATTTCACTCAATATGGACCAATAAATGTGTCGGTGCATACTTTCAACCTGCAAAATTGCTTTGGTCCTCTCAGATCACCCCCATGGGATTCTGTAAAGCCATATTTCTGTCGATTTGAACCTTGCATAAGTTATTTTCTGCCAAGAAGCCTGCTTGTGGTGATCAAAAAACTGGCAGCTAGCTTCTGTCTGCCTGTACACATCCGAGGAAGGTGTCTCGACCATAGGCATCAAAACTGTCGCAGATAAATACCTTTCATATGTATCATAGAACCAATTTCCAATAAAATCAATATAAATAATGATTTGTTACTTACCAATCATCCAGTATGTGATGATAACATAGAGGATTGTGGGTATCACTCTTAGAGGAAGTAAATCACAAAACACCTTGGCAACGAAGTACACAGAGACTCGGTAGAAACCACTCGCTGATTCATGACTGGAATATAATGATAATTAAATCAAATAATATAATTTAACAAAACAAACTGACAATTATTGTCTTGCACTAAGACTTGATAGCAAGAGCAAACGATAGTTTACATCAAACAATTTGAATGTAAACCAAAGGAAGAAAAATCTGGTAAAAACTACATGTCATAAGTTTTATTGCTTCACATTCAACTCATTCTCTCATAAAAATACCAAAAAAAACATCAAGCTATCAAACAAACAGTTTTCTAACATTTCATATTAGATATAATGAGAAAGCTTTATGATTAATCTCAATGGCAATTTCAAAGCTATTCAAGTACTTTTGAGATTAGTAATCAGACCTCGTCATTGCTTTCTAAAATTCTTGGACTGTTGGTAGACCTCCATTTAACCCCTTCTCTCCCCCTGCAACTAAAAAATTATCCTTGCCATTCAGGGAGCCTAAAAATGCACTGCAAGTACAGAATACGTATAATGAAAAGTAGAAATTTCTCATATTTTGGATGACAAAAATCTCATCATATGTGATTGTTTTCTTGACAAAATTGCTTAGATATATACGTATCCATTCTTATACAAACTGGCATCGTAAAGCTTATTGGACTAAAATGGCTTAAAAGATAGAGATAATCTAAAACTTACATAAATATCACTCTTTCCCTGATGAAAAGTTCCACAGCACTCAAGTTACCAAATACCATTTGCATGATGAGGAAGAAGAAGGCACCGATTCTGAGAGGATAACAAAGAAAATATATCCTCAGTTATTTAATGATAATACAAGTAGATATATCCTGTAAATATAATACAGTGACACAATATTACAGTTGCAAAATGATAGAGATATATTATACAATATACAAATTAGTTCAATCGATCAATATCCAGTAGGTTAGTTATATCATGTGCTATATACATGATCTCAAGTGGATGTGAATTGTCGCCTTCTGTTGGCAAGAATTTACGTTAGCCATCAGACAAAGTCACTCATGGAAATTTACATATCATCCAAAATGGTTGTCATTACAGTGAATAACATCTAGGCCTGTCACATGTTGCTGATAGTAAGGTAAGAATAATGAAGAAAAAATGATGAAAAATGGCCTTCATTATAGTGGTGGCAGCGGTGGGATATCAATGCCTCAAATCAATTATATGCAACATATGCTCAGGTGACAATTGTTCAACAGAATTTCAAACACTAGTCAAATTCTTGAATTAAACCCCAGACCCAACACTACATGTATATTTAATATCTATCCTAATTCCACACCTAAACTAACATCTGATCACAATCTGAGCTCAAACCTTTCATCTTTCATTAAATGAATTAAAGCCTGGAGCAATTACAGATCACCCTCAAATCAGTCATACAAATAGGAGAAGTCAATTACCTGTTCTGGTATCCGGATGAGATTGATGTGTCAAGTTGAAAGTAAATGCCACCGATAACAACAGAGAATAGAATGACGGTCATGTTCTGAATGGATCATAAAGAAAGAAAGTGTTTATTAGTATCAAATCCAAAACAGATAGACAGACAGAGAAAGAGAAAGAGATACTAACTGATCAAAGGAGAAAGACACAGAGAGACATCCAGACTGAGAAAGAAATACAGAGATACAAAGAGAGAGAGAGAGAGAGAGAGGGGGGGGGATGATGGACAGACAGACAAACAAACAGGAACAGACACAGTGATATAAAACAAGGCTGGATACATGAGAATTAAGAGCAAAGACAGGAAGAATGACAGAGAAATATGGCAAGAGTGGGCAAGAAATGGAGAGGAAGACCAATGATAAAAATATACAATGAAATGTAAAATATAAAATACACATAAACATATGTGATAAAAAATACATGTACTGTTTACCAATCACATATATGCTAGAGATGTTGTGGTCTAGTGGATAAGTCTCCGCACTATGAAGTATAAACTGCAAGATTCTGGGTTTGAATCCCTGCAGCGCTAACATCCTTTGGCAAGACATTAATCTACATTTGCCACACTTGAACCAGGTGTAGTAAGTGGGTACCTGTTAGGATTTATTCCTTGAATGCACCGAGTGCTAAAGTTGCCGGAGCTAAAGCCGGGGTAATACATCCAAAGTCCTTTGGAAGCGCATAGAGGCGTTATATCATAATGTGATATGCGCTATACAAGAACTGAATATTATGATATATGCTTTTAGGAAATACACTGATTTAACATACCTGGATTACAGTCAGGAATGGATTTCTGAGGATGTTTAGTACTGCTCGATGGGAAACATGGTACAACTAGAGAGAAAAATAATGATGAAGAAGGTAAGAAGGTTGTGTGACACATGCTTTGGCAGCAATTGCTTTGCAGTCAATATACTTCACTGACTGGATTCTCAACTTCAACCCTGGACCAAACATTATACCTAACCCTAACTCAAACCCTAAGCCTAGGCCCAAAGGGAAGGAGCTTTGGGATGTCAAACAGTATATTACATGCTCAAACGGTATCAGGGAAACTGCTAATCTAAGCCCCAGGCCCGTTTCATAAAACTTGACATCTGTAACAAGTTACAATAACAGAACAGTTATAAGCTACTGAAATACTTGCATCTGATTGGTTGAGAGCAAATTTGTAATAGATATGTGGCAGTTGTTATTTATAATAAGTTTTATGAAACAGGGCCCAGGTACTACTCGCAATGTTCTTAGAAGCAATGTAAATGTAATTGTAATATCCAATAGCAGTTCACTGTCACCTTCTAGTGACATCTTTGCATTATCTTTGTTCCAGAATGCCATGAATTAAACATATTACATGAGGAGAAAAATCCATAATCGCAGAAAAATTTGAGTCCGTTTCTCTTGCAGTACAAGATGCTGTTCAAGAATATGAACAATCAAATAAAAAATAAGCACTGAAGTCTCTAAATGGGCAATGCAGAGTGAAAATTATAATCACCTTTTTTCAAGTAAAAGTAGGCAACATTTTGTTTCATTTTGTAATTTTCATTCACATGGGTTCATTTCATATTCATATATTCATATGATTTACCTAACTCTTTACAGGCTTTGTTCGACTAATGGAAAAAACAGCAGACTGCCACAGTCGACTTTCGGCACATATACAGTGTATACTCTATGTATATATCATACACTATAAATAATTTGGCAGTCCAGGGTTTGATTCCATGGCTAGTGAAGAATTAAAGAAGGTAAGAGTGAAAGATTAAAAAAAACTGGTGCCAATTTAATGAGGCAAATCTGATTCATGTAGACCTTTGGGAACTTCTGAACCGCTATAAGTAAAGAGTGTGTAATACCTGTGAAAAGAAGGATGTCGGGTAGTCGATAGAGACAATACTTGGTTCTTCTTGGCTCCGGTACTGGGTGTAGATGCTTCCTGCAGCATCTCTCATTGTCCTGTTGTAATGAGACTTTTCATAACAGTCTGCTAGGTTCAGGTTGCTCTTCTTACCATCCTCTATGGCTGCTATACCATGCTCTACATCCTCTGAAAAGGAATAAAATCAATCGTAATGGCAAAATTCTTGATGGCTATACGCAGGTGGATTAGCGCAGTGACTAAGGTAGCTTAGCGAAACGTTGTGGCGTGTAAAAAACGTGGGAAAGACGCAAATGACAAAATGACTCCAAATCAAACTTTCATGTCATAAATGCAGAACCAAAATATTAGGACGTAGCATTAGTGTTTACCTCTTTGAACACTTTTAAGCCAAATCATATGAAAACTTTTATTGAGATATGCCTGATTCTAATTTTAGAAGCACAGACAAAACGAGCAATTTTGTCTGTCCCGCATCTTTATGCGCCATTGCGTTTCGCTATTAAAGCTACCTAAGAGTGGTCTTCAAACTGGGCATATCAGAGGCTAATACCGCAGGCTTATGGACGAGACTGAAATCAGACCGACAACAGACCGAACAAAGCATTAATTATTCCTTCAGGCTAAGATATTGTTGGTTCGGAATTTGTTTAGGTTCGGACTTTGTTTGGGGTCGGTTTCGATGCCGAGACTGTGGTGAGGTACCAGTGGACAGAACAGTGGTCTTGGTACCAGGATAACCAGAGTACAAGACCAACACAGACAGCCACACCAGTGCCCGTGACTATATGATCAAATCTTTAATGTGCACATGTAGGGCCATCTCATCCTATAATTTTCCTGTTTCCCTTCTGGATATGAAGTGGCTACATAACCTAAAATGTCCTTCTGGAGGACACGGAAATAGTAAAACTGAAAGATAAAGTTGAGGTTTGTTCATGCAATTACACTGTAAAAGTAGTTGTCTCAAAGCAATTAAGAAAGGGTGATCATGTCTGACATAAGAAATGATGTATACTGTATTACAGGTTTCGGAATGATCAAAATATTAAATAAGAAATTGACCCAATCTCACTATTAAAGAAGTACATGCTCTGCACTAGAAATGGGTATATGGCACTGCACACCCACGTGGCATTAATGTTCGCCTGAACACTTCATGCTTTGTCTTGTCGTATTTTGAATATGAGGGCATTTGAAGAGCAATCCTTTTCAGGCGACATTTCTACCATGATGTTCTTCAAAAGTGACATGAAAGGAATGAGAAAGCTCACAAACTGTTTTCACCTTTCCCAAAAATCAACCTTCTCCGTTAATAAGGATACTATAGATTGAATTTAGATGGAAGAACTAAAGTCTGAATACAAGTATGCCCTAATGTTTGAAAATCTTGATCCCACTATTTTATTTAGCGATCACTTAAAGTAGTCCATGACATCTCTTCCATGGACTTCTAACAGTCAAGAACACATTTCAATTGAAGCTATTCATCTCCTGGTATAGGTTCCATGGGTATACAGAGATGTCCTTCCTGGATTGTATAGGTACAGCAAGTTGAGGTCTTTTCAATACTTCACTTGGCAGGACCATATAGACCTTAATCACATACATTCTCTTTAAACTGCTAAACCTACCTGAATTGGACTCCAGTGCTTTCTGGTCATTTGACTGCCCAATGATGACATCCAAGAAGAAATCAGGTGGGTTGTTATGTTCTTCACACTCAAAACCTGAAAAACAATGAACAATGATTTCTTTTTTTAGTTGCATTAAATTATATAATAACAGATATGTGATAACCTATGGGTGTTGACTCTACATCATTTGTGCATGTATGTACACGTATATAACCAGGGGGAACAAATTACATTAACCATGGGAATGCATTCAAGTTCACAGTGAAATGAAGCATGCATTCACTTATAGGGAATTTTTATTAGGCATGCATCAAATAGGCAGATTAGAATGCATTCACATGGTTAGATGTAGGGTACTGATCCACATGAGGAATGCATTCATCAAACCAGTGAATTGGAGCAGCTATGGAGATTGGAGAATAATGTATTCACATTAACAATCAGGATTACATTCAAATAAGCTACGGAGAATGCATTTTCATATATCAGTAGAGGGAAGCCCATGCACAATACCAGTGATGAATCCATTCATTTAAAAAGCAGTAAGATTTGCACATTTATAGTAAGCAGTAGGGAGTGCATTCAAGTTAACAGTGAACTGAAGCATTCATTCATATAAGTTGTGGTGAATTACTTCTGTTACAAAAACAGTCAGGATTACATTCAAATAAGCAACAGAGAATGCATTCACATATTAGCATTGGGGAGCCAATCATTTTTTATGAATGCAATGCATTCACTCAAATGAGCAGTGAGAAAATAATCATATAAGCAGCAGAGAATGTGTTCTTCTTCTTTTTCTTTGCTTGGATTCCTCCAGTTTGGAGAACTGCAATTGGTGTAGTCATGTTTATTAGAGGTAAATAGGAGGATAGATCCATTCGCTCATTATTTTTTGTTCAAATAAGCAATGAATAATTGTGTCAGAATTTGGAATGTATTCATATTAGCTGCAAGTAATGCATTTACAGATTACAAAGCACAATCAAAACAGAAGTGGGGAATGCCCACTCAAATCATCCATGAGAAATGCATTAATATTTAGCTATCATAAACATAGATTAATAAAGTATGCCATCTGCTGGCAACCTAATATAAAACCACAGCTTTCACGACATGAAATTTATGTAATTGTAAAATGATTAACGTTTTCATGGCAAGAAAGTTTCATGATGGGAAATGATTCATGTTGTGATTCTATCTAATTCTAGTAGCTCGCGGCATGAAACTTTCTGTACATGTATCTCGACCACTCGAGAAATTCACGAAAGTTTCATGCATGTGAAAGTCTCTGGTTTTACAGTAATCTTTTGATGACGTTAGGGAGGGAGAAATGAGAACCACGGCCTGTATTCATTTCAATTCAATACTCAAGTATGAAATATGAGTACTGTATTTTACTTAATCTTCGGCTTAAATACAATACTTCAGCAACTTTGGTATTCAATTCCATCATTTGTCCAAGTATTTTACCCTAAGTCTAAGAAAGCCCCACAGCAGACTTAAGTTAAGTTACTCTGGACGCCGGATTGGCACGCATGTGGATTTATACATATGCAGGTTATTCTAATTCTGCGCACAAGAAAATTACTTGAAGACATTATGTTAAAGGAACGTACAAATTGTGCATTTTGGACTAGCTATATTACGTCAAAATGGCTATCAGTTGGTAGCTTTGTGACGTCACAATGGCTATCAGTAAGTATTTTGCCTTAAAGTGGGCTTGCTGAAGTAAAGTACTTGATGTGATTTGAATACAAGTTAAGCCATTTAACTTAGCCAAGCCAAATGCTTACAAGTTTTGAATTGAATAAGGTCAAGTGAAACTTACCAATAGATGAAAAGTACTCCAAAGCTTCTTGGGCTGGGCCATGGTAGATGGTTCGTCCTTGCCCTAACAGGTGCATCTTGTCAAAGAGACGGAAGATCGAGTAGCGAGGTTGATGGATTGAGAAGATGATGGTGCGCCCCCTCTTGGACAGACTGAATTTGAAAGGTCAGAGGTAAAGTGGAAAAGGTTTTGTTTGCATTCTTATCTTTTAGAGTACTGTATAAGTGGTTATTTTCGCGGTGGTTTTATTTTCGCGATTTTCGCAAGTCGGTCCTCGCGAAAATTTCCACTTCAATATATGGCTGTTTATAGTAACAAAAACATCACAAAAATCGCGAAATTAAACCCTCGCGAATTTCCCTACCTAGTCCAAAATCGCGAAAATATCTGTACGCGAAAAAAACAGCTTATACAGTAACTAGAAACTTGTAATAACTCCTAATCAAATCTTTTTTCATACCCTAAATATTCTCACAATAAAAAAGAAAAGCATAAAATCAATCACTACTATGAATTTGGAAATCAAGTTTAAAATCAAAGTTAATCTGTTTCAAATTTTGAATTCTGACATTAAAATTCTTCTATCAAGAACCTGCAAATAATTGTCATGAGACATTTTAGCTTGTGTTAAAATAACCGAGGAGCATTCTGAATGTATCTACATGTTTTTTTTCTCATGATAGCTCATGAAAGAAGAATGAAAAACACAAAGTGGCTCCTTCATTAAAGTTTGTAGACTTACCTTGCTAACAAATGCATGACAGCATTAGCAGTACTGGCATCTAGTCCTGTAGTAGGTTCGTCTAAGAACAGAACACTTGGTTTTGTGATGAGTTCCATTCCAACATTGGTTCTCTTCCTCTCTCCTCCTGAGACACCTCGAATGAACTCTGTTCCAACCTTGTATGTAGAATAAAAAGAAAGGAAATTGGCTCTAAAAATCATTTTTCCATTTATAGATGAATGCCATGTATACAGGTAATGATGAACACAACATTCAAAATTTTCACTCACATTATGATTAACTGAATACATGTACTTCAGTAACTGTTAGTGAAAATCAATTCAATCAAACTCCATACAATGTGATATATGTGAATGATAAATTCCTCTAAAGAGCATTCCATTAACACACATTCTCATGCTGTTTGAAAAAAAAAATTCTATACTTATAATCACTTTTCCAAAAGTAAAAAGTCCTTGACAACATATTGTTCAAAAACTAATTGAGGATTTCTATCACCATTCACGTTAAATTGTCTGTTCCTTAACTTTACACGGGTAAGAAAAAACATCATCCAATTCAGTGACATTCTACTGTCTTTATTATTATCTAAAAGCACATTAGTAAGGAGTTAATAAAACAACAAAGGAAATGATTCCAGAAGGGCAACCTTACCTTACTATCAGCCACATGTGACAGGCCTAACTCAGCCAAGATGTCATCCACTCTCTCCTCCCTCTCCTTCTTACTGACTGACTTGGGAAGACGGAGAGCCGCAGAAAACTCAAGGTTCTCTCGGATTGTTAGCGTTCCCATGACAACATCATCCTATATAAAATAAATGTAATGAATCGTGAAGAACTGAAGTTTGATTTAGAGACATTTTTAGTCATGTATTGACAAATGAATATTCTATATATTTATGTTGGTTAGATCACAAGTCAGTGAAAAGGTTTCCCAACTGATTGTCCAGTTTTGGAATAAATTGTTACTTCTAGGAAGGAAAAGATTGAGAACAACTGTTTTGCACTATAGGACCTATACTTTCACTCTCATAGGGCTTACTTTGAACCATCGTGTGATCACGTTCACGTCGCGTCATCATGTTACACGACCTTTCATGAATACTAAGCCCTAAATTCATGAAGGGTGGGTGTAATGTTTGTGACCCCCCCCCCCCCCCTCTTATTGAAGAAGTGTAGGGTTTGAGAGGTGAGTATTTGTAGATTTGCAAAAAAATTTAACAAAATTTCGGGTAAACTGGACCCGACACTTCGCCAATAACAGGGAGTATTTCACAAATGTTACACCCTACCCTTCATGAATTTAGGGCTTAAGTTCACAAAAGGTCATGTAGCATGACGACGAGACGTTTACCGTGATCACACGATGGTTCAAAGTAAGCCCTCACATAGCACATGAGCACTCCTTTTTCCTAAGGTTGTAATTCTGAAGGTTCATACTTCTGAAAGTGAAGTGTAGTCAGGTCTGTTAAGCCCATATTTTTGAGTTTTGGGGACAAAGTTTACAAATGCACCAAACTTTGCATACTTACTTGTTACTAGGCAATAGCTTCACTTTATCCCGTAGGACCCAACCCAGAAGCGAAGTGACTGAGGGGGGGGGGGGGGCGGGGACTTTGACAATTTTACATTTTAAATGGTGCAATCTGGTGCATACTTTCGTCATGATTTCAACACGTACATAGAAGCATCATTAATGTACTAAATTGAATTGAATTGAATTGTCCGGCTGTAGAGGGATGTGCTGGCTATTATGTTTGGTGTATGATCGGCAGCAAACTCTGCTAAGCCACATGGCCGTGCTGGGGCGCTGGACAAGCCGCCGCGCCACAGCCATACCAGATCTGGGGCCCGTTGCACAAAACTTGCGTTAATCGCAACTCCTAAAAATCAAACGCAAGTCCTCAATGCGCTCTTCTGATTGGCTGAAAATAAAGTTGCGTTTGATTTTCCTGAGTTGCGTTCAAACGCAAGTTTTGTGCAACGGGCCCCCGGCCACATATAGTTACACTTATCATAGATGTCACACGTACATGTAGTATAAACCAATCGTAATCGAATAGCTCATTTTTGTGCGGGAACCGAAAATGATTTTCATTGGTTACGCTTTGCGCCTGCAGGAAAATCTTGAAACTTTGGGCTTGGGCATACTGAATATTTTCGGAATATCAGATATTTTGGAGACACTTTTTTTTTTGTTACTTTCTATTTTGGGGGTTCAGCGTGAGAATTCGTTTATCATCAGAGTGAGACAGTCAGAATTGGGTGAATTGCGTGAGAGTTGGCAGCCCTGTGTCTCTGGTATCATCTTACAAAACAAATTGTAAGAACTATGCAGGAAGATCATGTTCAATGTAACGTAAATGGGCTCTCTTGTATTGAATATGTCTAGACTGCATGTTTCATTAATTCTAGTCATTAACAATAGAAAATTCTTCAATACCATGATTATGAGTCAAGATACACTGTCCCTTTAGAATTGTCCATTGATTATATCTGACCTATCATGAATTTGGAGGTCACACACAAACAATTTAAAATCCAACATTTCAATGCTGAAAAAAGAACCGAACCAGAAACTGGAATGTGTTTTTTAAAGTTTCCCAAGCAGACATGAGTTCATTATACTATTTAACTGATACTGTTTCTTGTTACTTTAAACAGCAGTTACCATAACTGTATCAACACAGATATAGAGAGGATTGTGACTTCTTAAATATAGCTTCATTTATTGCATTTTGTCACTACTGATTACCTATTATAGAACAATATGCTGGGATTATCTCAGTAGGCCGATAACACACAGGAAAGAAATGATGAAACCTAGGACAGCCTACCAATATGTACTGATACAAAGAGGTCCTTTTTACCAGAGGTGGCCCTGGGGGGGGGGGGGGTACAGTGCTCCCACCCGCTTTTTCAAGTACCCATAAAGTGCCCCTTTATACTTTAAAAAATACTACTAAAAATCAAGAAATATATTTAGAATATTGCTATTAACAATGTCTTTTAACTTACCTGAACTTATTTAGCAATGAGTAACAAACTTTATGTGCTGGTAAAGTCGTTTCTTGATATAGGCCTACATGTTTCATTGAAACTTTGTTTTTTGCGTAATAATAAAGAGCCAAATTGGTAATAAGAGTAGGCATTTTGTCCGTCCATGACACTGAATATCTTATTTATTATAATTTTAGTAGGCGACCATTGCAACCAAATTTTTATTAAATTTCAACTTTTTCAGTTATGCCCTTCACAATGAAACATAAAATAGCTTGCTTCAATTAAATACTGATTTTCTACAGGCCTTCAAACTTTCAAAATTTGTCAAATGTCCATCCATGACTAATCAATCAGGCTCTAAACTAGCTTTATTAGTCAAGACATATACTCAGGATAGCACGGTTGACATATACTCATTTCACTAACCTGACCTTATTCACCAATATGTTACAAATTTCGGGGTGCTGGTGTAGTTGTTTCTTGATATATCAATGGAAATGTGTATTATCAAATTTACATAAATTAAAACAAATAGGCACAAAGATGAATGAATATCAAAAGATTATTGAAATTATTGATGATATTTCATATTAACTGACCAATCTAATCTTTGTGTCAATATTTTGAAGCCCATGCATATCTATTTCTTAAATATATCACAGAACATGTGTTTTATGCATAAATTAGCATAAATTAACACAAAGATCAAGAAAAATGAATATGATGAAACAATTAACACTGCACTTGCATTTGATTTCATCAGACTCACCTGGATATAACAAATCTAATGAACTAGTTTGTATATTTCAAGACATACAAATGAATTCGTCTTTTTTATATAAAATTTGCATAAATAAGCATTTTTAAATAGGATGCCATTCACTGATTTTGTGGCACCCTGTCCAGAATTAACACTTTTGATACATATGACTCACAGGCAAAATATTGCGCTTTTGTAAATTCCTTCCCTTTAAATGACCTGACTATAGTGGGTTCTATATTTCATTTTCAGAATTATGAACCTTCAGATTTATGAACCTTCTGATTTATAAACTTCATTTTCAGATTCATAAACCTTATTTAATTTCCAGAATTACAAACATGCGGAAAAAAACTGTTCCGGAATAACAAACCTATGGATCAACGAATATTCAGATTTATGAACACGTAATCCATAGTACTACAAAGCTAAGAGCATACAAATCAATTGTTCAGAAGTGTGGAATACTCAAAAGACAAAACTGTTTCATCAGATGATCTTAGCATATATTACCTGAACAACATATCCAGAGACGCACTTGAAGTTCTTAGGTTGTGTGGCGCCATCTATCAGTACCTGACCGGACAGTCCATCTGGGTCCTTCCTGGCTGCTAACACATCCAACAATCTAGAAAGGCAAGGTAAAAATCATAATCTCAATGTACTCTAAAAGCAGAATCTTTCGCATACATTTAATGTTCATGAATTTTTGCAAGTGGTTCAGACTTGCAAAAATTTTCACACCGTTAAATCACTGAATGACAACTGACAAAAATGAATCTTTACAATTTGCACAATTTTCTTGCTGAGAAAATACCTGTCATTAACAACTTGCGAAAGTTTAATCTCCCGAAAGTTTATGGTTTTACAGTAAAATATCAGAATAAGGGTCATTGCTAGAGTGCAATTGTAAAGCCTCATTTGCAATTATACTTAAAACTGATGGCCATTTTTTTTTCTAGTTGGAAATTTTTTTGAACCTCTGGACAACAAATTTGAACATCATACTTCTTCACCACTGTAGCCAAGTTTAAAAAGTGAGAACATTTTTTTGCTCTTTGGTTGGAGATTTTTTGACCGAAAGGTCAGCAAACTTGGCCTGGCTTGCCCTAACCCATTAAAAATTGTATAGCAATGACTTTGGTCAAATGACATTTCTTTCAACCAGGTGCTGCTTTTTAAGTTGCAAATTAATGACTACCTTAATATTTGATCAGATTTTTGTTTCTTAAATCAAGCTACATTTAACCAAAGCATACTTGTCAAATTGTCATAAGGTCATCAGGTATTACATAATTTATGAAACTCATTTCTACACAAGGAGAGCGAAAGAAAGAACTTACGATGTTTTGCCACTGCCTGTAGGCCCAAGGATAGCATTCATTCCAGGCCTAAAGACTCCACTGTGAAGGAAGAAAGAAATGACATTGTTTTATTTCACATTAACCTGTTGAATAAGCCCAAAATAATTTGAGCTGGAGTGCACAATACATGTGATAATAGAAACATTCTGTATTTATATAGCCCAGTTTCCATTCCTCAAAATGGTCCAGGTTCCGGACCATGAAACATGCATGTTATACATTGTATCAAAATAGAATCATATCCGCTAGGGTGAACTAGGATGTTTGCATTTCAGATCAAATATCATGACAAAAACTTTAATAAAACGTCCTTCTGCTCAAAGCTCAAGCTTCAACATGGAATCCTACTTCACAAAATTTCAACCTCTTTCTTTACCCCCATGTCAACGTAAGAAAAGTTTTAAAGAACCAATATGATAATGTAAAGTTTGAAATTTCTCATGAATCTGATTCGAACCTCAGGGAAATAGGTAAATTCAAAGATTAAAAATGTTACACTATTGCAGAAACAATAATTTCCACAATAAAAATGTGCTAATTTGGTCAACTATACTCATACTGCAATATTACAGAACAAGATATAAGAATTTGCCATCAATTACCAAAAGCCGCTTGGGTCAACTGATCACACAATGATTATGGAATACAATTTATCAATATCTTAATCGTTGTTATAATGATTACATATAATTTCAAAGAATATTTTAATTGATGATTACATAGCCTGTTGGGTTCAACATGTGTGCAGTAACACAAAATACAGAAAATAAAATCTGTGGGAAGATATTCCATTGATTATAAAATTGGTTCAAAGTTCTTGGTCGTTATTATTCATCCACTTGAGGTTTGACCTTCCTTGGCTAATTGTTAATGGCTATGACTACATAATATCCATTAAATTCAAAGTCCAAAAATATTCCTCTGGAAAATAAAAGTTTCATAACCTGGAAAATTAGTTTTTTGACGCAATAAATTACAAAAGTGAACTCCATAGGGGGACTGATGTGTCCTGCTAAGGATGGGTAAGAAGTTTCATAATTTGAGAGGAAGTAGTTCCTGATGTAATAAATCAGCAAATACAGCTCTTATAGAGGGACTGATTTGTTATCGTAACCAACAAATAGGAAGTATAGGCCTATATCTCTCTATTTCTTTATTTTTATTTTTTTTTACAAATTACCAATATAAACTCCATTGTCCTTTAAACCACAGGATTAGAAATTTTGTGACTTTGACAAGGTCACAAGCAGAATTTTTTTTTTTGTGATGTAATATCAGATATAGTACATTATAAAACGGGTTCAAGAATGTAGCCATCCTGATTGGTCTAATAACACCACGTGACCGTGCAAAAAAAAAGTGATAACGCACGGCGAGGGGACTAACGCACGGCTAATCCGGATCAAACACTAAGATTGTAAGAAAACACTAAGATTGTAGACCCGTTTTATAAAACTATTAATACATGGTTGTGAGTTCGTGCGTTAGTGCGATCCAGCAACACGCAGGTTTTTATCGTGGTGTCTAACACACTCGGCTACGCCTCGTGCGTTAGTACACCACGATAAAAACCTTTGTGTTGCCAGATCGCACTAACGCACTCCAAACCATGTATTAATAGTATAATGTCCAACAATCAATAGCCTCTTGACCAGTGGACTAGAAGTCCCTAACTTCAAGGAAGTAGCATTTGATAATAAATCAGTAAATATTAATTTCATCCATATAAGAAGATTGATCCCTCTTGACCACTGGTTTAAAAGTTCCATAACTTTGAGGAAGTGGCTTTATAAAGATGAAGTTGAGTTCATGGTCCCCGTCTTATAAAAGAGTTGCGATTGATTACAAATAACTTGCAATTGCTATCAATCGCAACTCTCTCCAAAGAGAAGGGAGATGCGATTGATATCAATTGCAAATTATTTATAATCAATCGCAACTCTTTTATAAGACGGGGCCCAGGTCATGCAGCTGCATTGTGAAAGAAACTGTCTACAACTTGTTGGGAAATATAATAAGAAATCAAGAATAATTTGTACTGTGTAGTTTTGGAATCATCAACATGATAACAAACTGACTCAAATCTTGCTGAAAATCAGTGAAAAGCACTGCACATAGATATGGGGTACCTGAGACTATTCCCACATGTGGAATCAAAATTTGGTCCAAGTTTTAAACTATTATTACTTTATATTTGGCATATGAGGACATTGCAAGAGCAATCCAATCCTTTTCATATACTACTATGATATCCTAAAAAAAGAATGAAAAAGCTCACAAATTATGTTCCATCTTCACCAGAAATCGTTCTTCTCTTTATTAAACACATTAGTAATAACTAATAAGGAACTCCAGAAGATGTTCAATATTCTCTATCTATCACTAGGTTAGAAGTTTCAGATTCAGAACTTTTTGTAGGGCATTAATCCTCATTACTGAGTCCCTTGAAAAGGACTTAAAGCTGTCGGTCCCGTGGTTGCTTACTTACATGCTTTCTTAGCAGTCAGGTAAAATAAACCATCAAACCAACTAGTTGATTTTTATTAATTCATCTTTAGTGGAAGCCTGGAAGACCTCCCACTTAAAAAAAGCTTGTAGGGACATGTAAATCACTTTTGAGGAGGAAGTTTTGATGTAATAAATCGACAGAGATTGACTCCATAGTTAAGAAAATATTGAAGAAGTAAACTTCAAGTGCTGTTATGTTATCTACATGTGCAACACACCCATAGTGCCCTTTTATAAGGCATTTTTCCTTATTACTAATTTCCTTGGAGAGGACAAAAAGCTGTTGGTCCCCTGGTTGCATACTTAAAAGCATACACATGCTTTCTTAGCAGTCAGGTAAAATAATCATCAGACCAACTAGTTGATTTTTATGAAGTCATCTTTAGTGAAAAGGCACCCCAAAATGTTTGGACCTTCCTTTTGCTTGACTGATAATTCAGGAATAAAAAAGTCGCTCTCAGGTGCCTGGAAGACCTCCCACTTAAAAAAGCTTGTAGGGACATGTTAATCACTTTTGAGGAGGAAGCTTTGATGTAAAAAAATCGACAGAGATTGTCTCCATAGTTAAGAAAATATGAAGAAGTAAACTTCAAGTGCTGTTATGTTATCTACATGTACAACACACCCATAAACATTTTTTGTTTGTCACATATTTTTTGAAAAAAGGGCAATTGAAAAAATGTGAGAACCTTTCTATTAATTTTTTTTTTCTTTCTTTCTTTTTTTTCTTCTTGTTCTTTTTTCATTTTTTTTTTTTGTATTGCTTGTCACAGATTTTGCAGACTTTTGCCCCCCCCCCCCCCCCCGAGAATCCTAGAGCTGCCTCTGATCAAGATAAAAACAATATTTCTAAAGGGTAGTAATTGTAAGCTACCCAATGAACATCATATTTGCCATCAGAGTTGACGATGTTGCATGCAGACACTGTTGGCCTCAACCACACAGTACAGTCCTATAAAATGGACCAAAGTACTCACGCCATTCATAAATTAGCCCTACAATGTATAAACTGAGCACTACAAACTGTCCAGCGTGGTTACAAAGTCGTGTTGGAAAAATGTCAAGTGCAAGTTGTGTACAGGAAGTTTCATGATTGATGGTAGTGAAATCAGGGAAATGTAACTAACATTTTCCTGGTGTAATAATGTAACATGAGGAAATCATTTGTTTTCAGAGTTTTTACCCATTGGTGTACATAATAGCTTTTTGGACAACTTATGAAGAAGTAAACTTTAAATGCTCATATGTTATCTACAACATGACCATATTTTTTTAATTGCTTGTTACAGATTGAGAGGGGGAGGGGGGGGGGGAGAGAGACACTTGAAAATGTAAGAACCTTTTCTTCCCTTTTTTTTTTCTTGTCTGGGATTTTTCAGACTTGTTATTATAAATAATAAACTGTATAAGAATATTGATGTCTCCTTTTTACAACTGATTTCAAATGGATAACCTTAAGAAAAGTGGTTTTTAGAAAAATCAGGGACTATCTCTATATGAAGATTCTGTTCCTATAATTACCCGAAAGAACTTGATAGTTTTAAAGGACTGTACAAACTAGGGGTTCTGGGGCAATGTACACGCCCTCCCCCCCCCCCCCCCGGAAAAAAGAAAGAAGATATTGTAGTCTGGGGAGGCAAGATAGCTCAGTGGAGGAGCAGTAGTCTCGTACATGGGAGGTCCCGGGCTCGAAACCGAGTCGATGCGCTAGTGTCCTTTGGTAAGGCATTAATCCAGATTACCAAGTCCCTCGGAGAGGACTTAAAGCCATCAGTCCACTGGTTGCTTACTTACAAGCATACCCATGCTTTCTTAGCAGTCAGGTAAAATAAGCCATCAAACCAACTAGTTAACTTTTGTTAATTTATTTTCAGTGAAAAAGCACCCCCAAATATTTGGACCATCATTTTGCTTGACAGATAATTTGGGAATAGACAAGTTACTCCAAGCTGCCTGGAGGACTCCCTTAAAAAAAAAAAAAAGCTTGTACAGGCATGTTTCATCGCTTTTGAGGAGGAAGTTTTGATGTAATAAATCGACAGAGATTGACTCCATAGCTAAGAAAATATGAAGAAGTAATCTTCAAGTGCTGTTATGTTATCTACATGTACAACACACCTATAAATACTTTTTGTTTAAGTCACATACTTTTTTTTTAAAAAGGCAATTGAAAAAAATGTGAGAACCTTTCCATTACTTTTTTTTTCTTTCTTTCTTTCTTTTTTTCCCTTGTTCTTTTCTCTTTTGATATTGCTTATCAGAGATGACTTTTGCCCCCCCCCCCCACAGAGAATCCTTAATCTGCCTCTGATCAAGATTTAAAAGAAAAAATTTCTAAAGGGTAGTAATGGTAAGCTACACAATGAACATCATATATACCATCAGAGTTGACAATGTTGCATGCAGACACTATTGGCCTCAACCACACAGTATACAGTCCAATAAAATGAGCCAAGGTACTCACACCAGAAATATTAGCCTTACAATGTATAAACTGAGCACTACGAATGGTCGAGCATGGTTTCAAAATCGTGTTGGTAAATTGTCAAGTGCAAGTTGTTTACAGGAAGTTTCATGATTGATGTTAGTGTAATCAGGGAAATGTAACTAACATTTCCCTGGTGTAATAATGAAACATGAGGAAATCATTTGTTTTCAGAGTTTTTACCAATTGGCGTTGCTTACTTACAAGCATATCCATGCTAAAATGGATATCATTTTATCCAGGTAAAATAAACCCATCAAACCAACTAGTTAATTTTTGTTAATTTATTTTTAGTTAAAAAGCACCCCCAAATATTTGGACCTTCATTTTGCTTGACAGATAATTTGGGAATAGAGAAGACACTCCAAGGTGCCTGGAGGACCCCCTTCGAGTAAATCATTTGTTTTCAGAGTCTTTACCCATTGGTGTACATAATAACTTTCTGTACAACTTATGAAGAAGTAAACTTTAAATGCTCTTATGTTATCTACAATACACCCATATTTTTTGTTGTTGCTTGTTACAGATTTTTTTTTTTTTTTTTTGGGGGGGGGGGGGTGAGACGACACTTTGAAAAAAAATCTTCTACAGGCACGTTTCATTGCTTTTGAGGAGGAAGTTTTGATGTAATAAATGGGCAGAGATTGACTAAATAGTTAAGAAAATATGAAGATAAAGTAAACTTCAAGTGCTGTTATGTTATCTTCATGTACAACACACCCATAAACATTTTTTGTTGGTCACATACTTTTTGAAAAATGTGAGAACCTTTCCTAGATTACTTTCTTTCTTTTCTTTTTTTTATTGCTTGTAAGAGATTTTGCAGACTTTTGTCTCGGGGAGGGGGGGGGGGCTGTCTCGTTAAGACCTGTACATCATCATCATTTGATCATTTGATACCCTTTTTCTTGATTTTTGCTGTTTTTGATACCCTAAACGCGTAACCCGGATTACGCGCCTAATGCTGAAAAAGTACCCTTTTTATCCGTTTTCATGTACGCGGATGATGTACAGGCCTCATTGAGACATGCCCCCCCCCCCCTCCCCTTGACTTTTACCCCCACAGAGAACCTTTCCTAGATCTACCTCTGATCAAGATAAAAATGAATTTTTCTAAAGGGAAGTAATGGTAAGATACACAACAAACATCATATGCCATCAGTAGCTGCAAAACTACATGTTGTAAAATTTGACAATTTTGCGTGCAAACACTATACTATATGACCCTCAACCGCACAGTACAGTCCTGTAAAATGGGTCATAGTACTCACACAATGTTTGCCCTACAAAGTATACACTGAGCACTACAAATACACGGTGACAAAATCATGTTTGTACAATGTCAAGTGCAAGTTGTATACATGAAGTTTCATGATTGAGGTCAGTGTAATATTAAATGTAATAATGTTTACAGAGTTTCTACCCATTGGTGTACATATTAACTTTTTAAAACAACTTATTGCATTGTCTTTTGAGCTAGGATATTATGTATTTTTACACAAAATTCATGACCAAAAAGAGCAACAACTATTAAAGATATTGAAACAGTTTCTGGGGCAGTATAGATCATGCTGCTCATGAATTAAAACAGTTTGAAAGAAAATAAATTAAGTAGGCTACAAATACTGTAATGTATAATTAAAGCAGCAGCACAAAATATTTTCATTAAAAAATGTATCATCCATTGCTTCATGATACCTGAAAATGGCCTAAATTCTTACTTACATAATTCCATGGTTAGTGACTACATACAGTTTTCTACCAAAATTGTTATGATCCCACCATATTTATATTTATTTTCTTCTTTGTATACTTGTTTGTACTATGATATTGTTTGTACATATTATTTGACATGTTTCATATTAAAATGTTTTTTTTTCAAATCAAGATGTGGAAATAAAATTCCATTTGATTCAATTCAAATAACATTCTATGAAACTTTCATTATGACAGTCATATTTTTAATTTAAAATTCAATTCAATTCCATTCAAATAATATTCTATGAAACTTTCATTATGAGAGCCATATTTCTTATTCAAAATTCAATTCAATTCAATTCACATAATGTGCTATGAAACTTCCATTATGACAGCCATATTTTATATTTAGAGCGGTATTGGAGATAAATTCCCTAGTATACAGGAAAAACATTAAGTGTACACTTAAAGAGTAGGAATGGGGACAATTGTCATTGGCAATTAATTGTTGCATTTTAATGCACCCTCGAATCTGACAATTTGTTCACTCAGTCACAGGTCCAGAGATAGTTGAATTTCTCAACCTTTTTTTTTTCAATCCTCATACTATCCATGGACAGGGTTACCAATGGGTACAACCTCTTCATGACCACAATTAAATTACACAGTTGACAGCAGCTACGTACAAGAGATAAGTTCTATTTACAAGCCCATGTAGGCTAGATATTAATATGGAAGAGTCAACACACAGCACATGGCGGTGTTTCCCTGGACATGTGAGTGGGAATGACCTCACTTGACCTCTTGGTATTATTATGAAAGCGGTCCTGCTTGTCTTGTTTGATAATGGCGGAGAACTACCTGTATTGCTCATTCATACTTGATACAGCAAGGGTGGATCCAGGGGGGATCAAGTGGTCTGGACCCTCCCCCTATTTTTTTTATCCTTGTCACAGATTTTGGAGAATTGGACCCCACCCCCCCCCCCCCCATTATATGTTCAATAACATGCTTTCTTTTTCTTTCTTTTTTCTTCCTTGCTGGCTTGCATGTCAGACTTTTTTGCATCAGACCCCCCCCCCCCTCCTCTTTTTACAAAATCTTGGAGCTGCCCGTGTATGGGGTCAGTTCAGAATAAAGTCTGCAAACCCTACTGCTATAAAGTACAAATGTACACCTAGCATGACAGACATAAAAGGATTGGACTATTAAAATAAGAGACTTAAAATAGATCATGTGTATTTGCACTTGAAGATATATGTACATAACTACAGTCTCAG